>LPNX010111900.1:8350-43595 GCA_001517045.1 Pseudotsuga menziesii
AATGTGTTGCAGATTGTAACCTTTAATATAATGAATATCATGTGATGTGAATAGTTTTGTGGACGTATCCCATAGATATTGGGTGAACCACCTACATTGGTGTCTCTCTTGTTCTGTGCCTAAATTCTTCGTTTTCCTCGTATTGTATTGTGCATTTAACATATTTTTTTGCATCCTGGATATTTAATTTAATGCTTTAGAAAGGATAATCAAGAAAATTTATTAGTATCTTAAAGATTATTGTCAGCATACTAGTATTGTTCAAAGAGCACTATGATGACTAAACGCTTGTGGACTACACCTCTTAAATTTATGAATAGTAATTGTGTTTGATTTACTTAAGATATTGTCATCAATACTACTAATATATTGTTGACCATTGATACAACTGAAAGTGTCCCTCTTATGCTTCCTTAGTTAAAAGTAATCAATCCATAGTCCTTCAAAGATAACACCCCTCTATTAAGAGGAAAACATTTTATGAAAAACTAGAATACATCGTCTATATGTTTAGCTCTCAAAGTTTATGTTATTATTAGCATTCGTATTACAAATGAAGTTACATCATGTTATAGTTGCAAGGTTAAGCTTTCATTGGAAGGCTATATCCCAAAGGACTCTTAGGAAGATGAAAATGTATAAGCAACTTTGTCATAAAAATTTGATTTGATATACTTGTATGAGTCATAAATACGATGCTACAGATATATCTCAATAGTAAGATTGATTTTTGAAACATTTTGAGAGTAGAAATAAGTTGGGTGTTTATTATGAAGGTATGAGTTGTCTTTCTTAGGAATATTTTGTAGTATTGGAGAGGTTACACACTCTCCTAATGATGATGCAAACAATACTATGGTTTCTTTTGGGTATTCTAAATACAAAAGGTTTATTTTGATGTTTACGATATACAGATAATCTAATAATATGACGATTGCTTATTTTGATGAAGTTAATATACATTAATCAGCATATATATATGGAGTAAAAGGCCAAAATTGTTCCTAAGGTTCCTACCTAACCTGTTAAGTATCATATGAACCTTTGTTTAGGAAGGATTGCAACGAATGACTTTCATACTATTGACTCATTATTTTGGGGTGAATGACTTACCTATTGTTTTAATGAATATATGTCCATTCACAAATTTTCAAAGATGATTGTCCAAAAGAGGAAATAGGTTTTGCAAAAGATTTTTTTTTCATTTTTGCTGATATGGGTATGTCACATACATGTTTTATGAATCTCCCAAATTCTTATATCAAGAGATTTAACTATTTAAAATTACAGAAAAATATGGATTTCATGTACTAAGAGTCCATATAAAACACCAAACTACATAGGAATATTTTCCCTCATAAGGAAAGCCATATAAAAAACAAAAATCCTTGATTATATATGTAATTGTATATCTAGGGAAGTTCAACTAGGGTTTTGTAGTCTTGGAGGTTGGTGTAGTGGTTGGTTGTTCTAGTATTTAGTGAAGGTCTCATCTTTACAATCTCATCATCATTGGCTCCAATATTTTTAGCCAATTTACTTGCCTCAAAGAAATGCCTCACATAATCCCCCATGTATTTATTTTCCTCCCTCATGTCCGTTTTCTTCCCTATCTCCTCTGCATAACTCTTGAGAGTATAATCTTCGTTCAACTGAGACGCTAACTGCACCGGTTCCTCTTGAAACTCGTTTATCTTTGCTTCCTCCTTTGGTTCGTTGAGCCTTATGTTTGGAGGGCCCGCCAGTGTCTCTGCAAGGCCATCCATACCCACAAGTTTTAATTATTATACATGTGGGTCACGGATTAGAGTACTAACTTTTATCAAAAGTTGTAACATAGCCAAATTCAATTTAAAAATTTCTTATAATAAGAACAAGATTTGTCATCTACGAGACCTTTCACAACAAAAAAGTTCAAAGATTGGTTATGTAGAAGAAAATAAGTACATGTGCAGTATGTTCTTGGGTTGTTGTGTTTTTGTACAACAGCTTCAAAAGTCCCAGCCCACGCATCTCCCTTGGTCAAGAAATCAGATTTGAGATTGAATAACTTCTTGACTGTTGCTACCAATTATGAATGCTCAAACTTAGATGACTCAATTACCAATTTAAGTTGAAAACATTTAGTTAAGTTAGACGAGAATATATTACCAGCAACGATATTTTATTTTTACTTTGCTTTGTGCATATGCTGGAAGCATTATTTTATTTTTGTTTACATGATATGCATATCTTGGAAACATTATTTTATTTTTAGTTTACATGATAGGTATTTATAGTTTACATGATATGTAGATGACATTATTTCATTTTTAGTTTGAATGATAAGTATATGCTGGAAGATGAAACACTCATTCACCATTATATTCTATCCCCTTGGCAAGGGGCTTTCCCAAGTGTGATATCAAACAACGGGATATGAGACTTAGTTTACTGCCACAGTAAGGATGTGACATGGGGGTAATACAATTGGTAGATAACTTGAAAAACCAAAATTGAGTGTTGTTTCCTTACAAATAAACTTTTCTCAATAATGTTTAGGTTACTAATTTAATTGAAAAAACCAGAATTGAGTGTTTTTTAATTTAATAATGGTTAGGTTACTCATTTAATTTAGTTTAATTAATAAACTTTATTCATTTAGATTTTATGGTTATTTTTTTATTTAAAAGATAAAGTTTTAAAAAGATAATTGAAAAACCAAAATTGAGTATTTTTTAATTGAATAATTGTTAGGTTACTCATTTAATTTAGTTTAATTGATCAACTTTATTCATTTACATTTTATAGTTATTTTTTTATTTAAAAGATAATGTTTAAAGCCATAATTGAGTTGTTTTTAATTGAATAATGGTTAGGTTACTAATTTAATTTAGTTTAATTGATAAACTTTATTCATTTAGATTTTATAGTTTTTTTTTAAAGATAACGTTTTAAAACCAAAATTGAGTGTTTTTTAATCGAATAATGGTTAGGTTACTAATTTAATTTAGTTTAATTGATAAACTTTATTCATTTATATTTTATAGTTATTTTTTATTTAAAAGATAACGTTTGGAGTGATATATAATTTGATCATTTTTATTATACGTTAATTTAATACTAATATTTTTAGTTAGCTAAAGCACGTTAAAAGCATATACTCATAAATATTTAATACCAAAAGACTATTTCGAGTGACATAATTAGCATTTAATATCAAGGATATTTTGAAGTGACTTAATTTTCCTTACATAAGAGTAATGAAATGATAAGTTTTTCTATTACAAAACCTAGAAAAAAAGAATCACTTCAAAACTCTAGCCTTGCCTTCAAATTTGTAAATCTATATAGCTAAAGTTTTAGTAGTGTTAAATTTATCACTAATTAAACTACACATTTAACTTCCTCCTAATTCTGTACATTTATATACCCATTTTCAATTGCATTGTATGTATCATTTATGCTCAAAATGAAATCTACAACGACCAAACTTACACTGCAGATTGAAGCACCAGCTCTAATACTCTCCCCAGATTGGCATATCGATGTCGTCCATGGATTAGGTTAAAGACCACGTTTGAGGGACTTAATACCACATAGGATTGTTCTCTACCTTTGGCCTCGAGTCAACGTTAATGGAGGTGCATAATTTCATGTTATATTGATCGTGATCACTTTAAAAGGATTTATGTTACTTTAAATATTGAGTGTTACACTGTATTGCACATAGTAATAATACAAATTTCACTCCGTCCCAGAGATATCTTATTTCTCAAATTGCTAAATGAATTCATAAACTTGAGAGTATGGGATAATTTCAACTTAATCAAGACCTAGTGTCATGGTATAGTTGGTATTTCAAAATTTCCCCACATTCCTAAAATGGAACGGAGCTTCCACAAAATACCATTTCATATGCCAATTTCATGTAAAAGTGAATTAAAATCAAACATATTGACAAAATGTTTTTCTTTTGATAGTACATTTTATATTATAACATTAGAAGAAATTCCATAGATGGATGTATATAACATTTGATTAAGAAGTAAAATTGCAAAACCCGCGAGTTCAGAGTTGAAGTCCACATCAATTTACGGTGAACATAAAATCCCAACTAAAGCGACCTCATGGGAAAAGCAGATGAATCCCTCTCTAGTAACACTTATACGATAATGAAGATCATTTCCCACCATATGGATGTAGTGTCGATGAGAATCAAAATTTATAAAAGGTAATTGCATTACATTTATATATAGTGGAGCTAGAGCTAGAGTAGATTACAAAAACCAATATGCACCATGCAAGAGATTGTTTAATTCACATGATGCGAGGGCATCCGAAGGTAATCGGTTTATGGAATGTGACTTCAGGTTTCATATGGGTCAGGCCAAGCATCAGGTGACCATCATGGCACATAGCACCACCATGTTCCATCCATTGACCAATACGTATCGGCACGCATGAGGGCATGGTCCTTGATGCAATAACCATCATTTCACTAAAACCGAACACACATACATTGGGTTGATTGTGACAACATGGATTGAGCATTGGGATATATACACCAACTAGGAGATCTTCACCAAGACACGGAAAGGACGAGGAGATCAACTCAGATTAAATTCCCAAGGGATATGCAACTACATGGGCCAGTCATGGCATTAACCTACCCACATTATTTCCCAGGCTGCCCACTTGTCTGAAAGCATTCTCAAGCTGAGCGTTCTTTTCCTCTCTGCATGCACCTCGTAACTGATCTCACAAAAAACCTAAGGAAAACTCTTGTTTGCTGCAACTGCACCCACCAATTCTAACCGGTTGAATACACTGAGCATTGTTTTCCTCATGTTGCTTGCATTCTTCTTTGCCTACAAATAACTCCCACGAAGGAAAACAAAAAGATCATATTTGAGGCTACTGCACCCCACAGGAGGAAATCGCTGGTTCACTGTGTCGAGTCCTGTTTGTTGCAACTATACCCTACAAGAGGAACTTGCTGGTACACTACATCAACTCACGACAACAGGTTCCTCTCCAATCCAATTGATATAATTTTAAAAACTGTATCTCTATTATTTATTTATGTGGCTTGTTTGTTTAAGTAATTTCTCTGGGGACTTAATGGGAACTGAATGAGTAAAGGTATAACATAAGTAATGATTTCCTTATATAAGTGGCATACACACCATAGAAGATAAGTTAAGCGACTTATAGCTTTTCCCTCCACTTTTCAGGATAATATTACGATTGAAAACAACACAACCCTACCCAAACGATAATCTATTGCAGTTCACCAGCAAGAAAGCAATTGTCTGTGTTTTCTCTTTTTAAGCTACATTTTCAACCCTTGATCGATTCAGATGCCTATTACAAAGCACGAGGGAATTAGAAAAAGTAATTTTGCAACTGAGGTATTCTACCAAGGTGTTCAAATAACGGTTTCAGATACACCATAGCTATGAAATAGATGACAATGGCTCCAATAAAATAAGGGAATCCATTTGGATTATGCTTTATGGATAAGGAGTTGATAAAATTATTGTTGAGGGTAATTCTATCAATTATCGACACTTATTAATGAAAAAAATTTACAAAACCAAATTTATACTTAAGCATAAGTACCTATATGAATTTTTGCATCTACACTTGGATTGAGAACTTTGTGAAGATATCACATCTAGTTATCCCCTACTTTGTTTATATACCTTTTAACTAATTATTTTGTAAGTTATAGTATAATACTTTATAAGGATTTTATTTTTGTATGTGATTGTGTAGAGGTTTTATAATGAGAAAGTGGGAGGAGATTAATGAGTTGGAAGCTGAAGATCCAGAAGATATGGTAGAGTTTTTCACTGAATATTTGACATGGACAGAAATATGGGGGGATGAAGTTGCAATTATTCCATACTGTAGACTTCAAGACATTATTAAAGAAGAGAAAGTGAGAGAAATTGCCCCTACTCAATTTTTTGTTCATACGCGACAAACTCGAAAAGTCGAGATCGAAAAAATTCAATTTGGCACATATTTGGAGTATGCTATGTGGGCCTTTATAGTTACTCATATTTGATTGTGTTAAACATGCTTATATACTTTTTTATTTTATCATTCGAGTTAGTCAATAAAAACATGCATTTATATTTTTAATCTATTGTAAATATATATGATAGGTATTGTTGTGCATATGGTCCAAAGTCCACTCGTAAAGTCCGGGATGATAGGATTACAACGACTGGACTTCAAACTACAATGAAGAAACGTAGTTTATGACAAAGAATTAAAGTTGGTTTCTGGTTCCACTTCATTGTGCATCAACTCTTCTTTAGACCAAATGATGTTGTTATTACATATACAACATGTAGGCATATTCATCAATGTGGTGTTGTGTGTCATGGAAAGGATGCGGCTGGTAGGCCTCAAAATTTCAATTATGCACCACATCTAATGAATAATATGTGATCCAATGTAAAACAGATGGTTGAAGATGGTTTTAATGTCAGAACGATATGGGATAAATTAATTCGTGATGTGGAGCATGAATATGGACAAATGTTCACAGGGATAGCTCGAGATGCCTTGCCAACAAGACAAGATATTTTAAACATGTACAATGATGTAAAAATACAAGAATATGTGAAGGACCAAAGTGATCCAACTAGTGTGGATTATTGGTACAATCAGTTTTTACATAAGTTTTTTCTCTACCAAAAACAGGATGTTATGCAAAACATTGCATTTATCATTGATATACAAACAAATTGGATACGATCAATGATGGTGAAATACTCACACAGTAATTTGTTATATCCATGGACTCTACATTCCTTAGAAACAAATATGGGGTGAGTAAAAATTTCTCATGGATCTCATATAATTATATTTATTAAAATGATTTCCTATGTGTGGACTTTAAATATAATTTTGTGTTGTTTGTAATGCAGTATCAACTTTATAAACTAATGATTTTTGACAAGCACCATAATGGTGTCCCAATAGATTGGGTTATTTCATCATGTAATACTACAGATTATATTAAAAAATGGTTATAATCATTATTTGAGATCAAAATTAGAGAACGTCAAGATTGTCAAGTTCATGCTTTTATTACAGATGATGTTTGTTGTAATCTCACAGATCACACAAGGTTACCAATAATACATACTAAAACATACATATAAAATAGGGACAAAAGATAAGAACAAGTAGGAAAATTAACATATTATATTATAAGAATGAGTCCATATAACACAAAGAACTGAACTGAGTTCTCATCCAGACCAACAGTCTAATATATATGATTAAAGAACGGTTACAAAATAACTACATATCGGTTCGGTGAACCGACACGACCTTAGGTGGCCGACCTAATATCTAGTTTAGTCGGCTGACCAACTTAGTTGGTTGATCAAATAAGTCAAATGATCGACTTAGTCGACTAATCGACTAAGTTGGCTATCGTTCAAGTTGACTTATCGACTTGCTCCTTCTACATCTCCCCCATGAACAAAATGTTTCTTCGTCCTGAAAAAACAGGGAGGTACAAAATTATTCCTGGTTGGTCTAAATAGTTATTGTGGTGGGCTATGAAGTCTGATGGTCGGTCGCTTCTATACACAAACTTCTACAATGGCAAGGGCTGTTGCTACAAGGTGATGTTGGAAATCTGTCCAACTCTACAAAATTTTCTAGATGTCCATGGTGAGTGTGGTCAAGCCTAATAAGATCGACATCTTCTCTAAAATGGAGACTTTAGCTATCCTCTCCATGTCAGGACCCATAAACTGGTCCTTCTCCTCTGAAGTCTCGATAAGTCGTTTCATCTATGGGCAGATGATGTCAAATTTTTCCATGTTAGGGAGAGCTTGTTGTACCCACTGATGTGCTTCTCTTTCTAGTCTCTGCAATTTGGCTATTTCAAACACTATTTGTTCTTATATTGTCGTTCTGAGTGCTTACTCAGTGGTTTTTCTACTTTCTAATGCCTGAATTCCTTGTCGAGTCTACCGAGTCTACCAATAGACTTGCCCGTAGTAATTAGGCCAGTTTCTCAGTATTTCTTCTGTTATGATAGACTCTTCCATGTGATCTTGCAACACTTTATAGGATTCATAAAAGGCAATGTGTTGTGCCATTAGGAGTCTAGTAGTTTCTTCTTTTTGTTCCTCCTTGGTTTCCTGAATGTGAACTTGGAGTGCGGACACCATGCTCTCAAATAGCTGATATGCCCTTCGAGCGGTTTGACTGTGTCGACCTCTACGAGGCCCGGCATGATGGACTCGGCCAGATTCCTGCATTTGTGGAGGAACTCGACCTATTCTGCATTCTGGTCATTGAGTTCCTATGCCTATGCTCACTTCTTATCTTTGCTTCGCCTGCTAGGGTCTTCAGAAGTTGTCCTAGCTCTAGGTCGGTCAGTGAAGTTGCATCCTTCAATTTGATGTGGACCCTTGATGGCTGTCCATGATGCTCCTTCTTCTGTTTCTCCTTCCTCTTCTTATGCTTATATTTTTCTTCGTGTGTCAGCACCTGTGTACCTACAAAAGTTGAGTCGGGTTCTTTGGTTTGTGGGATGGTGGTCGATGGTATCTCTGGTTTGGGGGTTGGGATGGCTACTGCTTTTGGTGGATTCGATGCAGGGGGTGCATAAGTGGTTGTAGTTGGTACTGATGGTTGTGGGGGGGTTTGCTTTGAGTCGGAGGGTGGTGGTGGTGATGGAGTTGGTGAACGGTTGGGGGTGACTGGGTTGGGGGAAGGGTGGGTAAGTGGTGGATTGTTGGGGCAAGGAGGTGAGTCTACGTTAGAGAACATTTGGTTAATTTGTCAAGCTATGTCCTCCTCATTTTCTTCTCCTTCAGTCAGTACAGTGGCTGGTAGTTCATCTTGGGGTACAGTCAGAGTGATCATCGAGGACCGACGTGCAACCACTTCAGCCTCCTTGTTGGGATTCCTCTCAAAAGTCGATGTGATGGTTGCAAATGTTCTGGACCGGGATTCATGTCCTGGTTGGTATCCCCCGGTCGCGAAGAGAGGTGCTTTTGTAGAGATATTTTGTGCCAACGTAAATATGTCAGGCAACTTCTCAATGAATGCCTGCAAATATCTATCTTTGTTGAACTTTGCTTTCACAGCCTTCGTCATCGCACTTTTGCACAAGTTGAGTGGGCTTATTGATTGTTGTGTCAGTGCTTGCTCGTCAGTTATTTTTGTCGGTGAGGGGGGTGGAGGCGTAGACACCAGATCGATGACATTCTCAGGCGTCGTCATGTGTGTAGTCTTAGATTTATTTGGTTGACCTGCTAGTGCGCCTATGTCGACAAATCGCTGTAACTGGGTTTCAACTGGCACTTTATTTGATGTGGCATCCTCAATGATGTCAAGGGTCATGGCTGACCGTTCCTCCTCATCTTCTGATGAGTCTGCAAGGATAATCTTGTGCTTGCCTTTTCTTTGTTGTTTTTGTTGTGTCTTGAGCTTCTTCCCGGCCACTGCTATATCTTTTGCAATTTTCTAATGATGCCTTTTGTGACAGCATACTCTGGGTTTTCTGGCTCAGTCTCTCCCCTTGGCTCCTAGGTTGGGATGAAACTTTCTGCATCCAGAGGAATCACCTACTATTCTGGCTGTGGCTCTGCTATCTGGGGTTTCTCCCTTTTTACGGTCACAGATTTGATGGTTATTTGAAGTCGACCAGTGTGTTCAACCAGTGTCTCCTTTGACATGAAGGTGATGATATAGAGGTTGAGCTCATAGTCTTCCTCTTTTTCCTGGTATGTGTGTTAGTTTTTCAACATTAAGCTAGCATTATTAGGATCTTTAACTGAGAGAATAACAAGTATAGCAATCAAACACAAGAGAAAATGAACATAGTGTTTTTCCTCAGGGAAACCATAAATGAGAAAACCCCGCAACTTCCTCAGAGATAGAATCAGCACCAAAACAGTAAAATCCCAAAAATAGTAAATGATCTCCCAACAGCAGTAATCTTCTTCTTGTCTAGCCCCAGTGTCTTCTCCTTCCTCAACTATGCGCTACACTTGAGTGTGGATGACTTGTGTGATAAATAAAGACTCCAGTTCTCTATTTATACTAATCTCAATATGACTAAAACCCTACCAGGGCTGACCTCTACTAGGAGAGTCTAATAACCCTAGTGCCTTGGAACTATGGGGACATTAACCCTTAGACAATTAGAGGGTTACCCACTATGAATTGACATGACTTGTTTACATAACTGATCCTCTCGATCGGAACATTGGGGCATGACAATATGAATCAATTACATTATAGATACATCCTGGAGTAAACATCAGGTTACAATACATAAGATACATAGATGAATACATTCCAAAGTTACGAATACATCAACACTCCCTCTTAACTAGGAAGGTATTCTTTCGACACAATTTTCAGCACTGGTCTTCTTCTCTGCATCAACTGGATCATCTTGTCATATGCATCTCAAGTATTCTAAGTCTTCAAGTCATATTCATCTTCAAGTCATCATCAATGTTCGAATTGGGATCATCTCTCGATATGGATCATCATGGGACATCATCACTGGATCTGGATCATCACTAGTCATCATCACTGGATCTAAATCATCACTGGATCTGGATCATCACTCGATCTGAATCATCACTGCTGGATCATCATCACTGGATCTGGATCATCATCACTGGTGTTATCTCATGATTCTTCTCGTCACAGGAAGTTCTACAGAGCCATACCTTTTTCATGCTGGTTGTAGGCCTAGCCATCATGTAGGTCTTCACTCAGCACATACATCTAACCTACTTGTCAGAAAGGCATGCCCAACACTTACATCTGATCATGTAGGAACCAATCCTATAATCATATCAGAAAGGCCTTGCACTCACATTCACCAGCATGATAGGACACAAACTACTATCATCTATGAAATGGCTCTGCACTCACATCCATTAGCGTGATAAGACACAAACTACTATCATCTGTGGAAAGGCATTGCACTCACATCCACTAGCATGATAGGACAAAAAATACTATCATCTGTGGAAAGGAACTGCACTCACATCCACCAGCATGGTAGGACACACCTACTACAATATGTGGAAAGGCACTACACTCACATCCACCATCATGGTAGGACACACCTACTACCATCTGTGGAAAGGCACTGCACTTACAATCACCAGCATGATAGGACACACCTACTATCATCTATGAAAAGGCACATCACTCACATCTGATCATGTGGGAACACATCCCTCAGTCACATCAAAATGGCTCGCAGTCCTAGACTGAGGATACCTGGCACCTCACCAGGTAGCTCCATTCAAAGAATGGTGGTAGCCCTTATATCTAACACTAAGTCGGAATGGCTTAGCACTCATATCTAACATGGAAGGAACCTAATCCTTTAGCCATGACAGAATAGCTTCAACCCTTACATCTAATCAAGTGGGAACACATCCCTCTATCACATCAGAATGGTCATGCACTCATATCTAATCATGTGAGAACACAACTCATGGTCATATTAGAATGACCCTTAGTCCTAAAACTGAGTTGTCCTAGTACCTCACCAGGAAGCTCCATTCCAAGAAAGGGAATATCCCTTATATCTGATCATGTAGGAACACATCCTACAGTCATATCAGAATGGCTTAGCACTCATATCTTTCATGGAAGGAACCAATCCTCTCACCATGATAGAATGGCTCATCCCTTACATTTGACCTGCTCGTCAGAATGGCTATGGATCTCAGCACTCATATCTGTCATGGAAGGAACCAATCCTCTCACCATGACAGAATGGCTCAACCCTTACATCTAACCATGGAAGGAACCAATCCTCTCACCATGTCAGAATGGCTACGGGACTCATCACTTTCCCTTGGAGGAAATCTCGATCTGGAGAACACCAAGCTTCTCCCTGAAGTACTTGAACTTCACTCTATCCAATGGCTTCATCAATACATCAACTATATGTTCCTCCGTCGCAACATACTAGAGCTTCACTACTCCCTTCTGCACCATATCCCTGATATAGTGATACTTGATCTCAATATGCTTCGACTTGTCATGGAACACTGGATTCTCTGACAACTTCACGCAACTCTGGTTGTCACAATGTATACAAGTAGCATCCAACTGGAGATCAAATACATCAGACAATAGCTTCCGCAGCCATACTTCCTCACAACTAGCTGAACAAGCTGTGACATACTCTACTTCAGCTGTACTCAGTGCCACACAGGATTACTTCCTACTAAACCAAGAGATCATACCTGATCCCATGCTAAAGCAACATCCTGAAGTGCTCTTCCTATCGATGGCACTACCTACCCAATCTGAATCAACATAACCCTCCAGGTTAATCTTTTGATTCGCATCCTACTTGAGCCCATAATCAACTGTACCCTTCAGGTACCTCAAAATATGCTATGCATCAATCAAGTGAACATGTCTCGGATATATCAAGAATTCGTTCAAGGTGTTGACAGCAAAGAAAATATCTGGTCTCCTTTTCGTCAGGTACATCAAAGACAAAATCATCTGACGATACATCATAGTATCAAGTGTCTCTGATGAAGCATCACTCAATAGCTTCAGGTTTGATGCCATAGGTGTGGCCATAGTCTTGTAGTCCATCATCCCAAACCTCTTCAGGATCTCTAATGCATACTTCCCTTGTCCAAGGAATATTCCATCCGTACTCTGCCACACCTCCATACCTAGAAAGTAATGTATCATACCCAAGTCCTTCCTCTCGAACTCAACAGCAAGCTTTCTCTTCATATCAACAATCAATCCATTTGTACCTGTCACAAATAGATCATCTACATATAGTAGGAGCATCACTGGGTTTCCATTTTCAACCTTGTAGTAAAGGTTGGAATCTACTTTACTCTTGGTAAATCCCAAACTGGATAGAAAGCTATCAATTCTTCTGTACCAAGTCCTGGGTGCCTATTTCAAACAGTACAGGGCTTTCTTCAATCTGCATAAATGAGACTCTCTGTCATGTGTCTCAAAACTGAGTGGCTGTTCTACATACACTTCCTCTTCCACTACACCATTGAAGAAAGCAGTCTTGACATCCATCTGGTGTATCTTCCATTTCATCACTGCAGCCAGAGTAAGTACTGATCTGATGGAAGTGTATCTGGCTACAGGTGCAAAGTTTTCTTCATAGTCTATTCCTTCTTTCTAAGAGAAACCACGAGCCACAAATATTGCTTTATACTTTTTAATGCTACCATCTGCAGCATGCTTGATCTTATAGATCCATTTGGAAGTTACAACTGACTTCCCTACTAGTCTTGGGACAACATCCCAAACATCATTCTTCATGATTGATTGATATTCTTTGATCATAGCATCCTTCCATTCTTTTAGTTCTGTCGCTTCTTCGTAACTGGAAGGTTCTTTATCAATGAAATCACATCATAAAGCTACATACCCAGAGCAGGATCTGGTCCTCTTTCTTTCTTTGTCATTCTCTTCTGGAGCCCCATATCTTTCCGCACCTTGGATAAGTTCTCATACCCAAGAAAGTTTACTCTTATGAGGATTCTTCTCCAGAGGTGGATCTACAGGTCTTTGTGGTTCTTCAAATTCTTGATCTTCTTCTTGAGCTTCTTCATTCATGGTTGTATCATGAATTCTGGGTGCTTCTGCTTCTGCTTCTTCAGGTTCTTCAATAGGTATCTTTCTGGATTTGTTGTAAGTTGTGTCTTCATCAAATCTCACATCCTTGTTGATGTCAATCTTCTTGAATCCTGGGAAATAGATTCTGTAATCCTTCAAGCTTTCAGAGTATCCCACAAATATGCCCTTCTTTCCTTAAGGATCTAATTTTGTTCTCTTCTCTTTTGGAATGTGTATGTACACAGGACAGCCGCATATTCTGAGATGGCTGACTTCTGGTTTCTTGCCATAGAATACTTCTTTAAGAGTCTTGTTCTTGAGTACTCTATGTGGAGTACGGTTCTGTACATACACCGTTGTTTTGGCAGCTTCAGCCCAAATATGCATAGGAAGATCTTGATCATGAAGCATTTCTCTTGCAACTTCCATGATGGGTCTATTCTTTCGTTCTGCAATCCCATTCTGTTGTGGATTATAAGGAGCGGACAACTCCCTCTTAATCCCCGAGTCTTTGCACAGCCTCTTGAATTCATTTGAAGTGAATTCTCCAACATTGTTTGATCGAAAATTCTTGATCTTATTTTTAGTATGGTTATCGATCAAGGCTTTGAATTCCTTGAATTTACTGAATACTTCATCTTTGTTCTTCATGAAATAAAACCATGTCTTCCTAGAAAAATCATCAATAAAAGAAAAATAATATGCATACCCGCTTAGTGAGCTTGATGACATAGATCCGCATACATCGGAGTGGATGATTTCCAAGATTCCTTTTGCTTTGCTTTCACTACTTGAAAATTTCTTCTTTGTGTTCTTTCCCTTCGTACATCCTTTGCAGACCCCATCATGTTTTGCTTGGATTTCTGGAAGACCTTCAACATCTTTGCTTGCAATAGGTAGTGCTCTGTAATGCACATGTGCAAGTATTCTATGCCAAAGTTTACTTGGCTCTACTGTATCATGGACCATTTCTTGTTCTAGATGGCCCTTTATTTTGTACAATCCTCCTTCTTGTTCTCCAATTACTACCGCATCATTGATAGTGTTTCCTCTAGGCCACATAATGACTTGACCATCTATGAATGCAACCCGCATTCCTTTTGCATCCAATGCTGATATGGAGAGAAGGTTCTTCTTGAGTCCTGGTACAAACAATACTTCTTTCATTGTTAGAGACTTACCAGAGTCTAGTTTATATGAAGATTCCCCACTACCTTTTATTGGATATTGGTAGTCATCTCCTGGCTTCAACTTGTGAGGTGAGTCATGTTCTGATAGTATTACAAAGGATTCCTTGAATCCAATCATATGTTTGGAAGCCCCACTATATATAATCCAATCATCACTTCCATGAGTAATGTTACCTCTGAGAGCGGAGATCACAACATATTCATCCTCACTTGAAGAATCTTCACTTTCATATCTGGATGTCTTCCTGGATGGTTCATCATCCTCTACAGCATGAGCATGATGTCTTCTTTTGTTCCCCTTCTTCTTATGAGAGTGTACCCTATTCTTAGGATAGTCTTTTGCATAGTGTCCTTTTTCATCACATGTATAACATCTCACTCTAGATAAATCCTTTCTATTGTTATCCTTACAATGAGATTTCCTACCTTTCGAGTAATGAGGATTTCTTCTTCCCTTCTTGGAGTGAACTATGAGGGATTGATATTCACTTCCCATATTCTCTTCTCAGGCTGCTATCTGAGCTTCTTCTTGATAGCATTCTTCCCATAGTCTGCTGAACTTGACTAACTTCTTTCTTGCACAGATTCCTTGGATGAAATAATCCCATGACCTGGGGAGGCCATTCAAGGTAGTCATCACAATCTCTACATTTTCCACTTCTTCATCAATAGCTTCTAATTGTTCCTTGATCTAGGAAACCCTTATGAAATAGGAATGGATAGTCTCTGCATTCTGAATCTTCACATTCTTCAGTTGATTCCTCAGAGTCATCTTCTGGTTTATGTTCTTCCCTTCAAACAACTTGGTTAGGGCATCAAACATAGATTTAGGTGTCTTGAGAGAGGACACCTGTGGGATAAGGTGATCCTTGATAAAATCAGCAATGATCCTCTTTTCCATGACCATCTTCTTCTTATGTAAGGCTTTTGCCTCATCTCCCTCTGGAACTGAAACCTCCTCATGGATGTAGGAGTCTAATTCATTCTCTTCCAGGACCAGGGAGATCCTATACTTCCAGGCTCGGAAGTTATTAGCTCCCTCAAGCTTTTCATCAAGCTTAGTATGGTGAGACATCTTATCTGAGAACCTCGAATGGAAATACAAAAGATTTTAGATCTTACCAGGTTCAAGATGTCGGATCTGAAACTTGAACTAAAATCCTACAGAGCTGATTCAGGATCAAATTAGGGTTTTGGTTTTTTGGAGTTCTGTCCAACCAAATGCTCTGAACTTTGTCCCTAACTTCGATTTTGGGGAGGATATCAATCGAAGCCTGGGCTCACTAAAAAATTCCTCTTCTGTGAAAAGCCCTAATTTTCAGTAGTAGTGACAGGTCCAAAACTGAAAAACCTCATAATTGAATTCTGTTTCGATAGAAAGATGCACCCTAAGGAGGAGAGTTATTCCACCTTAACTTTGCTGAAAATCTATGGAGGAAGATCCATAAACTAGGAAGCCCTAGTTCCCGCAGCTGTATAGTGTCTTATTCTCAGGTTGGCTCTGATATCATGTTAGTTTTTCAACAGTAAGCTAGCATTATTAGGATATTTAACTGAGAGAATAACAAGTACAGCAATCAAACACAAGAGACAATGAACACAGTGTTTTTCTTTGGGGAAACCATAAAGGAGAAAACCCTACAACTTCCTCATATATAGAATCAGCACCAAAACAGTAAAATCCCCAAACTAGTAAGTGATCTCCCAACAGCAGTAATCTTATTCTTGTCTAGCTCTAGTGTCTTCTCCTTCCTCAACTATGCTCTACACTTGTGTGTGGATGACTTGTGTGATAAATAGAGACTCCAGTTCTCTATTTATACTAATCCTGACATGACTAAAACCCTACCAGGACCGACCTCTACTAGGAGAGTCTAATAACCCTAGTGCCCCGAAACTGCGGGGACTTTAGCCCTTAGACAATAGGAGGGTTACCCACAATGAATTGACATTACTTGTTTACATAATTGATCCTCCCGATCGAAACATCAAGGCATGACAATATGACTCAATTACATTATAGATACATCCCAGAGTAAACATCGGGTTACGATATATAAGATACATAGATTAATACATTTCGAAGTTACAAATACATTAACACTGTAAGCAGCTCCTCGATCGAGAAGTCGATCTGCTTTGCTACTACGGGTACTGGTATTTTGGTTTTTTCCTGTCGAGATAGTTCCTGAAATATCTGGTCAATTGATGGATAGTAGTCGAGGGATTTGACATTGAGTTATCACCCAGAATGTACCACACCGAAGTATGGTTGAGTTCTAGCTGGATGTGGGAGTTCTTCGGTAGATTTCTTCGTATGTTTTGCGACACCCTCCATCTAGTCGTGCAGACTTTGAGCTGTTGAAGCCAGTTCTCTAGCAGTACTTTCTCACGCTCAATATCCTACAAGGTTCCTCTCTGGGAGAATGGTTTAAATCTCCACATGTGGAACCTTGACGGTTCTTAAAAGACTAGAATCCCCTCTGGGCAGATGTGGTACATGACTATCCATAAGATTAGGGAGGGGAACTTGATGATTCCCCCCATTTCATGGAAACTTTCATAGATGGTCTTGACCATGTCAGCTACATATTCAACCCATCTATATATCCTTCCGTATGTGGCAATGATGTCGATAGCTTCTAGCATGTCTAACTTGAGGTCGCTGCCTCGACCTGCCAGGTGAGTGTGATTGCGATTATTTTGGCCACAATCTGTGGTGTTCAGGTTGTGATGCGGCTGATCATCAACCCCTTTGAGTTCTTTCCCAAATTCGACCCAGTTATCTCTTTGACCAGTCCTTCTTTGATACTGACTGGTACTGGGTTTCCTTCGTTTGAGAGATCGGTGAGCTGGGAGATGACTTCTCCCGAGATGTCGACCGGTTGGTCAAAGTAGAACCGGCCATTGTGGTACGAATTGATTATGAATTTTACAGTAGTCTCCTTTGTGCCACCAAAGCTAGCCATGAGTGGTGCATTGACATAGTTGAATATAGTGTTGCATTTGATCTTCTCTATGGCTTGAGTGGCCTTTTTGTTAACATAGGCCCATTCTTGCATCTCGGCCGAGAGTTTCTTCCATGAGCTTTCCTGCACCTTGGCATTCTTAATATTTTTAAACCTGCGTGCTAGAGGGGTATCCACAGCCTGTAGTTCCTTGGTTTTGGTCGAGGCTCTAGTTTGTTTGGGTGCCATTGTGTCGGTTTGGTGGTCGATTTCACTAAGGGGTTCTTGGCTTTTAGTCGACTGGATGCTTTGACGCTCTCGCCGTATGAATTGCGGTGAATGAATCTTCGATGGTCCAGTATTTATAGGCGATGCTGTGAATGTTTTGGTCGATGGGTGTATTAATGGCAGATGTGATGTTCCAGCTGGAATACTTGAGTGTGCATTAATGGTGAATTGCTTTCGGCTCTCGATGTCATGAATGCACGATGGGACTATCGATATCATCAGTCGATGTCGGTTATGAGAATGGTCGATGGAAGTGGTCGATCGAGGAAAATGGTTGATGGTGTTATGTCGATGGACATGATGTCAGTTGTTGAAATGGTAATTTCATGTCATAGTTTCCTGTATGTATGGTATTTTTTTTTTTTTGGCTTTTGGATTTTGGATTTTTAAGTTTTCATAGCTTTTGGTTTACAGTTATGGTCGTTATAGGATTTTTGTTTTTGAATTACTAGTTTCTGTAGTGTTTTAGTCGAGCTCCATTAACGACCTTCTGAAATACTATGCCTTGTAACGTCTGTAGTCGGACTGATCCATTGGTATGTATCTCTTTGACAACATAGAGTCCCATCCATTTTGTATGGAGTTTTTTAGGTTTGCCTTTCACTCGACTATTGTATAGTAAAGCAAGGTCTCCTATCGACAAGTTTTTGTTTTTGATGTTTGGGTTGTGCTAGGATTTCTGTTGCTGTTTTTGGATTTCTTGATATTGTATTTCCATTAGTCGGTGCTCTTTGAGTTTGCTTAGTTGCAATAGTCGGTCCTTTATTCCTTGTTCGACATCGACATGTAGGATCTTTGCGATGATAGGTGTCTATTGTCAGAAGTGTAGTGGAACTACTGCTTCTTGTCCATAGACTAGTCAAAAGGGAGTTTGGTCGGTCAAATGTTTGTATGTTGTTCTATAAGCCCATAATACTACTGGTAATTTCTCATCCTAGTCATCCTTATCAACATTACATATTTTGGTTAGTCCTTTTGTTAATGTTTTGTTAAAGGCTTCAATTGCTCCATTCGACTGAGGATGGTATGCTGTACTTTGATGATGGTCGATTTGGAATTGGTCAGTTAGGCTTTTGATAGTTTTATTGATTAAGTGTGTTCCTTGGTCGTTTATTAGAGTTAGTGGACATCCAAATCTAGTGATGATATTTTCGTAGATAAAATTAGCATCTATCTCACTAGAACATGTGTCGACTGGTTCAGCCTTTGCCCATTTAGTAACATATTCGACTGCAGTTATGATATACCTTGCACCTGTCCTTTTGTGTTAGTTTTTCAACATTAAGATAGATTTTCTAGGATATTTTACTGAGAGAATAACAAGTACAACAATCAAACACAAGAAACAATGAACACCGTGTTTTTCCTTGGGGAAACCATAAAGGAGAAAACCCTGCAACTTCCTTAGAGATAGAATCAACACCAGAACAGCAAAAGCCCCAAAACAGTAAGTGATCTCCCAACATCAATAATCTTCTTCGTGTCTAGCCCCAGTGTCTTCTTCCTCAACTATGCGCTACACTTGAGTGTGGATGACTTGTGTGATAAATAGAGACTCCATTTCTCTATTTATACTAATCCCGACATGACTAAAACCATACCAGGTCCCACCTCTACTAGGAGAGTCTAATAACCCTAGTGCCCCGGAACTGCAGGGACTTTAACCCTTAGACAATCAGAGGGTTACCTACTATGAATTGACATGAATTGTTTACATAATTGATCCTCCCAATTGGAACATTGGGGCATGCTAATATGAATCAATTACATTATAGATACATCCCAGAGTAAACATAGGGTTACAATACATAAGATACATAGATGAATACATTCCAAAGTTACAAATACATCAACACTCCCTCTTAACTAGGAAGGTATTCTTTAGACACAATTTTCAGCACTGGTCTTCTTCTCTGCATCAACTAGATCATCTCGTCCTATAATCATATCAGAAAGGCCTTGCACTCACATTCACCAGCATGATAGGACACAAACTACTATCATCTATGAAATGGCTCTGCACTCACATCCATCAGCATGATAGGAAACAAACTACTATCATATGTGGAAAGGCACTGAACTCACATCCACCAACATGATTGGACACAAACTACTATCATTTGTGGAAAGGAACTATACTCACATCCACCAGTATGGTAGGACACACCTACTACCATCTCTGGAAAGGCACTGCACTCACATCCACCAGCATGGTAGGACACACCTACTACCATCTGTGGAAAGGCACTGCACTTACAATCACTAGCATGATAGGACATACCTACTATCATATGTGAAAAGGAAAAACACTCACATCTGATCATGTTGGAACACATCCCTCAATCACATCAGAATGGCTCTCAGTCCTAGACTAAGTATCCCTGGTACCTCAATAGGTAGGTGTTGACGCGCATATGTGACTATGCACGTAACGGGGAAGACAACCCAGACCGGGATCCTTAGAGCAGGTTCCAAGTTGTTTGGGATGGTTGTTTTCGACAGGTTTAAATGCTCTGTTAGCCTGAAAGTCTAACTGAACTAAGTCTAAAAAATAAAACTAGAACTATTACTTCAGTTAATTAAATCTAATAAATACCTATGAATGTACAAATTAAACTAGTTAATCTATGAACCAAATCTATTTAATTAACTGGACTTATAAATAATTAATTAAACATGCTAAAATGAGTTATAAAATTTGCATTATTGACAAATATGCATTAATTACAAAGAATCAGAAAATAACCTGAATATGATTCAATGGCTGTTTTCTTAAAATAGTTTAAAAGAAACAGCATATAAATCTATTTATTCTGATCAAGAGCAATGAGAAAATTTAACCTGCAATCGATTTATGCTGATAAGAACACTGCATGAAGACACTTGATAATATTTAAAGAAATTTAAACATTAGCAAAACCATACAGAAATCTTTACATATTATATAACAATGATATCAATCATTAATTACAAAAACATGACATATCAGCAAGATAGAAAACAATAACAGTCGATACTTATAAATAATATTTGAGAAATTCTTCAAAGCAATTATCACAAACATTTATAATATAGAAAGAGAGATAACAAAACCATGAGATGTTGAACCATATGTTGAGTATTAAAAACTATAAACATAGATTAAGCATCACCAGTTCAACATATACTATAGCTGCAGACAGGAAACTGTCTCGAGTCACAAGTAAATTAAACAGCAGTTTTGTCTTCCACTTCCCGAACTATCGACCCCCTAGCAGCAGTCTTTCCTGAGCTTTCAAAAGACAAATCTCTTAAACTTTGGCAGCATACAGTCTGCTTCCCCAGCTCTAGCTCTTGATTTGCTCTTCCAACATTAAGAAAGAAGTTCTTCAATACTGTTAAGCATTTACAGAATAACTCAGGCAGCAATGTCTTGATCTGAGAGAGAAATCTCTCAGTCCAGTCTCCTCCCCTTCAATCAAATTATTCCCTGCTTAAATAAACCATGAACAGAAGAAATCAAAACAAATTAAGCTCTGCAACAGGCGAATTTCTGGAAACAACCATTTTGTTGCCGACCGCAACTGCCAAAATTGTGCTCAAAGGATCCTTGAAATCTCCTAGAATCCATCATTTTCTGGTGAAATCCTTCTGAGTTAAACTAAATGGGTTCGTTCTGAAGAAAACCTATGTGGCGGATTTTTAAGATCTTCCTCCATTTGTTCATAACGTGGTTCATAAAATCGTCCGTCAATTAAAAACGCGATTTTGTAACTGGCAACAATTCCGGCAGTTTGTTCCCTTTTTCTCTAGAATGAAGCATTCGCCTGAGACCCTTGAATCTCTCATGAATATCTGTAGTTGTGATTAAACCCATAATTATCAACTCAGAGTCTTTCTCGACATGGTGTCCACAATCCCGGAGTTTAAGCAATCATTTCTTCATTCTGCCAGAAACTATGCTTTCAAACTAGTCGTAATAATAAATACATCCCTGAGCTAGGAAATCAAATTGGTACCTATTCACAAAAGAGATATTATAAAACAATCATTTACATAATCATCTCAGCATCTATCATCCACTTTAAACCAAGCACAAAAATGCATAAAGTTTAATATAAAAATCATTATTACATTGTGCTAATGGTAAAGTTATCTGAAAGGTAAAACAAATCAAGAATTGGAAATTTTCCTTTCAGTTATCGCACGTCAAAGTTTTAATGATATTCATCTTTTGTAACAAATAGAATAATCTACTTTGAACTCAGAATGAAGCATTTTGATGTTGCAATTTCATGTCGTGACAGACTTAAGTTAAAATAATCCAAGACCCAATTGCCGTTCTATTTCAAATATGTAACTTCTTCATTATATTGTTGTTTTCTTCTTTTAAAATATGAAAAACAAATCCCATAACCCATGGCATTAACTTCGACCTTTACATGCAATAATAAAGAAGACATATAAAGCCAATCATAAAGACCAAGATCAAATAATGAGGTTGTGTTTTGCGTAATTCGTAAATTAAATGAAAAGCCTTAAGAAAAATCATTCGAATGAACTTTGGTAAAATGCCAAGAATATAACAATCAACCTTAAACCTTATCAAGATTCACGATAACAAAATCACATAATAAAGTCAAATAATAATTATTTGGATAAGATTTCAAAATTAGTTTATAAGAAATTATTAACACTTATCCCTTGATTTTTAATGCAAATTCACTTTGAAATAATAATTTCAAAGTAGTGATTTTGTCATCTAATCCATAGTTTGCAAAGGTTTCTTTTAAAAAATTGAATTTCATGTTTCAGTAGCTGCTGGAATGTCACCATTTCAGTAGCTTTTAATTCTTTAAGTTTGCTATATGAAATTCAAACATTTCATCAAAACAAAATACAATTTTGTTTGATGAAATAGTATTTTTTAAAGGCTGTTGGGTAGGGGCACAACAGTAGGTCCATTCAATGAATGGTGGTAGCCCTTATATCTGACACTAAGTCGGAATGGCTTAGCACTCATATCTTACATGGGAGGAACCTAATCGTTTAGCCATGACAAAATGGCTTCATCCATTATACCTGATCAAGTGGGAACAAATCCCTCTATCACATCAGAATGACCATGCACTCATATCTGATCATGTGAGAACACATCTCACAGTCATATCAGAATGGCCCTTAGTCCTAAAACTGAGTTTTCCTGCCACCTCACCAGGCAACTCCATTCCAAGAATGGAAATAGCCCTTATATCTGATCATTTAGGAACACATCCTATAGTCATATCAGAATGGCTTAGCACTCATATCTGTCATGGAAGGAACCAATCCTCTCACCATGACAGAATTGCTTAGTCCTTACATCTGACCTGCTCATTAGAATGGCTATGGATGTCAACACTCATACCTGTCATGGAAGGAACCAATCCTCTCACCATGATAGAATGGCTCATCCCTTACATCTGACCATGGAAGGAACCAATCCTTTCACCATGTCAGAATGGCTATGGGACTCATCACTTTTCCTTGGAGGAAATCTCGATCTGGAAAACACCAAGCTTCTCCCTAAAGTACTCGAACTTCACTTTAGCCAATGGCTTCATCAATACATCAGCTATCTGTTCCTCTATCGCAACATACTAGAGCTTCACTGCTCACTTCTGCACCATATCCCTAATATAGTGATACTTGATCTTGATATTCTTCTACTTGTCATGGAACACTAGATTCTCTAACAACTTCACGCAACTCTGGTTGTCACAATGTATCAAAGTACCATCCAACTGGAGATCAAATACATCGGCAGTAGGTTTTGTAACCTTACTGCCTCACAACTAGCTGAAGAAGTTGTGACATACTCTGCTTCCGCTGTACTCAGTGCCTCACAGGATTGCTTCCTGCTAAACCAAGAGATCATACCCGATCCCATGCTGAAGCAAAATCCTAAAGTGCTCTTCCTATCGATGGCACTACCTGCCCAATATGAATCAACATAACCCTCCAGGTTAATATTTTGATTTGCATCCTACTTGAGCCCATAATCAACTGTACCCTTCAGGTACCTCAGAATATGCTTTTTAGTAATCAAGCGAACATGTCTTGAATCTGTCAAGAACTGGCTCAAGGTGTTCATAGCAAAGAAAATATCTAGTCTCGTGTTCGTCAAGTACATCAAGGACCATACATCGTAGCATCAACCATCTTTGATGAAGCATCACTCAATAGATTCAGGTTTGATGCCATAGGTGTGGCCATATTCTTGCAGTCCATCATCCCAAATCTCTTCAGGATCTCTACTGCATACTTCCCTTGTCCAAGGAAGATTCCATCCCTACTCTGCCACACCTCCATACCTAGAAAGTAATGCATCATACCCAAGTCCTTCATCTCGAACTCAGCAGCAAGCTTTCTCTTCATATCAACAATCAACCCATCTGTACCTATCACAAATAGATCATCTACATATAGTAGGAGCATCACTAGGTTGCCATCTTCAACCTTGTAGTAAAGGATGGAGTCTACTTTACTCTTGGTAAAGCCCAAACTGGATAGAAAGCTGTCAATTCTGCTGTACCAGGTCCTGGGTGCCTGTTTCAAACCATACAGGGATTTCTTCAATCTGCATAAATGAGACTCTCTATCATGTGTCTCAAAATTGAGTGGCTATTCTTCATACACTTCCTCTTCCACTACACCATTCAAGAAAGCAGTCTTGACATACATTTGGTGTATCTTCCATTTCATCACTGCAGCCAGAGTAAGTACTGATCTAATGGAAGTGTATCTGACTGTAGGTGTAAAGGTTTCTTCATAGTCTATTCCTTCTTTATGAGAGAAACCCCAAGCCACAAATCTTTCTTTATACTTTTCAATGCTACCATCTGCAGCATGCTTGATCTTATAGATCCATTTGGAACTTACAACTGACTTCCCTACTGGTCTTGGGACAACATCCCAAACATCATTATTCATGATCGATTGATATTCTCTTATCATAGAATCCTTCCATTCTTTTCATTCTGTCGCTTCTTCATAATTTGAAGGTTCTTTATCAATGAAATCACATAGTAAAGCTACATACGTGGAGTAGGATCTGGTCCTCTTTCTTTCTCTATGATTCTCTTCTGGAGCCCCATATATTTTCGCACCTTGGATAAGTTCTTGTACCCAAGTAGGTTTCCTCTTATGAGGATTATCCAAAGGTGGATCTACAGTTTTTTGTGGTTCTTCAAATTCTCGATATTCTTCTTAAGCTTCGTCATTCATGGTTGTATCATGAATTCTGGGTGCTTTTGCTTCTACTTCTTCAGGTTCTTTAGTAGGTATCTTTTTGGATTTTTTGTAAGTTGTGTCTTCATCAAATGTCACATCCCTACTGATGTCAATCTTCTTGAATCCTGGGAAATAGATTCTATAAGCCTTCGAGCTTTCAGAGTATCCCAGAAATATGCCCTTCTTTCTTGAAGGATATAATTTTGTTCTCTTCTCTTTTGGAATGTGTATGTACACAGGACAGCTGAATATTCTGAGATGGCTAACGTCTGGTTTCTTTCCAGAGAAGACTTCTTTAGGAGTCTTGTTCTCGAGTACTCTATTTGGAGTACGGTTCTGTACATACACCGTTGTTCTAGCAGCTTCAGCCCAAAGATGCATAGGAATATCTTGATCATGAAGCATTGCTCTTGCAGCTTCCATGATGGTTCTATTCTTCTGTTCTATAATCCCATTCTGTTGTGGATTATAAGGAGTGGACAACTCCCTCTTAATCCCTGATTCTTTGCACAGCCTCTTGAATTCATTTTAAGTGAATTCTCTGCCATTGTCTAATTGAAAAGTCTTGATCTTCTTTTTAGTATGGTTCTCAATCAAGGCTTTGAATTCCTTGAATTTACTGAATACTTCGTATTTGTTCTTCATGAAGTAAGCCCATGTCTTCCTAGAAAAATCATCAATAAAAGAAACATAATATGCATACCCACTTAGTGAGCTTGATCACATAGGACCACATACATCGGAGTGGATTATTTCCAAGATTCCTTTTGCTTTTCTTTCGCTACTTGGAAATGTCTTGTTTGTGTTCTTTCCCTTCGCACATCCTTTGTAGACCCCATCATGTTTTGCTTTGATTTCTAGAAGACCTTCAACATCTTTGCTTACAATAGGTAGTGCTCTTTAATGCACATGTGCAAGTCTTCTATGCCAAGTTCACTTGGATCTACTATATCATGGACCATTGCTCGTTCTGGATGGTGCTTTAATTTGTACAATCCTCCTTCTTGTTCTCCAATTACTATCACATCATTGATATTCTTTCCTCTTGCCCACATAATGACTTGACCATCTATGAATGCAACCCGCATTCCTTTTGCATCCAATGATGATATGGAGAGAAGGTTCTTCTTGAGTCCTGGTACAAACAATACTTCTTTAATTGTTAGAGACTTACCAAAGTCTAGTTTATATGAAGATTCCCTACTACCTTTTATTGGATATTGGTAGTCATCTCCTAGCTTCACCTTGTGGGGTGAGGCATGTTATGATAGTCTTACAAAGGATTCCTTGAATCCAATCATATGTTTGGAAGCCCCACTATCTATAAGCCAATCATCACTTCCATGAGTAATGTTACCTGTGAGAGTGGAAACCAAAACCTATTCATCCTCGCTTGAAGAATCTTCACTTTCATATCTGGATCTCTTCCTGGATGGTTCATCATCCTCTGCAGCATGAGCATGATGTCTTCTTTTTTTCCCCTTCTTCTTATGAGAGTGTACCGTATTCTTAGGATAGTCTTTTGCATAGTGTCCCTTTTCATCACATGTATAACATCTCACTCTAGATAGATCCTTTCTATTGTTATCCTTAGAATGAGAGTTCTTACCTTTGGAGTAATGACAATTTCTTCTTCCCTTCTTGTAGTGAACTGTGAGAGCTTGATCTTCACTTCCCATCTTCTCTTCTTGGGTTGCTATCCAAGCTTCTTCTTGAGAGCATTCTTCCCATAGTCTACTGAACTTGACTAACTTCTTTCTAGCACAGATTCCTTGGATGAAAGAATACCATGACCTGGGGAGGCCATTCAATGTAGTCATCACAATATCTGCATTTTCCACTTCTTCATCAATAGCTTCTAATTGTTCCTTGATCTAGGAAACCCTTGTGAACTAGGACTAGATAGTCTCTACATTATAAATCTTCACATTCTTCAGTTGATTCCTCAGAGTCCTCTTCTGGATTATGTTCTTCCCTTCAAACAAATTGGTTAGGGCATCAAACATAGCTTTAGGTGTCTTGAGAAAAGACACCTATGGGATAAGGTGATCCTTGATAGAATCAGCAATGATCCTCTTTTCCATAACCATATTCTTCTTATGTAAGGATTTTACCTCATCTCCCTCTAGAACTGGAACCTCCTCATGGATGTAGGAGTCTAATTCATTCTCTTCCAAGACCAGGGAGATCATATACTTCCAGGATCGAAAGTTATCAGCTCCCTCAAGTTTTTCTTCAATCTTGGTATGATGAGACATCTTATCTGAGAACCTCAAAGGGAAATGCAAAAGATTTTAGATCTTACCAGGTTCAATATGTCGGATCTGAAATTTGAGCTGAAATCCTGTAGAGCTAGTTCAGGAGCAAATTAGGGTTTTGCTTTTCTAGAGTTTTGTCCAACCAAATGCTCTGAAATTTGTCCCTAACTTTGATTTTGTGGAGGAGATCAATCCAGGCTTAGGCTCACTGAAAAATTCCTCTTCTGTGAAAAGCCCTAATTTCTGGCAGTAGTGACAGGTCCAAAACTAAAAAACCTCATAATTGAATTATGTTTCGACAGAAAGATGTGCCATAAGGAGGAGAGTTATTCCACCTTAATCTTGCTGAAAATATGTGGAGGAAGATCCATAAACTAGGAAGCCCTAGTTCCCACAGCTGTACAGTGTCTTCTTCTCAGGTTGGCTCTGATACCATGTTAGTTTTTCAACATTAAACTAGCATTATTATGATCTTTAACTGAGAGAATAAAAAGTACAGCAATCAAACACAAGAGACAATGAACACAATGTTTTTCCTCGAGGAAACCATAAAGGAGAAAACCTCGTAACTTCCTCAGATATAGAATCAACACCAAAACAGTAAAATCCCCAAAACAGTAAGTGATCTCCCAACAGCAGTAATCTTCTTCTTGTCTAGCCCCAGTGTCTTCTCCTTCCTCAACCATGCACTACACTTGAGTGTCGATGACTTGTGTGATAAATAGAGACTCTAGTTCTCTATTTATACTAATCCTGACATGACTAAAACCCTACTAGGGCCGACCTCTACTAGGAGAGTCTAATAACCCTAGTGCCCCAGAACTGCGAGGACTTTAACCCTTAGACAATTAAAGGGTTACCCACTATGACTTGACATGAGTTGTTTACATAATTGATCCTCCTGATTGAAATATCGGGGCATGACAATATGACGCAATTACATTATAGATACATCTCGAAGTAAACATCGGGTTACAATACATAAGATACATAGATGAGTACATTCCGAAGTTACAAATACATCAACATTTTGCTGGTATAGGAAATGGCCCTATGAAGTCTATGTCCCAAATTTCAAATGTCAAACCTGGGTTCACTTATATCAAAGTCATTTCTGTGTTAGGCAGGGGTCAACCTAGTCGTTGACATCTGTCATATTGACTGACAAAATTTTTGCAATCTCTGTGGAGTGTCGGACACCATAATCCTAACTGTTGGATTTTCTTTCCAGTCGTGTCTGCTTGGAAATGTCCTCCTGCAGGTCCATAGTGTGCTTCATCTAGAATGTTGTCTCATTCATGTTCTAGTACACACCTGCGGAGGATGTCGTCTAACCCCATTTTGTATAAGAATCTATTTATAAGAGTGTATGGTGCAGCCTTCATAGCTAGAATCTGTTTTTTCTTTGTACTCATTCCTTCTGTTGCATGTCCATCTTCCAGGAACTGGGCTATTTCTTCTAATTCTGCTGGGACTGCTTCTATCCGAAATAAATGTGCATCAGGTAAGTCGTCGTCGACTCCTGTCGGTTCTTATCCTATGTTGATTCTAGATAAATTGTCGGGACCGACATTTAACTTACCTGGTCAAACAACAACTTCAAATTCAAATTCTTGGAATAATAGTAACCATCGATAGATTCTTCCATGATGTAGTCGTTTATTGACGAGATACTTAAGTGCCTGATGGTATGTATAGAATATAAATGGGTTAGGTAAGAGATAATGTCGATATTTTTGTAGTGCAAAGACCATTCCTAGTGCCTCTCTTTCTGTTGTCGAATAGTTTCTCTCATCCTTGTTTAATTTTCTGCAACTGTAAACTATAGGGTAATCCATTCCATCATCACCTGGTTGAGTTAAGATTGCTCCTATCACTAGGCCTAATGCATCAATATGAACATGGAACTTGATCGAATAGTTTGGAAACCTTAGTATTGGTGCTTCAACTAGTTTTCTTTTTAATTTTTTGAATGATATGTGGCACTCCTCTGTCCAGTTGAACTCTTGATCTTCCCTTAGGAGTTCTTCAAGTGGATAGGTCATATCTAAATAATACCTTATGAATTTTCTGTAATAGCCTATGTAGAAAAGTAACACCCTGACTTGTTTTGGGTTCACTGGTGGTTTTAGGTCGAGGATAATTTTGATTTTTGAAAAGTCAACCTTAATACCTTCCTTACAGACAATGTGCCCTAACATTATCCCTATGGGGGTCACAAATATGCATTTCTTGATGTTTAGGGAGAGTTGAATTTGTCGACATCTCTCCAACATATGTCTGAGCCATTTACAATGATCCTTTAACATGGAGTATATTGTCCAATCATCAAAGTATACTTCCATGGTCTTGTAAATATATTCTTGAAATGTTTTGACAACAATTCTAGAAAATACTGCAGGTGTATTTTTTAATCCAAAAGGCATAACTTTGTATGCAAATGAACCAAATTCACACACAAAGGTTATTTTATTCTGGTCTTCTTTAGTTATTGGCACTTGGTTATAACCTAAGAATCCATCTATAAATGAGTAGCATTCATGTCCTGCAACTTCATTTAAGATTCCATCTGCATAAGGAGTTGGAAATGGGTCTGTCAGTGTCACTTTGTTTAGTTCTCTGAAGTCGACACAAATTCTTAGTTTGGTCAGATCATGTTTCTTAGGCTGTACAACCATTGGAATTGCCCATTTTGATTGGTCAATAGGATAGATGCTACCTGTGGCAAGCATGTTACCAATTTCCTTTTTGACTATCTCTTTATATTTGTGAGCTAGTTTATATGGATTTTTCTTCACAGGTCAAACATCAAGTTTAGTATCAATCTTCATTTCTCCCATTTCGTGGACTAAGCCTTTTAGGTATTTATAATCTTGAGCAAATACATCTTGGAACTCCTTTAATAAGTTCACTATCTCTATGGTTTGTTCTTCACTCCAGTAGTCACCAATCTTTGCCATTTTTGGTTTATCATCATTTGAGATGTCAAATTCCCTAGTTTTGACTTTAGCATCTAACCATTCTGGGGCTTTGGCTTCATTGATCGGTCGAATTCCTTCTTTAAACTGTGAGAATTTGATAGGGAAGTCAACTGTAGTCATTCTGATGGTGTCCTATTTTTCGGCTGTTTCTACTTTAAGGATTGTACAGATAGGTTTGGTTGTTTCGACATGGTTTGATTTCCATCTAAATATTTTCCCTTCTGTATTTTCATTTTCTAACTATAGTCTTGTCGACTGTGGTTTTGCCCTTGTTTGTATATTGTTACATTTCATTGTCTGTCAGTTATCTTTTAAGGTTTTGTTTTCGGTCGGCTGGATAAATTCTTTAATCTATTTTGTTGTTTCGACCAAGTTTTCATTTTGTGGTATAAAGTTGAAATCTTTAATGAAATTTTCCATGAGTTCATGCCATAAGAATTTTTCACTTCTGGATTCTTCCATTTTATACCATTTGTTTGGTAATTTGGCTAGGATTGATGGGAACAAGTGTGGCCATGCTTGTTCATCCTTGTATCCAAGTCTTCTCCACTCTTTTTCACATGTTTTAATATGATCTTCTAGGTTCTGTCCTTGGGTGAATACAGGTATATGAGCTTGTTGGGTCAGCTTCTTTCCTCTAAACATTTCAACAAAGTAAGTCAAGGATATTGTCCAGTTCTATAGTCTTGTCTGATGGGTATCCCACCATCGAGCAGCTTGTCCTGTAAAATTTTCTACTAGGCTTTGAAGTTGGCCATGTTCACCAATATTTTTGGAAACTTGTTCTACATGCATGATTGATGATTCCCTTTCCTTGTATCTTGGTATTTGTGTAATATTTACATTGGTAGGTTGTAAGGTAGGGTATTCCCTAATTTTCTTCTCAAATATTTTTGGGACAATGGACACTATGAAGCACTATTGGGTGGGTTTTTTCTACACTTTTTGAATAGTCCAACACCCTCTTGCTTGTGTTTCGTAGTTTTCAATCTCCCAATCGTATAATTCTATATTTGAATTATAACCAACTGAGTCTTGGTTACCTAGATGGAGCTCTCCGTAGTGTTAGAATAATCAACCCCTAGTTATCCACCTTAGACATTAATTAATCCATTTTTGTCTTATTTTCCTAGTTTCCATGTTCCACCTTATGCAAGTTGTCATCTACACATCCATAGTGGTCGAACTTGCTAATTTTGATTCATGGAGTGCTTGGGAAACCTCATGGAATCAAATCTAGTTTATTCCTGGCCTTCCTAGCACCCTTCTGCTTTTTCTGCTTTATTGTCTGCTTTTTCAGTGCTTTAAGGCAATTGGGAAAGTTTGACTAGGTGAGGTTAACTAGTTTTTTGTCCTCCACATCCTCCACTCTTTTCTCCTATGAAAAGGATGTATGATTTGTCCTTCCATTACCTTTTAGCTTGCCCAAGTTCTTTTTCCAATTCATGAGTTCCTTGACTGTTTTGGAAACTACTTTATGCACCTATGGGGGATTTGCCTAATTTTAGTAAGCCTGCTTTTGACTAGATTCAATTTCCTCCTCATGCATTCGAATCCATTATGTAATTATTTATTGCAGCAGCCTATGATGTTACAGGGTTGGCTATTGTACACTGATTTAATACAGTTTAGTGTTCAGCTCCATATTCAGTCTCTTTTGTGAGTGATTTTGCATGTACAATTAATAATTGTTGTGAGTTTAATTGTTCTATCACTGGGTTCAATTTCCACATGGTATTAGAACCTTTGTAGATCAATTTCTCTCCTTCCAATTTATTTTTCAAGTTTGACATCAGTGACTGGGAGCCTTTTACTGACAGCCGGGACAATTTCTGAGCTATGGATCAATATCAGAAGATCATCCTGACTCCCTTCAACTTCTTTGAATGGAAAGAAAATATGGAGATAATTTTGAGAGAAAAAGGCCTCTACAGAGTGACTATGGCAATAGAAGCAGAGCCCAATGAAGCTGCAGAGAAGATAAAATGGCACAACAGGAGGGATGAGGCCTATGGTCTCTTGTGTCTGAGTATTTCCAGAGACCTCCTTCCATATTGATGGATTGACATCACCGAATGAAGTATGGGAGAAGCTTACTAATATTTTTGGAAAGACAGATGAGATGGGGGGACATCAAATCGAAAATGAACTGATCTCCCTGAGTAGAAATAGCTTTGAATCCCTGCAACTCTATTTCTCCAAGTTCAAAGCACTTGTTTTGCAGCTAAAACAATGTGGGATCGAAAAGAAGGATGATCAGCTAGTCTTGGCCATACTCTCAAAGCTTCTCCCTAACTATTCAGTGTTCGTTTTGACCTTCTATGCCACAAAGTTGATAGCTCGAACCTGGAAGATGCCTAGCCTTGCAGATTTCATGGAATTTCTCACACAAGAACAAGACAAACTGGTGATGATGGGCACCATCAAACCATCCAAAGACCAAGCTCTGGTTGCTGGAGATTCAAGGGTGGATTCAAAAAGAAAAAATAAAGCTAAAAAGCCACCTGAGAAAAAGAGAGACAAGAACAAGTCTCCGGAGGAGCCTCAAGGTTCCAAGAAGAACTACCAGAAGAAGAAGAACAAAGGAGAAATGAGCAAGTGTGCATACTGCAGTAAGGGAAATCATACTGAGAGCTTCTGCATGAAAAAACAAATATACATGCTGACATAACTCATGGAGAAGAATGGCATCTCCCTTCCAGACAGCTCAAAGAAGAGAGAAGGAGGGTCAAGTTCAGAAGACAGAGAGAGAGTTCATGCATTGGTTGCTAGCACATCAAGCTCACCTAGTTTCATCATTGATTCTGGAGCTTCAAGACATATGGTTTTGACCAAGGAGGCATTCTCCTCACTTGACATGTCAAAAGGTCCACCAATAGTACTGGGAGATGACTCTCTCACTGAAAGTTTGGGCAAAGGGAGGATTGATCTTGATCATGGTCAGTTCAGCGATGTGTTGTATGTTCCTGGTCTTGCCTCCAACCTCTTATCAGTGTATCAGATGACCCACACTAGGTCTCCAAAGAAGGTCATATTCTCCCCTGATGAAGTTGAGATCATAGAGATCTCAAGTGGTAAAGTCATTGCAAAAGGAGTTGCAAATCATACTTTAAAGGTATACATGTTCTCACACTTCCTACCCTACTCAAACCCCTCTGATCTTCTGATTCATGCTAATGAGGCAAGCAAGGTTTGGCATGAAAGATTTGGCCACCTAAATTACAAGTATCTTTCTGATCTTAGTGAAAAAGAGATGGCCATAGGGTTACCCAAGATAAAATTTTCCAAAGGAGTCTGCCAAGGTTGCATCCTAGGAAAACACCCAGAGCATAAATTTGAGATTGCTAGTCATGAGAGAACCTCTACACCCCTCAAGTTGATCCACAGTGATGTTGCTGGCCCATTCCCTCATATGTCCATGATTCATTCCAAATATGCATTGACTTTCATAGATGACTTTTCCAGGTATTGCTGGGTTCACTTCCTGAAACACAAGTTTGAAGTTTTTTGCCTCTTCAAAGTCTTTAAGGCTTTGGTTGAAAACCAGTCTGGGAGGAAACTCAAGGTCCTTATATCTGACAATGGTGGTGAGTATGTCAAGTCTAATTTTATTCAATATTGTACAGATGCAGGTATTCAGATGCAGCATTCTATCCCTTACACACCACAGCAAAATGGTGTTGCTGAGAGGAAGAACAGATCACTGAAGGAGATGGCAACATGCATGATGGAGGCCAAAACTTTGCCACCAAAGTACTAGGACAAAGCTATAAACTGTGCAGCCTATATCTAGAATAGGGTGTCTCATAAAAAACTTGATGGTATTACTCCTTTCAAATCATGGAGTGGGCACAAGCTAGATGTGACCCATTTTAGGATTTTTGGCTCAAAGGCTTGGGCTAGAATTCCAACAAAAAAGAGAAAGGATTTGCAGCCCCAAAGCCAAGAGTGTCTATTTGTTGGGTACTAAGAATATTCAAAATGGTACAAGCTGATAAATTTGAGCACAAACAAAACCTTCATTGAAAGGTGTGTTCAGTTTCAAGAAGAACCCCTAGCAGTGGTGGAAGTTGGAGAAGCCTCTTCACCACCAGAACCTCTGAATGTAAGTGAAGAGATTGTTGAACATGCTGATTCTGATATGTCTGATACTAATGAGTTTATTGCAGATCCTAACACCCTTACAAGGCCAAAATGGGCAGCCAATACCATTCATGCAGCAGGAGATCTAGCTGGGAATCCTAATGACCCTAGGAGGACTAGATCTCAATTTGAGAGTGCTCTGTGCATGAAGGATCCTATGTTTGCTGAGAAATGCTATCTGATGGTGGAATTAGATCCTCAGACATATGAATATGTATCAGGAGATCCGAGATGGCAAGCAGCCATGAAGGAAGAGTTCAGCTCACTCCAGAAGAGCAACACTTGGGAGCTAGTTGATCTTCCCCCAGGGAGGAAGCTAGTTCAGTGTAAGTGGGTGTACAAGACCAAATTTGCTGCTGATTGTTCACCTCTGAAGTACAAGGCTATATTGGTATCCAAGGGATACTCATAGGTTCATGGCATAGATTACAATGAGACCTTTGCACCAGTGGCAAAGATGGATTCCATCAGGCTATCCTTAGCCATTGCAGCTTCAAAGCAATGGGAGGTACATCACATGGATGTAAAGTGTGCCTTCCTGAATGGAGATCTCACTGAAGAGATATACA
>LPNX010111900.1:53723-100108 GCA_001517045.1 Pseudotsuga menziesii
TATATCAAAATAAAATATCAAGAAAACATCATAATCAATAGGCTGATGCCTATAAGTGTTAGGTCCAAAATTTAGGATATTACACACTTTCCCTTCCTTGTTTTCAAAAAATTTCCAAGTTCTTTGTTCCATCTTCACCCCTTCCTTCGAGAGGCGATCGACATTTGAATTTTTTTCCTTGTAAACATGGCAGCATGAAATGTAATCAAAATTTGTCCAGAGTGTGATTACCTCTTCATAAAGAGTAATGAGAGATATATTTCTACAATGCTGATCATAATCAATAGGATCATGCCTATAAGTGTTAGGTCCAAAATTCAGAATATTACACACTTCCCCTTCCTTGTTTTCAAAAAATTTCCAAGTTCTTTGTTCCATCTTCACCCCTTCCTTCGAGAGGCGATCGACATCTGAATTTTTTTCCTTGTAAACATGGAAGCATGAAATGTAATCAAAATTTGTCCATAGTGTGATTACCTCTTCATAAAGAGTAATGAGAGATATATTTCTACAATGCTGAATTTTGTTCACCCAATTGATAATTATAAGTGAATCTCCAAAAAAATGAAGTTTTCTGCAACCTTGTTCTAGGGAAAAGTGGAGAAGGCGTTTCAGAGCCATAAGCTCTGCATAGTTGTTTGTGCCTACACTAAGACCCATTTGGATATGGAAGTGATGGTTTTGGTTCAAAAAGAGAGTGACACCACCCCCACAAGTGTGATTTTGAGAGGCTCTGTCAAAGAAATACCAAGGCATAGAAGGGTCTATTTGTTCCTCTGTGACTTTTCTTACTGATGGAGAATCCTTTGTTTGAGGAAAGAAGGAGAGGATGTTAAGCTATTGTTTTGATGTAGCTTCTGGTGAAGATGTTTTATCTTCGAAAATTGCCTTGTTTCATGCAATCGAGACCTCCCAAATGTGAATTAGTGGGAGTGATTTTATATGGGCTAGCTGAGGAGATGTGAGCCAAGATTTCTGAGCATATTGGAGAGAAATTCCAGTCCAGTTGAATCTCTATTTTATCATAGATTGCGAATGTAGCCATACTTGGGAAGTGAAAGGGAATTTGAGGAAGAGATGATTGGAATAGTTCTCGTTATTTTTGCAGAGGGTGCACCAACTTGGTCCTTCTAGGGATATTTTCTTCATTTTGTCCTAGGTTGGAGTTTTGTTGTCAAGGGTGCACCACATGAGCACTTTTACTTTCAACACGCATTTGAGTTTCCAAAGTCTTGGCTTCCACCATTTTGTTTCAATTTGGAAAGTGGTGAGAAAAAGCTTCATATATCTAGTTTTTGGGGTGTAGCTTCCATGAGAAACATGTTCCCAGACCAACTCATCTTCTCTGTCTGTAAGTCTGATGTGGGAGTGTCGGAGTGCTATAATGTACCTATTCCAAGATTGAGTCCAAAGGGAAAGGATCCCAGTTCCCAAATAAAAAAATATATATATAATCACAATCATAATCATAATCATAATGTAAAAATTAAAACTTGAATTTCTATATATTATATAAATTTTGAATTTAATTTAAAAAATAAAATGATCTTTTATATATTTTTATTTTATAAATCCAACTTTATAATTTATTCCTTTCCTCTATTTAAATAAAGCATCCATTTGCATTGATGAAGGTCTGTATCAACGACTTAGATTTAATTATGATCGTTTTCCTCATTCCAACATCAAGATTTGTTTTTCTTTATTGTTTTCTAATGCAAAACAGGAAGGACAAAGGGTTTGATATTTGACAAAAATCTTGACAATCCCCAAAAACAAAGAGACATAACTTTCAAGGAGTGTCATTCAATTAATCACGAAATATGCAGTCAAATTGAATCATTAAATTGAAATTTGCTCCTATAATAAAAACCAACAAAGTATAATTTATTTATTGCAATGAGACTGTCTTTTCAATTTCAAATCTACAAGTTTTGCAAAACATATTCATTTTTCAAGACTGTCTTGTCAATTGAAAAAATGCACATTTTGTAGGACAGATGTATGTACACCAGTGTATATACCAATACTAATTTCTTTACCCATCCTCTATTCATTATAATATGTATTTTAAACGAGTGAGTTTTTATACTACATTGTTTCCTTCATGCAGAGTCGCTGAAAATGCATGTTCTAAATTTCAATGGGGTTTCTATGAGATTTTCCAATATGAACAATGTATTCTCTATATACATCATAAAGCCTCTATGTTGATTGCATCTAAATGCAATCTTTTCAACTATACATTTCATGTTTTTTCTAGGATGATGGCATCACTCCTTCAAATTGAACATAGTTGTCAAAACCTTGGGGTTGATGTAAATTGGTGTTGTGCATGCCATTGATGTGTTAGTTGATGTGACAATCGATTTTCATTTCTCATACTTGAAATATGACGATGTTAAATTTGATATAAGGATCTTAAATTAATTCTTTGTTTACTTTAAAATTGTCACAAAGGCACTATCAAGATCAAACATAACTTGCAATATTTTATTGGAATGTAATTGCTCTGATGTGAAATTACATTCAACTTGAATTCAATTTATTACTTTCGTGTAACATCAAAATATGACACAATATTTACTTCAAAATTTCTAATTTGTAGTTTCTATTAACAGTAATCAGATTAACTATCATATTATTTTTAATGTGACTAGGTTAAACACCATCAAATGTGTTAGGTTCACATCTTGAGCATTATCAAGTGAAAAAGTCGTTGATGTTGTATTTTAATTTTTTTTACATTTGTTTCAAATTATTCAAATAAAAATCTCTATGGTTATTTGTATTTTTGTATCCATTAATGTAGTAGGAATTGAAAAAATATGTCTTTTTTTAGAGTATAGGGAGCTAGGATGCTTTATTCAAACATTATTTTAAATTTTATTTTGTAAATCAATATGTTTTTCTTAAGAGGTATTTTGGTAATTTTTGAAACATGAAAAATTTATATACATTGTGTATCGAGTGGTTTTTATACTATATACATTGTAGAGTAACTAGGTATATACACTAGTGTATATTCTTGGTATTTACCAATTTTGAACCAATACTTCATCATAACAATAAATTAAAATCAAATTGCCCTACTATATTTTTAACAATGTGAATTCCTACTTAGCAACCTTGTTTTAACAATAATTATTCGTGCCCACCAATCATTTTTGTGTAATACCCAAAATGGATATACCTTATTTTACTAATCTTTAGATAAACAATCCTAACATTAGCTTAGATCATATTTAAATTTATTACAATTAAATATATAGTTAGTTAATAAAGATAAAAATATTTATTCACTTATTGATAATATCCCTACTTTAGATTTTGTTTGGGAATAATTTTATTAAAAAAAAAGAAAAAAGAAAAAACTATAGAGAACTTCAATCATTTGGTAAAAATATTTGGTCAATAAATCTTATTATAGAAAAAAATGACAAGAAAAAATAATAAAAATATTTATGAAAGATTACAATTTTATTTATTTTAAAAAATATATATTTTAATTTAATAGGAATGAACAATATTGTGAAAATGTACCAACTTAATAAATTATAATTATAATTTTTTAAAATTAAATATAAATAATAATACATAAAATCAAGGGAAATAAAGCATACACCATTTTAATAAATATTCTAAAATAAATACATTATGAAAAAATTAATTAATTAATTATATATATAAACAATTGGGAGAAAAATGTTGCTCAGCGACAACACTCCCGAAGGCGGATGTGCGAACCTTGGGGATTTTGAAGGCATGGAGGAGTTTTTTGCAGTTTTATTTTTTTAACTCTTCAAATCATGAAATGCAGGCCTATCCACACACGAGTGAAGGTCAGAAGATTTGGATAGAGAAAGAATGTACAATTAAGAGCTAGATTACGAGGAGGACATCGGAGCATGATCGATCTTCTGCATAGATAACGAGTTTGGGTATGCACAAACGGGGTCATCATTGGAGCCCGTGGCGCAAGAGGAGGTACATTTGTACCGTGATCCATTAACATAAATTATGTCAAAAAATAACGAGAGTGACGTCAAAAAGCAGAAGGGATCGCCACTAGAATTGCCGCAACGGAGAAGGGGCATTCGAACAAAGAAGGGAGCATCTAATTTGATGATAGGGAAAGACATCAGCTTGGATCAGATCCATGTATACCTCAATTACACATTGGTTGGATGATTCTATGGCAAGGTGAGGTCCAAAGGCTCCTTGGAACAATGGATTAAAGAGCATTGGTTTCTTGTGTGAGGATACATATTGGTTTTTCACGTTTTTTCGAGAGGTTGGTTCCTTATCAGAACACATGAAATGGAGGATGATAAAAAAATGATGGAGAGAAGTTAGCAGTGGGGAATTTCAAGTTTAATCCTAAAGCGTTGGACTGTGGATTTTAATGTAATGAAATATCCACATAATATTCAACATATTTTGGGTTATATTACCTGGGCTCCCTATGATTTTTTGGAAATCCAAGATAATCAAGGAAATTGGGAATAAACTGGGAAAGTTTATTTCCACAAAGGAAAATTGGGACGAGAAATTTTATCGCAGGTGTGCAAAGAGCTTGGTGGAAATGGATCTAAGAGATAGAATGTTTGAAGAATTGAATATAGTCATGCATGGAAGCATCTGGTGGAAACACTTAGACTACTGGAAGATACTGTTTAGGTGCTTCAAATGCAGAAGTGTAAGGAACATTTAGAAGGACTGCATGTTAAACAAATCAAAACATTTCCATAATAAGGTATGGGTTAGAAAAAAAGGTATATGCCTCCTGAAATGATACGCGATCAAATACTTCAAGGACATGGTGGCAAAGTTAAAGAAGAAACAAAGATATTAGGGTCAACTGAAACACAAGAATGTGGAGGCTCAGAAAGGAAAGTTATTCAAATAGAAAGTCAACCCAACCATATCACAGGAAACATGGAAACCTCAGGTGACTTTTATTTGATGAAGGAAAAAGGTAACATTGTAGCCCCTCCCCCCTTTTCTCCCTTTCCTCTCAAAAGATAACTGGTGAAAATATAAACGATTCAACTCCAAAAGAAAACCGAATTGTGAAACATATAAGAAACCCAAGTAAGAGGATGGAAGTTAAGAGAACTTATGAATCAATATATAGAAGTAACTCCGTAGAAGAAGAAATAACGTCCACAGGAGGAATCTCTCTAAACTATGCTATTAAATTTTAGCCAAGATGGGAAACATACAACCATTACTAGGGCTCTTAGAGTATTGACCCTTGGTAGGGGAGCCCAATGATAATAATCTCCTTCAATTCCCGAGGGTTAGGGGGGGAGCTCAAAAAAAAACTCTCTAAAAAGGCTGATAATCCTTATAAAACCAACAATAGTGCTGATACAGGAAACGATGATGGCGGGAACAAAAGAGGAAGAAATATTCCATGAAATTGTGAAAGATTGGAAAATGGTTAGCATTGTCTCGGATGGCCACTCTGGAGGTATTCTAACAGATTGAAGCACAATGATGAGTCAAATTGCAATAGAAAAACATGATTCTGTACTAGAGACGAAGCTTAGAGATGGTGATAATGAGATTGAATTCGTCATACTAAACGTTTACAGAGCATTCTACAATCAAAAATTTTTTTGGGAGAATTTTGGAAGCTCCGGAGTGATGGGGCAAGAAAATGTGATTTTGGAAGGAGATTTAAATTTAACTCTCTCAATGGGAGAAGTGTGGGGTGAGAACACCATGAAGGATTTCCTTAGTTCATTTTTTATGGATTTTTTCAAAAAAAAGGAAATTGGTGAATGTAAATCCTTTAAAAATGGAACCAACTTGGAGAAATAAAAGAGGAACCTAGGCTATTTCAAAATGATTGGACTAGTTTTTTATTGATGAAAATATAATTTACGAGAATCTAATAATAGGATCCTCAACTAAAACTAGGGGCATCTATGATTACAGACCATATCCCTTACAGTGAGACTCCTAGAGAAAAAACCTCCGGCCCCATTCAAATTCAACCCTTTGTGGCTAGAGGAAGAGGAATACAGGGCCCAATTAAAGAATGCCTGGAAACATAATAGGAGTACTCCAGATCACTCTACCATGCAACAAGTTGTTGAAAACCTAGCAAAGGAAAAGAAAATCTTGAAGGAATGGAAGAAATATAAATCTTTCTCACAGGAATAATTTAATGAGGTGGAAAAATGGATAACCGATATTTATGGGAAAATGATAAAGGAACCTTCAACACATAAGAAATAGAACTGGTAAGACAACTGGAAGGTAAAAAAGACTCTTTGCTTCTGAAGGAAGAAAAATTGAGCCGTTTAAAAAGCAGGGCCTTGTGGCTTGAGGAAGGGGACATAAGCACCAAGTACTTCCATAGGTTTGCTTCTCAAAGAAAGACTCATCAACACCATGTTTGAAATAAACAATGGTCACGGAGATATGGTCAGATCCTTCCAGGAGAAAGCAAAAGCAGGGGGTAAATTTTTTTTTGAAAACATGTTCAAAGAACCAAAAGGATGCCTAATATTAGAAATATTGGAAGTATTAAGGCTCTTTCCAAGGATGATAACATAGCAAATTAATGCTTAGCTTAATAAGGAAATCACAGAGGAATAGGTAAATCGTATCTTGTATACCTTTCAGAAAGGAAAGTGTCCAGGACTAGATGGATTCACCCTTGAGTTCTACTTAGGTTTTCATGATTTACTCAAAAAATATATTCTTGAAGCTCTGAAGGAATCACAAAGGTCAAGTAAGGTTGTGGGAATGCTCAACTCCACCTTTTTGACATTAATTCCAAAGAAGCGGAAAACACAAACTTTTGATGATTTCAAACCGATATCATGTTGCAACATGATATATTAGATAATAGCCAAGGTGATATCCCTTCAGATAAAACGAATTTTGACTGAGGTCATCTAAGCAAAGATAACAGACAAATACATGATGTTGTATATTTGGCACAGGAGACAATTCATACAATCAAATAGGAAAAACAAAATGTTTTTTCTATAAAATTGGACTTATCAAAGGCATATGATAGAGTAAGTTGGATTTTTGTAAAATTGTTGCTAATCAAAATAGGAGTATCATTGGAGGTAGTAGAATGGATAATGGGGTGTTTATAGTCCACCTCCTTTGCTGTATTAATAAATGGATCTCCTTCCATTTTTTTTGGCCATCCATGACTAGCTGGACTTGGACATTGGAGAGGCATTGATTCTATAGGGATTGGATTTTTCCACCCAATTTGTAGGCATCTATATTTGACTCTGTACCAAACCAAATTTGTAGGAATTTATGTTGATTCTATCTTGAAGCTTGTCTAGAAAGCTTTACCCCCGAACTTTGTACAATTCATTATCGAATTTGGTACAATGGAATTCCCATTCGAAATTCTCCGTAAGTGATCTCCAAAGGAAGGGAGCTGGGAGCCCAGGAAGAATACGTAGAAAGGACACCCCATAGAGTGCCTCGAGAGCATTAAGACTCTATAGTCTATCCCCTGGGGTTGTATGACACTCTAGGTGTAGGTTCAGGAGAAGCCTCGAGAGCATTAACTAGGATGAGCTCATATGACACTACTCTAGGAAAACTCAACATTTCACTCACTTTTTCTAAACGAAGAAGTCAAATATGCAAGAATGACCGGATTTCTCCAGGATCAACCCTGTATTGGTTTTATTGCATGTCGTAGGGACTTCTCCTTTTTTTTGTTTGCAGTGACCAGTGCTAGATTAAACCAAAGGAGATCAGTAATACAATTATTCTCACTCGGAAGGAACTCACCAAGTAAGCTGTTAGAATAACAAGCCACATAACAAGAAATTGAAGGACTATTTGGCAAGGTGATGGTTCCCACGACGCCAATCCTTTATATGTTACTTAAGCTTAATCTTTAGCATCAATGTGATATAGTGCATCATTGGCTCTTTTATAATATCCAATCAACTTCTCCACCTTATTCCCAAAATGGAGATGAAGTCTGGATAGACTGCAATCAAGGATAACAGTACTCTCTAAGCACAAACACCGATGTTTGAGCATCAGAAAGCATCTCATAAGCTCTTGAACAGAGTATGACAAAAGCCACTGACAACATAACAACAACTCACAACAACTCAAATGCACAATGGCCACATTTTCATGCTAGGCCCTTTATCCCTCCTACGTTAGTTGCAAGTTTCTTATGCACTGCATGCATCTTGTACATATGTCTTTGTAAATTGTTTCATGTAGATAGTGCTATAGTGACTAGTCAACTTCACTATATTTCAGGATGGCTTTCGACGTGTTTTATCAAACTGCGTGCATAGAAGTTAACTTGGTAGGCCATATTCTAAACAAGATAAAATGTAATGTTTGTAATATCAAACAACTAGAATCACTTCAAATTGGTGTGTTACTAGTCACGAGATTATCAGATCAACTTCAATCTCTACTAGGTAGATAGGAAATGTGATCATGTGTAATGCAAAGTGGGTACAAGTCACCATTACTGAGTTTCAAAGGAAACGCCTGAGATTTCTAAGCGAGATTGAAGAGATTCCACTGAAGGTCGCACCTTGTTACGACATAATCCAATCGTGAAAAGGTATTTATATGTTAAGTCCTTAAACTTAGAGATTGCATGGCATTTAAATTTCCTTCTTTGGCTTAACATTTATCATATATTTTTAAGCCCTTAAACTTAGAGATTGCATGGCATTCAAATTATTTAAATTTTCTTTTTTGGATTAACATTTATCATATATTGTTAGGTCCTTAAACTTAGAGATTACGAGACATTTAAATTATCTTCTTTAGCTTAAGGATTTAGGTGAATTAACCAAAGAATTTAGGTGAATTTGAAGTATTTGATAGTTTTTTTTTGTGTTACATTGAGTAATGTCTCCAACTTTACTAAAAGGTATTTCTCTAACAGAAAAGCTATAAAAAAGAAAAACTAGAAGAAAAACATCCATGCAAAAGAATAGGTATTATCCATTTAAAAGGGTATGCTTCAATGATGTTGTGAGACAATTGCTAGTGGCCTTATTCATAAGGCATATCTTCTTTGTTAATAGCATGATCCAAAAGACTCTTTTCTTTACTAAGACTCTTTTCTTTACTAATAGCTTCTTATCATTTCATCTTATACCAATACCTATAAGCAACCTCGGGGACATTGCCAACTCGTGGCTCTTGTTTTTATTATATTTAAAAAAAAATTAATATTTTTATATTTGAAATACATAAAAAAAAAAATTAATAATTATACTATGCAAATGGACATAAATAAACTTTAACTTCAGCATGCTAAATAAAATCTCAATCAAATATATTCAGATTACTTTTATTTATTTCTACAATTTGTAACATCAATGATATTTAAACACGATAGATAAAATATTTAAACAAAACCAATTTTAAAAATTTGTAAATGGACTTCAAAGAAATATTTTAAGTTCAACAAACTAAATAAATATCAATCATATGTAGTCATATAATTAAGATCTATTTTGAGACTTTATAACAATGATAAAATTTGATGAGGGGGTGAAAAAATCAAACAAAAGAGGTTGCTAAAGGAAACTAGTCTCTCCTTATGTATATGTTTAAATAGCTTTATGTGTTAAGTGATTAGATTGTTTCTAAATTAGAAACTATGTACAAGATTATTTATTGGCTTGGAGACATATGCTCTTAGTTACTTATGCAAATAGAATTCAATATATAAGTACCCTATGTAAATAAGTCACAAGTGAACCTAGCAGTGCAGTATTGAACGATTGAATGGTACTGGGTGTAGGTGCTTATATAGATCTAGGGTTTACAAAAGAAGGAACATACATAGAAAGGTCGAATTTAAAGAATATAAGGATAAAATTCATTATGCCTACCTATGAGATATGCTAGGAATAAGAGACATCCTGAGCATACGCTAGTGTAAACTCATGGAGCAAACAAAAGGGCAAAGGCCCAAATGAGATACTTTCAAACGAAATGCTAGTACTATTCTCCTTTGTGTGTAATTAAATGCATAACATTTCTTAATAAGGTTCATCCACTCACTTCCTATAAATTGAGAATCGCTCGTTTGATTGGAAATGGATAATGTTTCTGTGCAAGTGGATGGGTCTGGATAAACTAAAACATCCAGATACCCTTTATAATAAGTGTTTTTATGCTTCAGAATGAAACACAACGAAGCAATGGAAAGGATGGAGTTTCCAAGTGATTAGGTATTGGTGGTTCGATCATATCATTACTTTGATATATATGTTTGGAACATGGGAGTGCAACTTGTTCAATCTGATCTGTATTCGAGTACAGAATACTAGCATGTTATCTTCCTAAAGAGCCTCGTTGGATATGGATAAAAAATAAATATCTCCATTCGCGGTGATCTATGAAACAAGATCTAAATGATGGTTTATAACTGTCACTTAGACCTCGTCACCAGGTTTATGCTATTTTTAAACAAGTATGGCATCCAACGACAATCGAGAGATCGATCATGCTTCTCCCGATTTCTATGGCTGAACAATGAGATTGTATTTAATCTTCCCTACTATTATAATAAGGTGAACCTATAATAAGGTGTTTAAGAAGAACATTCATATTGTCTGTGACGAGATCTATTTGGGATGAGTCTTTTCATCTCCCAAATTCACAAGCATTGCACATATTTTAGCCACCAATTTTTTTTCTTAGAGGGAGCGTGTTCATATTGTTTATAGTTTGTCAAAAGACCTACGATTACTAGAATTCCGAGTTGGATTAATTTACTCTTAGAATGATAGAGTTGTAATAGTTGCTGGTAGAATGCCTAGTTTTTCATTGGTTTCTTCACATACACAACATCTGATTGCTTCAATTCTATCTAACATGGTATTTGTAAGAAAATATTTAGCAGAGAACAGTGAGAGGTTGCAAAAGAGACACAAAATGTTCGTGTTTGCACTCCATGTGGATGGCATCAATTGCCAGAATAACAATGATAGTTTGTTTTGTTGGGTAGATTTGAGACGTCTTCTACAATATCCAAACCAAGAAGAAGAGATCAGGTTGTGGAAGATAATATTAAAAGGTATTAAGTTAAATGTTTCATCTGTTTGTTCTTGCCACTGTAGTGATCCGGGGTGGTTTAGGTTTTGCTTTGCTAATATGACTGATGATACTGTGCAAGAGTCATTGAATCAGATTCAACTCTTTATGGATTGCAGGAGATCGAATTAGCGATATGATGGGGAAGGGGTACATCCAAAAAACGATTGCATGCAGATCATGGTGGGAACGAAAAAATTACTAAAAAATTCTCACTCAATTTAGTTGATGGTTCAATGAGGTCAATGAACCACCATTGAAGCAACCAATTACCTACTCGGATGTCATAGAATGAGACCTCATGAAATTCGGGGTCTATTAATTCATTCCAATAAGTGCAGTGGGTGCATGAATGGAGGTGGGTTACAATTTTTAGCAAGAAAAATTCAGATGAAAAAAAGAATCGTACCTCGATCGAGGTCTTAAAACCTCGATTGAGGGTTTAACAAATGCTAGATCAAGGTTTGGTTAAATCGTCAATCGAGCTTTTGCTAAACCCTCAATCAATATTTTAGCAAAATATCGATCGAGGGTTTAACAAAACCTCGATTGAGCTACCGACCTCGATCAAGGTCCCTCTAAAAAAAAATATAAAAAACGTCGCGGGCACCCACGGCTTATTTTTTGCATTTTCTCCACATAGGTACCTCAATTGAGCTGCAACGCAACCCACAGAACTCGACCGAGCTACAACGCAAGCCACAAACACAACCTACCTTTCACCATGATGTGGGAGGAGAGAGGTAACACCCTAAACTAGTTTTTTGAAATTTAAATGGAATTTTACTTTTTTTTTTAATGTTTTAAAATTTAAAAAAATCATTGTTATACATGTTTTTAGGTTAGATTTTTTTGTTTAGTATGTTTGAAATGTGTGGCAGCAAGCAGAAATGTTGTCAGAATTTTACAAAATTGTAATTGAAATTTGTTATTTATTTGTTTTTTTTGTTCGTTATATATATATATAGTCAACCGGTAGCAGTTATGATTTCGGTTTAATTTTTAAATGTGTTCCCGGTAAGAAGAAATGCTGCCCAATTTTTTTTAATCCTCTGAGAACACATGAAGGAATGAAAAAAATCCATAAGACACCAAGTAAACATAACCTATATGAACCATAGAGACAATTAATCAACCCTAGACCCGAGACAAAACATTAATTTTTTATAAAATTTTAATTTTAATTTGTTAAACTTAAACATTAAATTTATAGTTTGTATAAATATTTCTATTAACCGGCAGCGTTTATGCTACTAGATTAATTTTGAAATGTGTGTTGAGCAAGCAAAAATGATGCCCAATTTTTTTCAATCCTCTGAGAATACATGAATGATTGGAAAAAATCCAAACTCTAGACGCGAAACAATCATGAACCTTAAACCGAAGGAGGAATTTATCTAAACAACCCATATATTTTAATATAAGTATTTTGATATATATATATATATAGACTGTTAACTATTTAATTAAAATAAATTATAATTATAATTAAAATATTATATTAATTCATATTTATATTTCTTATAAATATTTTTTTCGTAATAAAATATTATATGTATGTTTTGGCTTATTAGTTGACACTTTCTGATTTTAGTTTATTGAAAAGTGTACCTATGTATTTTTGTTTTTTTAGAAGCTCAAACAAAAGTATTATGAAAATGTGGATCATCATTTTTTTTTACTTTTTGAAGGAAAAAATTAATAATAAATAAGTGTATAAATTTAGATTTAATTTTCTTTTCCTTGGAAAAAAAGCATAATTTTATTGTAGCAAAGGCAAATAAAATTACATTCTATAGATGCAATTTCATTATGAGAAATCAGCTTCGTGTCATAGCATAGAGTCAAAAACAAACCAAAGGTCTAAGAAAAAAAGAAAAAAGAAAAAAAAAACACTATATTACATCACACGACATGGAAATAAGGGGTTAATTTTCCCCTTTTTCCCCATCTTCTTTGATTTCACTTCAGTCCATCCTCCTTGTAGTGATGTAGCTACAATCAGTTGTTTACATGTCACCTCCTCAAGTTGGTGAACAAAAACTTGTTCCTTATTAAAATCTGAAATTTCTGTTTCATGTGCATGCTTTAGTCCACTTACAGAAACATCCATAGGATTCACAACATTTGTTAGTGTTTCCTCATGGGAGTTCTTTTGTCTTAATTTCTGTGCATCCACTAATTCATATTTCATCAAATTTTCTCATTTTTCTATAAATCCTGTTGTTCTTCGTCATCACTCTCCTCGTCCTTATCTATAGGCAGAACATAATCTGTTTGCCAATTTTTAGGATTTGCAGTCGACCCCTTTTTCTTCTTTGGAAACTTTTTCGGAAGGGGGCACGAGCCTTGAAGGTGACCTATCAAATAACAGAATCTACACCTAAAAGAAATATTTTCATAGTCTAAACTATGAATCCAATTGAAATATTCATGTTTCAGCTGTAATCTATCAGGGAGACCTTTGTTAAGGTCTATCTCCACACAAATTCTTGCATAAGTAAATACACCCTGCTCATTCCTATTGCTATCACTTTTGATAAACGTCCCAAGAATATTGCCAATTTCTTCCAATACTAAATGATGACAGAATGGTAGAGGTAAATTTGGCAACCTCACCGATACCACTATCTTGGTTACCACCATCTATTTTGCATTAAGCTCACGAAACAAAGGGTTTATGAAGAGGCCAACTCTCCCCCAAAACCAAGGACCCTGCGAAAGCATCTTCTGATAATAAGGCTACAACAACCAAAGCTTATTAGTCTTTATATTATTTTATCAAGAGAATATTTACAATTTCATGGAACATCCACTGCTATTTTCTTTACCTCCAATCTGTTTCACTGAGAATACTCTCCAATTATAATTTAAATGGAAGACCTTTTCACGTAAACATATTCCAAAAGTACAGGAACTCTGTAATATCCAGAATTTTGGACCTACCATTTATAGGCATGAGCCTATTGATCATGATGATTATATTGATGTTTTATTTTTATATTGGGTCAAAGACCCCACTACATATGAACATGATGATTTGCTTTGTATATTGGGTGTAATCCAATTGTTGAGGATATATATGTTGGTTGTGTTAGGAGTGGACCCTGAAGCACATGATTAATGAAATGTTTTGTGTTGGGCGTGGAACCTGAAGCACATGATCGATGAGATGTTTTGTGTTGAGAGAGAGGCTCTAGAGCACATGAGTACTTACATTTGTGTTGAGCATAAAGCTCTGGAACTCATGAAAATATAATTGGAAATGTTGGGCATAAGCTCTGGATAATTCCATGTTGTTGTTGAACATAAGCTCTCGAGCATCGGATCCTTGGCCATTGTATCCCTAGGTGTATCATACAAGTACATATTGGCATTTAGTGTTGAGTGAGAGCTCTGGAATTGCACTATGTTTGTAACTACCTGTTATAAGCATTGAGTATGGGCTCTCGTAAGCACTAGGGGTTACTGAAAAGATTAAAATCATCTCCGAGTGAAAACGACTCGAGAATAATATTGATCTCATCATACTTATTTTTAAGTGATTAAATGAAAATTTGAATTTCCGTATTCTCGTCAAGTACTAAAGAACTACCACGTTATACGAGGGAAATCCAACATGCAAGGATGTTTAGAGTTTCCTAGCCCAGTAGACCTAAGCCATCTATCTACTTGACCTTCATGAAGAGGTGTCGTTAAGTCTAGGGATCATAATACATGATGCCCAAAGACAAATGCTAACAAGTATTAGAATACTATGTATTTTATACATAGTAAATATAAAGAATTAATTATGATTAATTATATATAATTGAATAAAGAAAGAAGAGAAGATCCACCAATTATTATTTATTATTGAAGGTTTAATAAATAGTGAAATAGCTATGAAAGATTAACTAGGAACCAGTTAAAAGTTCCTAAGTTGAGTATTGGAAAAATTACCCCAATAATTAAAAAAAAAGGTTAAATCAAGAAATCAAGGATTTATTGATTTAACTTCCCCTTTGACTGAAAAGTATGTCTATAAAGACTCAAGCCAAGCAAAGGCTTGGGGTTCCAATTTTTATCTTGGAGAATTATTATTCTGCCTATTTTTGGCTCTCAAGTGTTTTTGTGGAGAAATTCCTCCTGCAAGGAAAATAGGTCTCATTCAGAACTAAATACCAGCTAGGAAACCCTACCTTAGGAGCTCTAAGCTACTTGCATGTTGGAGTCCAGCTCGAGGGGATCCGGATTAGAACCAGGAACTATTAATGGTCATGGTTGGGAGGAATGTGGTAGTTCCCAAGTCATTTGGTCATCAAAATCAGAGGTCATATCAGTCTTAAATTGATAATGCTCGTTATTTAAAAAGTGTGGAGGTTTAGCCATTGAAGGAGTTTCAGGAAGATGAATTACAGGCATGACTTCTTAGTATGTCAAAGTTCATTTCTAGGCTAAATACTAGCTGCTTTATGTAAAATCTTTTATATATATTATTAACACTAGAATTGATTGGTTATGTCCATATTTCCTAGGGTGACATTTCTTAAAATCTAACCCTAGACTATCTATGTTATGTTCTAGATTATATAATGATAATGTTAGATGCTATCTTCAATACTCCCTAGCATGGTAAATATTATCATAGGGTGTATATAGCTAGGTTTCCATCTCTAAAGTTTGTTTCTGTACTCATTCAATATTCAGAAATTTATTACTGTAAAACTAGGTAAATCCAGACCTGCTATTTGTTGCTCACCTATTATTTATAACTCTACTCACATATTACATTTCTTGGTAGAGACATGTTTCATATTATAGTAGAATTAATCATAAGAGTAAGATTAAGAGGATTAAATATACTAAAAAAATACCTTCGGGTATTACTTGCAATGAGAACTATTTTATAAGATAATTATATATACATATAAATAAGATCATCACGTATAAACCTTTATGAAAGCTATCTATACATTTAATTCCAAAATTAAATAACTAATCTAAGACCTTTCAAGGTCTGTATCCATATTACATATTTATATTAAAAGTACTCCACATAAATGAAACAACATTATAAATAATGAGAGGAGGCATTGTGACCATCCATGTGGTCCTTTACAATTCTTTGATCATAATTCATATAACAGAATCCATGATTCTAACTTTTCCATCTATACATAACCATAAACAAAATTACATAACTCAACAAACATTACCATAGCCAAATTAAAATAATATATCTTATAGAGTAAATCATATCATAGTAAAACAACATCAAAATCATATCATAAATCCATATATTGCAAGCAGTAACAGGAATCGAATCATGTGGGCATGCAATCCCAGTTTGTTTTATTTATTAAAATACATTTCAATACAAATCATTACATTAAAAAACCTGCTTTCCAGTAGAGGTCGGGACATCGATCCCATGGATGTCCAGACCAAGGAAAAGCCATAATTACAAACCATACGTAATGTATATACAAAATGACAACCAAATCCTATAACCATTCTCACACAAGCCACGCTATACATCAAATCATATGTAGGATGTGGTTTATAAAATACATCCATTACAATATAAATACATAGAGTCCATTTACATATTAAACAAGAAATTCCTTTGAGGGTCAGTAAACCCTGGCCTCTACAAAGCCCACTAATACACAATGCTCACATAAGTCATGGCCTAGTCCAAATTTTAAATCTAATACATAGTCTCTACCAAATTAACCCTACGCTATACTATCACAGCACGATCGAAAGGGACATGCCATTCACGGCATGGCCTATACCCATGTTGTCTATATCTTTACATTAAAAACTAAGCAATGTTGTAATACACAGAACCATCAAGATGGCGAATGCCCACATAAATCAACCATAACCATACAATAAATGCAGCAAAATCGTTCTATGCACATCACAGATTAAACCATGGTAAATCAAGTAATAAAAATAGTATGCATCCATTCACACAGAGCTTGCCAAGTAAACTACACATTCATCATATTAAAACTTATAAATAAGTTTACATAGGCATGCCAATGGGCTAATGCACAATTGGAAGCAATGGTGTAGCCCATGGCTAAAATGCCCCAATGAAAATGATTTGCGTAACAAAAAAAATCAAATGTGCTACAAAGCCCAAACATTCCTCTTTTCATTGCTAAAACAACCCAAATAAAATTACAAACCCAAATTTAAACACAGAACTGGAGGGAGTGCAACTTCACTCCACGGCCAAAGCCATCAAGATACTGTCCAAAAACCAAGTCTGTAATCATGCTCCAAGGTGAATCTTAAAAACCCCCATAGAATAAAACCCCAAACTAAGCAACAATCTATGCACAGTCTCCCCAAGAGGGCCAAAAGGTCGCAAGTAAAATCTTTCTCACAAGCTTACCGTGGCCATAAGTGCAAACGTTTGGAGACCACAAAAACAAAGCCACGCTGCTCTTCATTCCTTTTCGGAACCTGCAAAACATAAGCCAAACAAGGGATGAGAAGTATGGCCATGAACAAACGTTAAACCAAACCAATGTGCAGGCATGTTAAAACCAATGTGGACTTACCTGACAGTATGAAGGTCGCCTCCATGGTTTTCCCCCTACACGGAGCCAAAGTGAAAAACCCCAAATAAAAAACAACACATAACCATCGTGATCCAAGCCTAAGGAAAGGCTGTCACGTTTCACCAAACACATTGAATGCACCAGCTGGTGACCATTAAATCCACATAAAAACCCACTCTCCATAGTTTTGTTTTGCTGCTTTACAACATGACCCCCTCTCACATAAAGCTTAAACCCTGCTAATGTATGGTTTATACCCTATGTTATGTCGCCACCCAAACTCTATCACACATTAACATATTACAAAGTTTTCATTATGATATAATTACAATAATACATAGTCCATAGGATGTGCTAGTCCAAAGTCAAAGAACCCATGCTTAAAGTATTTAGATAATGTGTAGACTGTAGGTTTAGAGCTTCGGGTTTTAATCCCTTATTAACAAGGTATTTATGCTTAAGAAAAATGGCATACAAAGTATGCCATGATAATATCTCTGACTATAAAAATCCAAAGGTATTCTCTTAAACCAATATAATAACATGTCAATAAAAGAACATAAGAGATGTTAATAGGTATAGTAAGAATATACATAGAACATAAAATCTATTAATGACATATAGACTAATGAATTTAAAACATAACAAAGAATAATTAGTGTACAGGAAATTTAGCCGTAGTAGCTGCATTGATGACAACGACACTTACCAAGTTATAAAATCAAGTCAATAAGCAGCATAAAAACTAGCAGCAGGTCCTCTAGGATCAAGATGGCCAACACACTTTACACCAGATCCCGTCGCAAAGTAATGAACTGCGTAAGTAAATAAAAGAGGTGTCTTAGTTCGATTGAACTAAGTAATCATGCGTAACCAAGTAATACTTTACCTCTCAAACTGTCATGGGAGAACAATTCCCGCCCCTCCGCCCACTTTGTTTCCACAAACAGAGTTAAGTTAGGACTTCATAATTAACAAGTGCAATAATGCAGAAAGGATGAAGCACATAAATCCAAGGATGACACATAAGCGACAAAAGTATAAACATAACACTAAGTAGTAAACAGTAGTACAACCTCATAAGTATAATACATTAAAAGTAATGATTGAAATATAAATGAAAAATGTAAGAACAACTTACGACCAAATAGAGATACATAAAGTGTACGATAGAGTTTCGTAAGTAAATAATGTTCCATCTAGGTAGTTTTTACTAGCCTATAATTTTTTTTTTCATTTTCGATTTTTGGGGACATTATAAGCGGTATCAGAGCCCAGTATCAATACCGAGAGACTTATGGGTGCACCAAGCATTCATGCAGAGAAAATAAAGTATGATAAGCAATTTTTGCTATCATTAAAATTTTTTGTGTTTCAGGAAAAAGTTGACAGCACTGTTTCATTTATGGATACTGAGGAAGAAAACACCCAGTAGGAAGAAATGACCACCCCCACTATAGAAGTGAACTTGGTGGTCGAGCTAAACTCTAATGTGCTAAAAAATTTGCATAGTCTTCAAGTTGAACTGAAATTTTTTAGAGAAGACAGTCTAAATGAAAGAAAGGAACATCAAGCTATAAATGAATCATTATTGCATAACATGACGGAAGGGAGTCCACAAGGTAAACCTACCTAGTCCACCAATAGATCCAAAAGAGAACAATACCATGAGCGAACCAATAGCCCAAGAGAAGTAGAAAAATAAGGTACACTTGAAGCAACTAAAGGGGATCATCATAGTCCTGCTAGTGATGACTCACTTTCTCTACGAGAAAGAGGCAAAGAAATGATGACAGTCTTTAGGGGGAGTTTTGAAAAATAAGAGCCCCGACCTATGAAGGTGAAGTAAATACGAGAGAAAAGGATGAAGAATGGTTGTGAGGAATGAGTAAGTATTTCCAGGTTCATAACTATTCAAGTGTCATGCAGGCTAGGATTGCCATCTACAACCTGAATGGTAAGGCAACAAGATGGTGGCGAGATTTAAAGCACACCAAGAAAGATGAGCTGCGAGAAATAAGCTGGGAAAACTTCAAGAATATTTTAAAAGAAAAATACATGTCAGAAAGGTTCTTTGACCATAAGGTAAAAGAGTTCCGTGAATTGCACATGGGTTCCATGACTATGGACACATTTATAAACAGATTTCTAGATCTGTTGCATTATGTACCATATATCAAAGAAGAGAAGGTGAATATCCAACCGTTCCTACGATGTATTCCTCCCAGTTTTCTGGATAGGATTGAATTTGACATGCCAAAGACACTAGATACTACACTACACAAGGCCCGACTCTACTATGAGCATGGGCAGTTATGGCAAGAAAACTAGAACCGAAACAAAGAAAAGTCTAGAAAATTTTCTGATAATCGCAAGCCTGGGTCAAACTCGCAGCCTTATAGAAAGCAAAATAACAACTTTCAAGCAAACAAGAACTTCAACAAAACTGGTACGAAGCCTTATGTACCAACTCCTAATGGTAATAAGCAAGTGGCGAGTGGAGCCAATGCTACCCCTTTAGCGATCAAGTGTTGGAAGTGAAAAGGGAGGAATTATGCCGGAGAATGTAAGAACAATAACAATGGAATCTTGCATAACCTGCAAGAAGAACCTACTGATGAGGACATAGCGGGAACCCCACAAATCTATGTAACATTAGATGGCCGACAGGCGGACCATCAAGCTACAATGGTAGAGATCAAAGGTAAGATCTTGAACACCTCTGTTTCAATACTTATTGATCTCGGTAATTGTCGGAGCTATGTTGCACCTAATATTGTTGATTTATACAAGTTAGGAAAGGTAAAGCATGTTAAACCTTGGCTGGTACAGTTAGCCACGCAGATGAAACAAAAGGTTTCATAAATTGTTAAAGAATGTGAAGTAAACCTGAACAGTTTCCTTACTAAGGTAAACCTGAACATCCTACCTTTAGGATCATACGATATTCTTATCAGCATGAACTGGTTGGAACAACACCATGTCATGCTCGATTTTCTACACAAGTCTATCTTGTGTACTGATAGCCAAGGGAACCAAGTGAAGGTTCAAGGCATCCCAAAGAAATTTTATGTAAGACAAATCTATGCCTTACAAACGAAGAAGTGTGTTAGGAAGGGTAGTTTGCGGTAAACATCCGAGACGTAGAGTCTGATAAAGAACAACGAATAGAAGACTTCCTCATTCTTGAAGAATTCAAGGATGTGTTTCTCAAGGAAATCCCTGGATTAACTCTGAAATGAGACCTAGAATTTTCCATCGAGTTGACCCCAGGATCAGTTCCAGCCTCCAAACCCCCTTACCGCATGAGTGCACCAGACTTGGTGGAACTCAAACTGTAGTTGCAGGAGTTAATAGAGAATGGGTATATCTGACCCAGTGTGTCCCCTTGGGGAGCACTGATTTTGTTCATAAAGAATAAGGATGGTACGATGCAAATGTGCATTGATTACCGTTAGTTGAACAAAATGACTATAAAGAACCATTACCCACTCCATAGGATCGATGATTTGTTTGACTAGGTGGGAGGAGCCAAAATCTTTTCGAAGATTGACCTATGATCTGGGCACCATCAGGTATGGATTTGAGATGAATATATTCCCAAGACCGCCTTTCGTATGAGGTACGGGCACTACGAGTTTGTAGTGATGCCATTCAGGTTAACCAATGCACCCACAAACTTTATGTGTATGATGAACAACATATTTAGTAAATATATGGATAAGTTTGTACTAGTATTTATTGATGACATTCTGGTTTATTCCAAGAATAAAGAGGAACACAAAGAACACCTTCGCATAGTACTTTGAGTGTTGATAGAACCACAAATATAGTACCTAGGTCACATCATATTCGAGGCAAGAATAGCTATGGACCCGAAAAACATTTGAGCTATAAACGATTAGCCTACCCCGACTAGTGTCACTGACATTAGGTCCCTTTTGGGTTTAGCGAGGTATTATCCAAAGTTCATTGATAACTTCTTGGGAATCGCTTTCCCCATGGAAACATTGCAGAATAAAGTGAACAAGTTCTTATGGACTGAGAAGTGTGAAGAAAGTTTTCAAGAGCTTAAGCATCTTTTGATGATAGCACCAGTGTTGCGTATTGTGGATCTCAATGGGGATTTCGTTGTATGAATGGATGCAAGAAAGGAAGGACTTGGAGGAGTCCTCTTGCAAAACAATCATGCAATCTGTTATGAATCACGAAAATTAAAAGAGCATGAGTAGAATTATCCCACGCACGATCTTGAGCTAGCGGCCATTATCCACACTCTGAAGATGTGGAGGCACTACCTCATGGGGAGGAAGTTCCTTCTAAAGACTGACAATATGAGTCTAAAATAATTATTCAATCAACTCGATCTGAATTTCAGGCAAGCCAGATGGGTGGCTTTCCTGAGTGAGTATCACTTTGAAATAAAGAATATCAAGGGCAAAGAGAACAAAGTTGTCGATTCTTTGAGTTGACGAACTCATATGATATATGAGGTTACCCTGAGTCAAATTGATGCAAATTTGCATGAGAAAATTAGAATGGCCAACAAGGTTGACCCGTTCTATGTAGAAATCCTCAAGAAGGTCCAAGAGGATGGGTTGTTTCAACAACAGAAGGAATACAAGGTGAATGACTCCGGACTACTATGGTCCAAGGATATATTGTATGTTCTAGATGGAGGGGACATTCAATCCAACATCCTCATAGAATTTCATAGGGAACCCACTCGAGGCACCTAGTGTATCAGAAGATGATATCTGCTATCAAGAAACACTTTTTCTGGCCTAAGTTAAAGGATGACATTGCAATGTCTATTACGAAATGTCAAGAATTCTAGCTAGTTAAAGCTGAGCACCTACATCCTTCAGGATTTCTACAGCCATTTCCCATTCCGAAATGGAAGTGGGAGGTTATCAATATGGATTTTATTACTGGCTTACCGCAAAGCAAGAAGCAAAATGATTCCATCTTCATAGTCATTGACAAGCTGTCAAAGGAATCACACTTCATCCCCGTAAAATCGACCTACAAGGCCGTGAACATTGCCAATATCTTCCTAAAAGATATATTTAGATTGCATGGGATACCCAAAGAAATTATCTCAAATCGAGATGTTAAGTTTATAGGAAATTTTTGTAGATATTTATTCTATGGATTTGAGACGCAACTGAACTTTAGCACTGCTTATCACCCGCAGAAAGATGGGAAGACTGAAAGAGTAAACCAAATTGTTGAAGTCATGCTTCAAATGTATGTCATGAACAACCTCACCAAGTGGGAGTATTATCTGCACCTTGCAGAGTTTGCATATAACAATGGGTATCAGGATTCCACCAAGATGAGTCCTTTCGAGGTACTCTATGGATGGAAGTGTAGGACCCCAGTTACTTGGGACAGTCCGGTGGATCGGGTCATGTTAGGGCCTGACCTGTTATTGGACTTGGAACAATTAGTTACCAAGGTCCAGGGAAACCTTAAAGAGGCACAAAATTGTCAGAAAAGTTATGCAGATAAGAAAAGAAAAGATAAATACTATCAAGTAGGTGAGCATGTCTACTTGAAAGTGAAAGAAAAATGGAGCTCATTGAGCTTGGGTAGGTGTCGTAAGTTAGATCCTAGATTTTGTGGACCTTTTGAAATTCTAGCCAAGAAAAGACTAGTGTCTTATGAACTAGCATTACCTGCACACGTAAGAGTTCATAATGTTTTCCATGCATATTTATTAAAGAAATATGTTTATGACTCTAAGCATTTCATTGATTGGTCATTATTACAGGTGGAACCTGAGGGGGAAATTGCCCCTCAACCTTTGCATATATTGGAAAAGAGAGAAGTGCAGCTTCGAACGTGCACTGTAGTCCAATTGAAAGTGCACTAGAAGTACTTTGAGGTAGATGAGGCTACCTAGGAGAATGAGGCCACCATGAGAAAGGCTTACCCCACCTTGTTTCATGATATCAATCAATGTGCCTAGAACACCAAGGATGGTGTTGTACTAAGAGGGAAGGGATGTAATATCCTGAATTTTGGACCTACCATTTATAGGAATGAGCCTATTGATCATGATGATTATATTTATGTTTTATTTTTTATATTGGGTCAAAGACCCCACTGCATATGAACATGATGATTTGCTTTGTATATTGGGCATAATCCAATGGTTGATGATATATATGTATATATATATGTTGGTTGTGTTGGGCATGGACCCTGAAGCACATGATTGATGAAATGTTTTCTGTTGGGAATGGACCTTGAAGCACATGATCGATGAGATGTTTTGTTTTAAGAGAGAGGCTATGGAGCACATGAGTACTTACATTTGTGTTGAGCATAAAGCTTTGGAACACATGAAAATATAATTGGAAATGTTGGGCATAAGACATGGAGTATTCCATGTTGATGTTGAGCATAAGCTCTGGAGCATCAGATCCTTAGCCATTGTATCCCTAGGTGTATCGTACAAGTACATCCTTGCATTTAGTGTTGAGCGAGAGCTCTGGAATTGCACTATGTTTGTAACTCCCGATTATAAGCATCAAGTATGGGCTCTGGTAAGCGCTAGGGGTTACTAAAAAGATTAAAATCACCTTCGAGTGAAAACAACTTGAAAATAATATTGATCTCATCATACTTATTTTTAAGTGATTAAATGAAATTTCAAATTTATGTATTCTCATCAAGTACTGAGGAAATACCACGTTATAAGAGGGAAATCCAACATGCAAGGATGTTTAGAGTTTCATATCCTAGTAGACCTAAGCCATCTATCTACTTGACCTTCATGAAGAAGTGTCGTTAAGTCTAGGGATAATAATACATGACGACCAAAGACAAATGCTAACAAGTATTATAACACTATGTATTTTATACATAGTATGTATAAAGAATTAATTATCATTAATTATATAATTGAATAAAGAAAGAAGAGAAGCTCCACCAATTATTATTTATTATTAAAGGTTTAATAAATAGTGAAATAACTATGAAAGATTAACTAGGAACTAGTTAAAAGTTCCTAAGTTAAGTATTGGAAAAATTACCCCAGTAATTAAAAACAAGGGTTAAATGAAGAAATCAAGGATTTCTTGATTTAACTACCCCTTTGAATGAACAGTCTGTCTATAAAGACTCAAGCCAAGAAAAGGCTTGGGGTTCTTATTTTTATCTTGGAGAATTATTATTCTGTCTATTTTTGGCTCTCAAGTGTTTTCTTGGAGAACTTCCTCCTGCATGGAAATCAGGACTGATTCAGAACTGAATACCAGTTAGGAAACCCTACCTTAGGAGATCTAAGCTACTTGCATATTGGAGTCCATCTCGGGGGGATCCAGATTACAACTAGGAATGGTTCCGGGTCATGGTTGGGAGTAATGTGGTAGTTCCCAAGTGATTTGGTCATCAAAATCAGAGGTTAGATCTGTCTTAAATTGATAGTTCTAGTTATTTAAAAAGTCTGAAGGTTCAGCCATTAAAGGAGCTTCATGAAGATAAATTACAGGTATGAATTCTTAGTATGTCAAAGTTCATTTCTAGGGTAAATGCTGGCTGCTTTATGTAAAATATATATATATATATATTATTAACCCTTATTAACCCTGGAAATGTTTGGTTCTGAACATATCTCCTGGGGTTACATCTCTTAAAATGTAACCCTATACTGTCTATGCTATCTTCCAGATTATATAATGAGTATGTAGATGAATGTTTCCAATGAATTTACTAACCCTATGTAATTGATGTTCTGCCTAGATTCTTCTAGGGTTTGTATTCTCTTCAATACTCCCTAGGTTGGTAAATATTATCATAGGCTGTATATAGCTAGGTTTCCATCTCTAAAGTTATTTTTTGTACTCATTTAATATTTAGAAATTTGTTACTGTAAAACTAGGTAAATCCAGACCTGCTATTTGTTGCTCACCTATTATTTATAACTCTAGTGACATATTACATTTGTGAGTAGAGACATGTTTTAGATAATACATCTAATACCTTTCAAGGTCTATATCCATATTACAAATTTACATTAAAAATACTTCACATAAATGAAACAAAATTATAAATAATCAGAGGAGGCATTGTGACCATCCATGTGGTCGTTTACAATTCTTTGATCATAATTCATATAACAAAATCCATGGTTCTAACTTTTACGTCTATACATAACCATAAACAAAATTACATAACTCAACAAACATTACCATAGCCAAATTAAAATAATATATCGTATACAGTAAATCATATCATAGTAAAACAACATCAAAATCATATCATAAATCCATATATTGCAGGCAGTAATAGGAATCGAATCCTGTGGGCATGCAAGCACAGTTTGTTTTATTTATTAAAATACATTTTATTACAACTCATTACATTAAAAATCCTTGTTGCCAATAGAGGTTGGGACATCGATCCCATGGATTTCCATACCAAGGCAAAGCCATAATAACAAACCATACGTAATGTATATACAAAACAAAACCCAAATTCTATAACCATTCTCACACAGGCCATGCTATACATCAAATCGTATGCAAGCTGTGGTTTATAAAATACATCCATTACAATATAAATTCACAGAGTCCATTTACATATCAAACAACAAACGCCATCGAGGTCTATAAACCTTGGCCTCTACGAAACCCACCAATGCACATCGCTCACATAAGTCACAACCTTGACCAAATTTTAAATCTAATATAGAGTCTCTACCAAATTAACCCTACGCTATACTATCTCAGCACAGTGGGAAGGCGCATGCCATTCACGGCATATCCTATACCCATGCTATCTATATCTTTACATTACAAACTAAGTAATACCATAATACACATAACCTTCAAGTTGGTGAATGCCCACATAAATCAACCATAACCATAGAATAAACGTAATGAAATCATGCTATGCACATCACATAATAAATCATGGTAAATCAAGTAATAAAAGCGATATGCATCCACTCACATAGAGCTTGCCAAGTAAACTACATAGTCATGATATTAAAACTTATAAATAAGTTTACACATGCATGCCAATGGGCTAATGCACCATTTCAAGCAATGGTGCAGTCCATGGCTAAAATTCCCCAACGAAAATGATTTGCTTAACCAAAAAAAACCAAATGTGTTACGAAGCCCAAACATTCCTCTCTTTGCTACTAAAAAATCCAAAGTAAAATTACAAACCCAAACTTATACACAGAACCGGAGGGAGTACAAATTCACTCCATGGCTGAAGCCATCAAGATACTGTCCAAAACCCAAGTCTGTAATCACGCCCGAAGGCAAATCTTAAAAACCCCCACAATGAAACCCACAACATAAAACCCCAAACCAAGCAACAATCTATGTGCAGTCTCCCCAAGAGGGACGAAAGTTAGCAAGTAAAATCTTTCTCAAAGGATTCCTGTGGCCACAAGTGCAAACATTTGGATCCCACAGAAGCAAAGCCATGATGCTCCTCATTCCCTTTCGGCACCTGCAAAACACAAGTGAAACAAGGGATGAGAAGTATGGCCATGAAAAAACGTTAAACCAAACCAATGTGTAGGCATGTTAAAACCAATGTGGACATACCTCACAATCTAAAATTTTCCTCCATGGTTTCCCCTCGGTGCAGAGCCAAAGTGCAAAACCCCAAATGACAAACAACACACAACCATCGTGAGCCAATCCTAAGTGAAGGCTATGACGTTTCACCAAATGCATTGAATGCACGAGCTGGGAATGATTAAATCCACATAAAAACAACTCTCCATAGTTTTGTTTTGTGGCTTTACAATGTGACCGCCTCTCACATAAATATTAAACCCTGCTAATGTATGGTTTATACCCTATGTTATGTCACCACCCAAACTCTATCACACGTTAACATATTTCAATTTTTTCATTATGATAGAATTACAATAATACATAGTCCATAGGATACACTAGTCCAAAGTCAAAAAACCCATGCTTAAAGTATTTAGATAATGTGTAGACCACAGGTTTAGAGGTTAGGGTTTTAATCCCTTAGTAACAAGGTATTTATGCTTAAGAACCATGGCATACAAAGTATGCCATGATAACATCTCTGACTATAAAAATCCAAAGCTCTGCTCTTAAACCAATAAAAGAACATAATAGATGTTAATAGGTTAGTAAGAATATATATAGAATGTAAAATGTACTAATGACATATAGACTAACAAATTTAAACATAACGAAGAATAATTAGTGTACAGGAAATTTACCTGTAGTAGCTACATTGACAATAACGACATTTACCAAGTTATAAAACTAAGTCGATAAGCAGCATAACAACTAGTAGTAGGTCCTCTAGGATCAAGATGACCAACACACTTTACACTAGATCTCGTCGCAAAGTAATGAACTACGTAAGTAAATAAAATAGGTGCCTTAGTTCAATTGAACTAAGTAAGCCTACGTAACCAAGTAATACTTTACCTCTCAAACTGTCATGGGAGAAAAATTCCTGCCACGTCGCCCACTTTGTTTCCACAAACAAAGTTAAGTTAGGACTCCATAATTAACATGTGCGACAATGCAAAAAGGACAAAGCACATAAATCCAAGGATGACACATAAGCGACAAAAGTATAAACATAATACTAAGTAGTAAACAGCTGTACAACCTCATAAGTGGAATACATTAAAAGTAATGACTGAAATATAAATGACAAAATGTAAGAACAGCTTATGACTAATCATAGATACATAAAATGTATGATAGAGTTTCGTAAGTAAATAATGTTCCATCTTGGTAGTTTTTACTAGCCTATAAATTTATTTTATTTTCAATTTTTAGGGACATTACAAGTTCACTCCTGGTCTATACTCTTTAACAACTATTGAACAATAACTACTACTAATTAAAATGCACACTTGGTCCATCCTACAACATTGGGAACCACTTCAATACATGGTCTAGATTTTAGTAGATAGTAGGCACATAGAAATCATAATAAGCACACTCACATGCAACAAAAAAAAACCACCATAGATCAATATAAACAAGGATGAGATCAATATCTTCATACATGAATTTCACAAATTGCAGGCATGGTTCTAACACCCATCAAATATGAGATCATGAGTTATATTCATAAACTAATACATCCATAAACCGTATCAACTATCATCTACCTATCAGCAACGAGATCCAAAATCTATAGACATAAATTCATAAAGGCGGAGAATGATTTATACAAGCATCACACATAAAAATACGAATGGTTTCAAACTAGAACATCTACAGTTTTAAATTTAAAGGATACAACAAACTATTCAAAGTGCGTGAGTATTTTTAACAGACAAGGTATTCCCCATTTTCTTAACAACCTTCTCCCTACCATTTTACTTATGCAAATTAAGTGTTCATAAATTGATCAAGGAGGATATTGGTGGCCACCCTCCTATTCCACTTGGACCCCCACCATTGTTTCTTTCAGTTTTCCAGTTTCCTTAATTGTAGCACAATTTACTATTTTTGGCAGTTTTTCAGGTTCTAAACTTGTGGAGCTGTTTTGAGGACCTAAACGACGTTTTTTTGGCATCGAATGGTCAGGAAAATATGAGTTTGTTCCAAAATTAATATTTGTCATTTATGGATGTATTCCTTGAATAGATATTTCTAACAATGTATCATGTGCATCAAACGGAGGTATTATGCCAAAGTTACGACCCAAGGAAATTGATATACCAAGTTACCCAATGGGGCCCACATTCTGGCATTTCACCTCCAAGGGTTACGTTTTTGGATGTGTATGGTTTCCATTGTTTCTCAATAATATATAGGCCTTCGAGCCTCATTGTAACATTGAGTTGAGAGGCATGTAGCCGCCACATCTCTTCTCAGAGATAAGCTACCAGCACTCTAGCTAGTTTATTTCCATTCTGTATGTAAACAAGTTTCAGTCCTTTGATTAATGAAATGAAGTGTTTTTTCTGCTTCATCTTTGTTATTTGTGTATTCTGTTGCATTCCTGCATAAATCCGGATCATAAATCACCCAAACAACCAAGAGAATCAGGCTTATAGCTATCAACACGTGTTCCATATACCAAGGGTGACCTTTATTCTAAGGTTCTGCTATTAAGATCCATTTTCCTTCATGTTTATTCATAATGTATACTTATTGTATATGGATTACAAGAATATATATATAAGCGACTCTACTTGCAAACAATCACACCATTAAATAAGAACAACATCAATACCTATATGAATGGGGTCTAGCCTTTTACCGGATTCTCCCTTAGTAAGTAAATAATAAATAAAATTATTATCAACTCTCTCATAGAGTCCTTCGTCTTTTTCCCACTATATCATTACAAAGTTTGGGGGATAGCTCTCTGACGTTGAGATCACACCTTTAAACCAGATATAAATAACAGGTAAACTTATTATATTTCTACTATTTAAAAGAGAGGTCGTTCATCCATTAAATTGCTAAGAAATAAAAAGAAAACAATAGTTAGGAACATAGATATTCCATATTTCTTATAGAAAAGGTGATAGAGAGGCTCATCTTACTACTCAGCAATGAGAAAAGAAAACACATCCAATACAACAATCTACATACATCCATCTATTCAAAAATCAGTGCAAAGGAAACTCGTTATAAATAATCCTACACAAAGGAATACTTAGAAGAAATCAAACCCGGCTATTTGCAAACTATGTTTAAAAAGTGATCAAAATGATAAGGATATCATCTATGTTCATTCAAATACAATACCTTGGGAAATGTAAATAAAACGATGGATAAATATCCTCAATACATCTGAGAAGATCACCTATGTTCCTGCACCATCGAAAACTTGAAGATATAGAAAAAACAAATGAGGAAGCAAGCTTATCCCAAACCTCCTTGGGAGTCTTCAACATAATGAACCAGCTCTGCCTCTATCTCCCTAGTGAGTCTGAAGAGTCTTTTGTAGCAAAGCTGCATATCCACGTCCTCCTTCCACTGGTGGTAGTTGAAAAGAGTGAGAAGCTCCATTAGAGGGGCCATTTCGACTGCAGTGAAGGAGATTGAGCTATTGCAGCGAATGCAGTGAATGATACTAGGCTGTTGTAGAGAATGTAGTGAAGGAGACTAATAAACCTGTAAATCACATAATCAAGCAAATAGAGTAAGGTCGACATCCTGAACTTTTGGAATTTTCTTCACACCTAGCATAGTTTATCAAGCAAGCTTGATCAAGAATTCCTTTACTTGGGATATTAAGTGGTAAATTCTCCACTTCTAGTGTAGTAGTGGAAGGAGAAATTTCGTTCAAGTTGGTTTTTGATCCAAGTATGAATCTATAGTAGGAAAAGTGCCTTGTCCTGCTGAGGCTCTAATACCATATTAAATTGAGCACATAGATTCGTGTACCAATAGACAACTCACAAGATAGATCATGCAATTTTACTCAGAAATTGAAGAATGAAATAGTGCCAAAATGGCTTGCAACTATGAATGCTTTCATTAATCAAAAGTAATTAGATAATTAATTACAATCTAGTACAATGTCTAAATAGCCTCCTACAATTCGAATCCATGTGAGGAAATTCGAGTTGGTTTGACTCCACTTGACCACATGGTTAACTGACCTTGTCTAAATCATTATCAGAGTTCAAAACCCCAACTCAAGTGTCTAATTCATTGTTAATTATCAGTTAACTAGTCTAACTCATTGAGGTAGGTGAGTAAATGCACCTCACCTGCATGCATCCATGCAAAGCTAGCACTAACTGAGTAGAACTAAATGTAAGAGACTAGAACTGAATGTAACTGACTCCTAACTGAGCTTGACTAGTCACCAACTGAACTCAACTAATGGAGGTTGGTGACAACACTTTTAGTGGCTCCTAATTTGTAGGGATTGATATAGGAGGCTCCTAAACTGATGCATGCAAGTGCAATCAGTGGAAGTTTGCCTTAATAAGTTTTCCCCACACTTTAGTAATTGGTATGTGTGCCCCAATTAGGCCAAGTCGACCCAATGATGCTAGCGACTAAATATAGACTGAAAGGACTCCTTATTTTGACATAATTGACCAAATTGGACAAGGGAAGATTATAATCCTAACATCCCCGCTGAATGCTGACTTGGACAATTTGTGGGCCCTGGTAACTAAGACCATAGGTCACCCATTACAGTAAGTAAAGTAACTGATCAATACAAGGAGCTGGGGAAGAAACCACATCGAAAAAAATCCCCCCCTCTAACTAAGAAAATAGAATGATGATTCAAGTTTAAAAAACTTGAAAATATGTTTTTGCAACCTTCATCTTTGTGATGTAGCAAAGAATCATGCATGATATTATGTGCACAGGTATCCTAGGGCCTGGCATGTAGACTTCTCCATCTTCTCCCAAAATGATGATGGAAGGAAGGAGGAATGTAACCTTTGCCTCTTTCTGGATGAACAGGTGTATGATCCACTCTATTCTTCTGAAGGTAGTGTAATTGATTAGGCCTTTCCTTGTAGCATCTCACAGGGAGTTTGTTCAATCTCTCTGAAGGAGGTAGTATTGCATGACATAGTGCAAGGTTCTTTGTCTTTTGTGTGTTAGATGAATTTCCAATCATCTTCCTATCTTCCTGCTTGGAAGTAGGGACTGGATTTGGATCTGAATCACCCTTAATCTCAATCTCATAAACTGATACAATTGGTTCTGCAATACTAGTAGAAATTGCAAAAGAAGTAGATGGATTTGTTTTACCTTCCCTTTCAAGTGGGAGCTAAGAGTACACTGGTTCTGAAAATGGCATTAAGTGTGAGAACTCATATTCCTTGGAGGCATGATTTGCGTCACCCTTCTCTATGATGTTCCCAGTAGAGATATATGTGATATCCCCTAAGCCAGGACCAAATATCACTCGCTTTAGAGAGCCAGTGTGAGGGTACATAAATCACATAATGAGGGTACACAAAGCACATCTTTGAACTAAGCAGGGTACATAAAGCACATCTTTGAACTTTCCATGTTCAATCTTGATAGAAATATTCCCTTTGGTTTGAATTTGACTATTATTACCCATCTGAATACTATGACCATCAAAAGACTGTAAAGAAGAGAATGATTCTCTTGATGCAACAATATGATTGGAAGCTCCAAAATCAATGAGGAAGGCATGTGTTCTTAAATATCCAGCCTTTAGTGCATGGCATGTCTCTTCATGTTCTTTAGTTTCTTCTCTATGTGCATCCTTCCTTGCACTAATAGGTACAATAATGTTATGTTTCTTCAGAAGAAGAGCCATTTCATCAATTTTTATTCTCATACAGGATATTTTTGGATGAAAACCCCTTCCAAAGTAAGAACAAAGGGTCTTTCCTTTTCCATTCTTCTTGCCTCTCTTCAAACCTGAAGAATCATTTGACCGCTCTTTATCCACATGAGACTCATCCTTTTGCTTCCCCTTACCATTCACAACTTTAGGTCCTCCTCCAAGCAATGCTTAATCTGTGGAGGATCGAATGATCCCCATTTGGATCAACTTCTCATTCTCATGGGTGAGATATTCAGTGAAGGCATTAAGAGGGCGAATCCTCCAATTTGGAGTAGCGAGCTTCCCTCAATGAAAGGTTGATACAAATACTGAGTAGTGTATACCAATTTTTGAGAGGATGGAAAGGATGAGTCGATCATCCTCCTTCTCAACCTTGCGCAGCTTAAACTAGAACACCAGGTGCTTGAATTTGGTGAAGAAATCATTCAGTGTTTTGAAGTTGGTTGGATGAAGAGAAATAAGCTCATTATCTAGATGATAGATCCTCAGGTCATCCTGCTTATCAAACAAGAAATCAAGCTTATCCAAAACCTCCTTGGGAGTCTTCAATCCATTGATGTTTAAGAGAATATCTCTAGAGATTGAGAGGCACAAGCATCCATATGCTTCATCAAGCCTATTCCAATATTTTTCTTTGTCAACATAATGAACTGGCTCTGCCTTTATCTCCATTGTGAGTCTGAAGAGTATTTTGGAAGGAAGCTTCATCTCCATGTCCTCCTTCCACTGGTGGTAAATGAAAGGAGTGAGAAGCTCCATTGGAGGGGTCATTTCGAATGCAGTGAAGGAGACTGAGTTGTTGTAGTGAATGCAGTGAAGGATATTGAGAAACTTGTAAATCACACAATCAAACAAACAAAGTAAGGTCAACATCTTGCACTTTTGGAATTTTCTTCACACCCAGCATAGTTGATCAAGCAAGCTTGATCAACAATTCCTTTTCTTGGGATATTAAGTGGTAAATTCTTCGCTTCTGGTGCAGTATTGGAAGGAGCAATTTTTCTCAATTTTTTTTTCATCCAAGTATGAATCTGTAGTAGGAGAAGTTCCTTGTCTTGCCAAGGCTCTGATACCATATTAAATTGAGCGCATCGATCTGTGGATGAACACAAAACTCACAAGATAGATCATACAATTTTACTCAGAAATTGAAGAATGAAATAATGCAAAATGGCTTGCAACTGTGAATGCTTTCATTAATCAAAATTAATTAGATAATTAATTACAATGTAGTACAATGGATAAATATCATCATGCAATTCAAATCCATGTGAGTAAATTCAAATTGCTTTGACTCTACTTGACTGCATGGTTAACTGACCTTGTCTAAATCATTATCGGAGTTCAAAATCCAAAGTGTCTAATTCAGTGTTAATTATCAGTTAAATAGTCTAACTGACAGAGGTAGGTGAGTAAATGTTCCTCATCTACATGTAGCCAAGCAAAGCTAGTGCTAACTAAGTAGAATTGAATGTAACAGACTAGAACTAAAGGTAACTGAATCCTAACTGATCTTGACTAGTCACCAACTGAACTCAACTAATGGAGGTTGGTGTCAGCACTCCCAGTGTCTCCTAATTTGTAGGGATTGATATAGGAGGCTCGTAAACTGATGCATGCAAGTGAAATCAGTGGCAGTTGGCCTCAATTAGTGTTCCCCACACTTTAGTAACTAGTACATGTGCCCCAATTAGGCTAAGTGGAACCAATGGTGCTAGTGACTAAATATAGAATGAAAGGACTACTAATTTAGACATAATTGACCACATTGGACAAGGGAGGATTGTAATCCTAACAAGAATACTCTACAATTATCATTTAAATGGAAGAACGTTTCACGCAAACATATTCTAAAAGTACAATACAACTATAGAAAAATAACTAATACTAATCAAGATGCATACTTGGTCCTTTCTGCAACATTGGGAATCACTTCAAGACATGGTCTAGATTTTAGTAGATAGTGGGCACATGGAAATCATACTAAGCACAGTCACAGAAAATGAAAAAAACCACCATAGGTCAATATAAACAAGGATCAAATCAATATCTTCATACCTGAATTTCACAAATTCCAGGCATGGTTCTAACACTCATCAACTATGAGATCATGAGTTATATTCATAAACTAATACATCCATACATCGTAGCAACTATCATCTACCCATCGTCAATGATATCTAAAATCTATAGACATAAACTCATAAAGGCAAACAATGATTTATACAAGCATCACACATAAAAATCAGAATGGTTTCAAACTAGAACATCTACATTGTTAAATTTAAAGAATACAACAAACTATTCAAATTCCGTGAGTTTTTTTAATAGACAAGCAATTCCCCATTATTCTTACAACCTTCTCCCTACCATTTTACTTATGCCAATTAAGTGTTCATAAATCACCCAAATAACCAAGAGAATTAGGCTTATAGATATTGACACGTGTTCCATATACTGAGGGTGACCTTTATTCTAAGGTTCTACTATTAAAATCCAATTTTCTTCATGTTTATTCATGATGTATACTTATTGTATATGGATTACAAGAAAATCTAATATATAGATATACACACACACAGATATATATATATATATATATATATATATATATATATATATATATTCATAAGCGACTCTACTTGCAAACAATCACACCATTAAATAAGAACAACATGAATACTTATATGAATGGGATCTAACCTTTTACCAGATTCTCCCTTAGTAAGTAAAGAATAAATAAAATTATTATCAACTCTCTCACAAAGTCCTTCGTCTTTTTCTCACTATATCATTACGAAGTTTGGGGGATAGCTCTCTAACATTGAGATCACACATTTAAACTAGATATAAGTATCCAGTAAACTTATTATATTTCTACTATTTAAAAGAGAGGTTGTTCCTCCATTAAATCGCTAAGCAATAAAAATAAAACAATAGCTAAGAACAGAGAGATGTCATCTTTCTTATAGCTAAGGTGATAGAGAGGCTCTTCTTACTACTCAGCAATGCAAAAAGAAAACACATCCAATACAACCATCAATTCAAAAATTAGTGCAAATGAAACTCTTTATAGATCAACTTGCACTAAGGAATACTTAGAAGAAATCAAACACGACTATTTGTAGTCTATGTTTAAAAGTGATCAAAACGACAAAGATATCAAGCATCAAAAACTATTTGATTGATAATCCAAAAATATTTAATTTTAGGATTTATAATGGTTCAAGTATTCCTGTTTACTTCATTTGTCGATAGATAAGCACATTACCTCATAGGAACAAAAATGCATATACTTTTTACAAGTACTATTAAATACTTGCTGGTTCCTCTTGGATTCCCTCCATCCAAATAAACACAGTGCCAACAGTACTCTAGGTACTAATCCAAGCTAGCCAACATGAGGACGATACCCCTTCTCGGGCGTATCTCCTACCTGTGCTATTTGGGGTGCTTCACGGAACTGAAGCGCTTCCTTTCTCAACACCATGATACCTGGGGGCTCTTCATGGATCCCTACTCATGTGATAGTCTCTTACAACATAAATTTGTGTGGAAGGAAGTTTAACCACATGTCTTACACCTAGGCATCCATAGGATGCATATTGGTGCTTAGTTGGCCGAGGGGAAACATGTACCTCCTATACATATATGTAAACATGTACCTCATGTACATACTTCTTTTTATTTTCACATGTGCCAAATGTCTCTCATGTCATTTGGTTGCTTGCAGTCATGGAACTTTGGTTCCCATCATGGCCCTTTATATTATTTCCACAACCAAGTCCGTGATGCCTGCACACTTCACCATGAATAGTTAGTCACAATATCAAATTGTATAACAATTAATATTTCATGTAAGGGTTCCCACCGATAAACAATGTCAATAAACTTTATATGTTATCTTTATTCAATGGGCATAAGCAATCGATTTCTTTCCTACTTAGAATTCATAAGTGCAATATAATTATTTGAATCACCCCATTCCTTGCATAACGATGATATAATATTAGTAAATTTATACCTGTGCACTTTTAACATAAATGATATTCATTTTATTTTATTAGTACATGTACAATTGTAAAAGTACATACCTCTATCATCGTTACCCAACTTTTCAAGTGAGATTCCTTTCTTAAAACTCAACTACAACAATGAATAATTCCAATGTTCTCGTTTTTCATAACGTCATAGAAATACTAATTGTGTCCAAAACTATTTGTTAGCGCAACATTTCACAACATAGTCATAAGGTAAAAATTGTAGTCGTAGAATACTTTCTCTTAGCTTTTCATATAAAAATAACAACCAAGAAAAAGAAAAGGATAACATCCTCTCAACAAGTCACTTCTAGTCCATACACTTTAACCATCATAAAGAAATAGTGATTGGTTTTCTCATGAAATCAAAATGGTACATCATAGGAAAAACCTTTTTAACACCTTTTTAATATAGGATATCCATGGTTTATAAGTACTTAAAGTATTCCACTCTAACAAAATGATTCTAGTATTCATATTATTTCCATAACATGTACTTATAATATCACTCTTTATATATGTGCACCTCTTAATAATTACTAGCTACAATTTATATATTCAAACAAAACATGCCTCTAACATCATCATCATGTTGTTATACTTTTTAATATATTGTAAAAGATTTGCAAATCATTCAACAATGTTTATTCTTCTAAATTCTTTCCATACACACTTCCTTTTTTGTAGTTTAGTCACTTTAACATAGACATACTATCTATTTATACTTAGTATTATCACACATGTCATGTTCACTTCCTTCAAGTGTTTCAATAGGAATTCATATTCACAATTTTTGTTTCCCTTTATGTTTTATGTGAAGAATATACCCAACATATATCTTTTGTGCAATCACTCGTCATAGTACCGCCCTTTAATCACATTATGTTATCCTTTCCTATTTATTCATTACAATATAGGAAGACTATTGGAGAACTCATGTCACTTAGCTTGCTCCTATTAGACATCGAATTTTTTTCAAGAAAGAGAAAAAAGGAAATCCAATCAAAACATCACAACTATTCAATTTTCATAGTTCAATCATTTAGAGTCATCTAATACATATATCCAAGATACATTTATTATATTAGTGTTCCTAACGATATGCATAATGGTACTATACACATCATCCTAACCCAATCTTTATAATCTTCTTGAGAATTAGAAAGTGGTTAAAATATAGGTATTCATAATTTCCATTATTTAAAACTTCAAACCCTTAATTTTGATTCCTTATCATAACATTCTCAATGTAGTTAAACCTTAAGGAATAAATAAAACTTCGTTGTTGCTACACATACTTCAAGACATTTCACAATAATGTGATCCACCAACACATATATCTTTCACTATGAGTCACATAGGAAAATCTTCCAAAATATCCATTGACTATATACACCATTATTCATCATAGATTTCCACATCCATAAGGCAAAGCCATGTAAGAGATCTAGAATTATAACTGTACATAATGGACACATTTACATAGTCATTGGTTTATATAAGTTGCAAGGTTTTGTTTTGTTTTTGTTTTTGTTTTTGTTTTATTTTTAAGAGAGCCAAGAAAAGATGAAACAACAATAGAATGGTTTATAAATTCATTCGATGTTACAACCAGAGAGAGAGATTGGAATCATACCTCTATTTGGACATAACTGGATAACTATACAAGTAATTCAGGATCATTCACAATTTCTGCCCATGTCCAAGACGACAAGGTGCGCTAATGTGGAGGTATTGTTTGCTAACTAATCCAAGGATTCACAACATTGGTTATCAATGGTTCTAACATCGGAAGTGTCAAACCCCGACTTGTTTAGTGGAAGAAAAAAAAAAACCACACAGTTAAAACTATTCTCTTACACATATCCCAATCATCCATAAGAGAGTCTTAATACCATGAATAAAATCTTTCGAGTGGCTATCCTGATTTTGGAATAACCCAATCATCAATTTTGACTCAGATTTGAGCATGACTTGTCATAAAAGTAATATTATTTTTCATTAGTTAAAGTACTTTGGAAAACATTCTAACTCACATTAAGAACTGTTTATAATTCTCCCTTTTATATTCTAGAAAAATATATTAAAGATATTTTTGTATAGAGATAAAACTTTCATCATGCAACCCAATATTAAAATTTATAAGGCATAATAATGGGACTAGCACGGTACTTATCTGGTTTAATTTCGACAATTGATATGGATCAAGTATGAACCACCTCATCATAATTTTCCAAATGTACTTCAAATTTCCTTGTTTTAGATGACCAATTGGTCACTCTAGTTTGAACATAATCCTCCTCCATTCGTAGGTTTCTCGAAGGAACTTTTCACCCCTCATTTACTTCCTATCATGCAAAAGCTGCAAGGTTAGTTCTCCTTTGTCATTGCATATCCTACTAAATGAATTTCAGAATTTATCGTGCATTCATCATGACAAGGAAAAAGACATATATAAAATAGATAATTATTTCATTTTCTATTTTCTTTAATCTACATTCTAATGATCACATTAGTGAGTTCAAGATGGATTAGTTATATACATACAGTTCATCCCTTAGAATATGAATGACTCGTAAGGAAAGTCTTCCCCGATATTTACCTCATTTCTTTTTGTTATATGTAACGAGTGAATTATTATCATTTATCCAACTTATACCTTCTGATTTGCATTCCACCCATAAAGGCATAAGTGTTGCAACTTGAGCTCTGATACCATTTATAACATACCCAAAATTTATCAATGTAAATTCTGAGAATTTGGGGGTAAATTTTTTTACTTTTACTATAACCAACAATTCAACCATGTTAATATCTTGAGAGTGTGAAATCACATAATCGTAAAAACTAATATATTCATTAAAAGACTAACATCACAAGTTCTCATTATTTTATCTTAATTCTTTGGCTGTACTTCATCTTTCTCACATTGTAAAGATGACTAACACTTTTCCCTAATCTAATGCCATGGTAATAAGATATTAAAAAAATTAGTTACTTACTTATAATTCGAGTTATTGAAATCAAAATGTTAAACAAAGGTATTGAATCATTTAACTATCCAAATAGCTTTGCCCATGACATATATTCCTTTAACTGTATGCTTGCGAGTGTTTTTCATAGACCATTGTTCCAATAAAGATAATGTATCATAATAATTTATTGTGCATCATCCATACATTAAATACCATCATGAAAATGAATATATAGAAAACAAAAAAAAAACATAGAACAAAAAGGAAGAGACATCATATACGTGGTTCACCCCATCCATGAAGGTACTTCCATCAAAGATTGTTAGTCTTTATATTATTTTATCAAGAGAAGATTTACAATTTCGTGGCACATCCACTGCCATTTTCTTTACATCCAATTTATTTCACTAAGAATACTCTCCAATTATCATTTAAATGGAATACCTTTTCACGTAAACATATTCCAAAAGTACACGAGGTCACTCCTCGTCTATACTCTTTAGAAACTATGGAACAATAACTAATACTAATCAATATGCATACCTGGTCCATCCTATAGCATTGGGAACCACTTCAATACATGGTCTAGATTTTAGTAGATAGCAGGCACATGGAAATCATAATAAGCACAGTCACAGACAACAAAAAATAACCACCATAGATCAATATAAACAAGGTTGAGATCAATATATTCATACATGAATTTCACAAATTGCAGGCATGGTTCTAACACCCATCAACTATGATAGCATGAGTTATATTCATAAACTAATACATACATAAACCATAGAAACTATCATCTACCCATCAACAATGAGATCCAAAATCTATAGACATAAATTCATGAAGGCAGACAATGATTTATACAAGCATCACACATAAAAATCAGAATGGTTTCAAACTAGAACATCTACATTGTTAAATTTTAAGGATACAACAAACTAGCCAAAGTCCGTGAGTATTTTTAACACACAAGGTATTCCCCATTATTTTAACAACCTTCTCCATACCATTTTACTTATGCCAATTAAGTGTTCAATCACACATAAAAATCAGAATGGTTTCAAACTAGAACATCTACATTGTTAAATTTTAAGGATACAACAAACTAGTTGAAGTCCCTGAGTATTTTTAACACACAAGGTATTCCCCATTATTTTAACAACCTTCTCCCTACCATTTTACTTATGCCAATTAAGTGTTCATAAATCACCCAAACAACCAAGAGAATTAGGCTTATGGCTATCGAAATGTGTTCCATACACTGAGGGTGACCTTTATTCTAAGGTTCTACTATTAAAATCCGATTTTTTTCATGTCTATTCATGATGTATACTTATTGTATATGGATTACAAGAAAATCTAATATATATATTCATAAGTGAATCTCCTTGCAAACAATCACACCATTAAATAAGAACAACATGAATACCTATATGAATGGGGTCTAGCCTTTTACTGGATTCTCCCTTAGTAAGTAAAGAATAAATAAAATTATTATTAACTCTCTCAGAGAGTCCTTCGTCTTTTTCCCACTATATCATTACAAAGTTTGGGGGATATCTCTCTAACATTGAGATCACACCTTTAAACCTGAGATAAGTAACAGGGAAACTTATTATATTTCTACTATTTAAAAGAAAGGTCGTTCCTCCATTAAATCACTAAGCAATAAGAAGAAAACAATAGTTAAGAACAGAGAGATGCCATCTTTCTTATGGATAAGGTGATAGAGAGGCTCTTCTTACTACTTAGTAATGCGAAAAGAAAACATATCCAATACAACAATCTACATACAACCAGCCATTCAAAAATTAATGCAAAGGCAACTCATTATAGATCATCCTGCACTAAGGATTACTTAGAAGAAATCAAACCCAACTATTTTGAGACTGTGTTTAAAAGTAATCAAAATGACAAGGATATCATCTATGTTCATTCATAGACAACACCTTGGGAACCGTAAATAAAATGATTGATAAATCTCCTCATCACAACTGAGAAGATCACCTCTGTTCCTGCACCGTCGAAAACTTGAGGATACAGAAAAAAACAAATAAACAAATGGCTCATCACCTAAATGCAAAGACTGGGCAAATCGTCTATTTTCACATGATGTCGACAACTTGATAAAAACAATGAAATTCGATAGACAAAATGCCTCTTTTTACACACGGTAAAGAATTGGAGAAAGCAAATAAATTTGATGGCATTTTGTCTCTTTTCACATACTATCAACAACTTGAAAGTTTAAAAGGAATCTATGGACATATCCTTCCAATACAAACTAGGAAGATCAGATTTGAAGGTCATTCCAGAAAAAACTCACATACCTTTTTTTCAGAAATCTTAGTTTTTCTCCGTTGTCGAAATCGCGTCACATGCATCCTCCTTCCACGCTTTGAAATCACGTATCCTTTTTATTCCCCCTGCCCCCTTCACATCATTATGCAAGGTCTTTATAAAATCGAATTTTTTGGTTTACCAAGAACTCCAAATTGCGGTAGTTGGTTGACACATTTCATTTCAAGGGGACAAACTTCCCCACTTTTCTTCCCAACCACTCCTCCACCTCAAAATATTTAATTGAGTTAATACAAGGAGGATGATGGGGGCCAACATCCCCAAAATATGTATTTCTCAACCTTTTTACAACCGTAACAAAGACACATACATAGATTTCATTCTTTCTTGTAATTATCTAATGGGTAATGGTAAATGTGATGCTATAAACTTTAATTTATATGAGATCTTTGTCGTCCTTGTTACCCATTAAGTAGTGGTGTCATCCCACGGTATAATTGCCTAAGGAGGTGCCTATGTGGGTCATGGGCCATGCCTCTCTCCCCACAGCGAGAGCTTTCAAGAGAGAGATGGATGCCTTTAAAGAAATTTCTGGCAAGGAAATCAACCTGAGGAAAAGCAAAATTTACGGCTGGAACTTCCCTCCTATTGAAATGCTGGACATTTCTAGGGCCCTAGAAATGGATGGAACCACCATGTGGGAATCTATCAAATATCTCGGAATTTTGCTTGTTAAAACAGCCTTTGGATTCCATTGATGGACAAGCTCAAGGCCAGAATCTTAGCCTGGGGCACCAACTGGCTAAACAAAGCGGGGAAGCTTATCCTCATAAACTCTGTTCTTTCTTCCATGCCGATCTACCAAGATTCCATCCTCCTAGCTCCAAAAGGTATTGTGAAAGACATTGATAGACTCTTGAGAAAATTCCTTGTGGGAAGGGGGAAGAAGTGAAGGAAAGAAAGTGCATCTTATTAGTTGGGATAAGGTCAAAACTCCAAAGCTGGAAGGAGGGCTGCAAATCAGAGATATGGCCATGCATAATGTGGCAATGGGAGGAAAGATTCTCTGAAAAATGATAAGTGGAAAAACCACTTGGAGTTCCAAAGCTCTTCGGACCAAATACTTCTTCGGTCATAAGGAAAGATGCCTGGAATGGCCCCCCCGTACCAAAAAAGGATCCCCCATCTTCTATCTTTGCATGAAAGCCATTAACCTGATATCCTCCAATCTCACCTAGATACCAGGGAATGGGAAAAAAATCAAGTTCTGGGATGACTCCCTTTTCGGACATCCCTCTCTTCAAACCGGGAGGGGATGGCCAACATTAAAAATTGGCTTCACTCAGTAAGTAAAACCACCATTTGGGACCTTTCAGTTTGGAATACTGACGATTCTTGGAAGAAATGGGACCTGGGGGCTTACCCTCAAAACTTGGAAAATGAAGCGCAGTCCCTTTTGGATGCTCTCTAAGGATTCACCCCTCTTTCAGCCAAAAAGAAGGATAAACTTGGATGGGGCTCCTCGAATGGTCAATATTCAGCGGCCGCTGGTTACTCAACATTCCTGGCTATCCCTTGGGTAGACCCTGACCCCTCGGTTTGGAGAAACCTGTGGAATCACCCCTCCCTTCCCAAAATAGATATCTTCTGCTGGTCTCTTCTGCACAATAGCATCCTTACATGGGATAACTTAAAAAAAAGAGGATGGGAAGGGCCTTCAAGATGCCCATTATGTGCTTGTCATGAGGAATCCTCTGACCATATTTTCCTTAACTGCACCTTTGCTTTAGAGCTCTTGACTGTCATCCTAGGGCAGCTGAACTTGGCCCCTCCCCCTTCTCTCTCTACGATGTTTACTTATTGGCTTGAGACAACCCCTTTCTCCTTCACCAAGCTAAAGCTCTTAAAACAGTGCTGGATGTGGGTTCCAAAAGTCCTTTGCTGGAAGTTGTGGCTGGAAAGAAACAATAGGATTTTCAGGGAAAAGGCGAGATCTCTGCCCCAAGTTGCTCTCAAGGTGAAAGCGCTGCTGGGAGATATGACCGCTTCAAACTCCAACATCAACAATGAAGCAATTGCTGACAAAGATGACTACAATTGGTTCCATAATCTTGACCCTTCTCTTCTTTCCAGAATCAAGAATTCTACTAAGCAGCATACTCCCTGGGAAATCAGGCTTGAAGAGCTAGAATTCATAAAGTGGAGATCCTCATTGGAAAAGCATGTGTTGTATGTCGATGGAGCCTCGAAAGGGAATCCCAGAAATTCGGGAAGCGGAGGTGTCTTACTTGACAGCTCAGGGAAAACTGTTCTCAAATTTGCTTGGGGACTGGGCCATAATACCAACAACATTGCAGAAATCTTAGCCATCTGGCAGGGCCTTTGTCAGGCTAGAAAGCTCTCCATCAAGCACGTGATTGTCATAGGGGACTCCAGCATCATTATTCAAGCGTTCAACCTGAAAAAGGCCCCTAAAAATATGGTTATGGTCCATTACTTCCGGAAAATATTAAATCTTCTTAAATAATTCGATGAAATTAAGTTTTATCACGTTCTCAGAACATTTAATCAAGGGGCGGACCATGAAGCTAACATTGGTACCTCCCTGAACAGAGGAGCTCTCCTCATCAACAGCATTGAGCACTATGAACCAATTCCTTAACTTGATGACTGATGGGATAGAAAGGATCACCATTTGTATAGCTAAATCTAAAATGAAGGATGTCTTTAGGATCGCTGGTTTAGTGAAGGTTGGCAGAGCTCAATTCTATCAGAACTGGCTGAATTTCCCTATATCAAGAGTACATTTCTTTCTGGGAGTCTTATGACTCATTTAACCAGCTTTGAAGCTCCAAATTGGCTTCAATTGCAGTCCTTTAGAGAGGTTAGAACCCAACACTCGATTGCTGAAGAATATACAAAATTTATTCAACGCAGTAGATGTGGAAGGCAGCACGATCCAGTACCAACTCGATGATGTAAGAAGAATGCCCACAGATCCTTGATTTGCAAAGAAGGAAGAGCTAGCAATGAATTGGATAAAGATCTCGAGCTAGAAGATGATCTCGATCTACATTAAGCCTGAAGAAGATCACGTCCTGGAAGTTTTTCTAGTTCAAATCGATATTTGAAAAGACTGATACAGATTGCTGTCCCAGTTTATTCTCCGTCTGTAGCATTTTCCAGCTTGATGTTCCAGCTTTTGCATCTTTACGAATTCCCTGTCTTTGTTTAGTATTTAAGGAACTCTGTAAAGGGAGCGTCTAGATTAGCATGGACTGTTCCAGCAAGATAATCCATTTTATTTTCTGTCTGCAGCCTTTTGAATTCTCGGTCAATGCTTACTTATTCATGAACTCTGCAAAGGGAAAGTCTAGCTTTGTCCTACTGGGAAATAGTTGTAATAGGACCTGGAAATGTGGTTGTAAAGCTGCTGGCAGCTGATTAGCCAGAGTTAAATACAAAGTCTCATAACCGTTATTGTTAATATATACACACACACACACACACACACACACACACATTAAAATATGGAAAATTGGAATTGTAATTTAATTTAAAAAATATTTATGAAAGAATTAATTAAATACATAAGTTGTGACTTTAAATCTTAAAAATTTGAAATTATATTTCTTTAAAATCTATTTAAAAAATTGAAATGAAATAATTAACCTACTATATTAATTGGAGTATAAGGTTTCATTTGTAAAGACAAAGTTAATGATATAATTATAATTTTACAAATTAATTTAAAAATATAATTATATTTCTAAAAATATATAAAAATTAATTTACTAATTATAATTTTAAAAATTAGTTTAAAATTATAATTTTTTTTAAATGTTAATGAAAGAGTTAATGAAATATATAAATTTAGATTTTAAATTTTAGACCATTAAATTAATATTTTAAAGATTTTTCAAAAAAAGTAATGAAACTATCAATAAAATATATAAATTTTAATTTGAACTTATATAGAAGTGGAACTATATCTTTTTGTTTTAAGGAAACTCAAATAAGAGTATTGTCAAGATGGAAGGAATCACTAATATATTTGAAAGAAAACTTAATGAAGCATATCAATTAGGAATTAAAAAATAATTTATCAAAATATATAGATAATAATTTTAACAAAT
>LPNX010111912.1:7076-21912 GCA_001517045.1 Pseudotsuga menziesii
CATCATCAGCATCAACATCATGAAGATCATCATCATCATCCTCCTCATCATGAACATCAACATCATGAACATCATCCTCATCATCCTCATCATCATCATCACCATCAACATCATCAACATCATCATCATCATCATCACCATCAACATCATGAACATCATCATCATCCTCACAATGAACATCCCCTTCATCATCATCATCCTCCTCCTCATCATCATCATCATTCATCACCATCAACATCATGAACATCATCATCATCATCCTCATCATCATCATCATCCGCACCATCAATTTCATGAACATCATCATCATCACCTTCATCATCGTGAACATCCTCATCATCATCATCACCATCATCATCATGAACATCATCCTCATCATCATCATCACCTTCATCATCATCACCACCATCATCATCACCATCATCATCATCCTCATCCTCATCCTCATCCTCATCCTCATCATCAACATCATGAACATCATGAACATCATCATCATCCTCATCATCATCATCACCATCATCATCATGAACATCATCATCATCATCCTCATCATCATCATCACCTTCATCATTGTCATCATCATCATCATCATCATCACTGTCAACATCATGAACATCATCATCATCATCCTCATCCTCATCCTCATCATCATCATCACCATCACTTTCATCATCGTCATCATCATCATCATCATCATCCGCACCATCAATTTCATGAACATCATCATCATCACCTTCATCGTCGTGAACATCATCATCATCCTCATCATCAACATCATGAACATCATCATCATCCTCATCATCATCATCACCATCAACATCATGATCATCATCATCATCATCCTCATCATCATCCTCATCATTCATCATCATTCATCATCACCATCAACATCGTGAACATCATCATCATCATCCTCATCATCATCACCATCAACATCATCATCATCATCCTCATCATGAACATCATGAACATCATGAACATCCTCATCATCCTCATCACCATCAACATCATGAACATCATCCTCATCATCCTCATCATCATCATCACCTTCATCATCGTCATCATCATCGTCATCATTCATCATCATCATCATGAACATCATCATCATTCATCATCATCATCATCCTCATAATCATCATCATCATCCTCATCCTCATCTTCATCATCACCTTCAACATCATAATCATCATCACCATCATCAACATGATCATCATCATCACCATCAACATCATGAACATCATCATCATCATCCTCATCATCATCCTCATCATCATCATCACCTTCATCATCCTCCTCCTCATCATCATCAACATCATGAACATCATGAACATCCTCATCATCCTCATCATCATCATCATCATCATCATCACCTTCATCATCGTCATCATCATCATCATCATCATCATTCATCATCACCATCAACATAAAAAACATTTAGAATAATTAAAAAATTTACACTTTATTGTAAATATATATTTGAAAAAAATTTCTTTGAAATGTAACTTATAGGTCCATCTCCTTTTTATTATTATTTAATCATTATCAATTATCCATTCATAAAAAATTTTAAACTAAAACAACTTTATTTGGATTAGCTTATTGTTGAGTGGGGTTTTATGATGTAATGGTTGATCCATTTATTATAACATGTTAAGTATAATTTAATTAGAAAATATATAAATAAATAAATATTTATAAATAAATTGAGATTTAAGTTTAAATTTTTATGTAATATAAAAAAATATTTAGTAAACAAAATAATAATATTTGAATTCACGTTCTTGATTGTGAAAATGGGCGGCATTGTGTATTTCAATTTTTTTTTTATTTGAAAATCGCGTACGCGTTTTAGAACTACATATCGCGAGCACGTTTTGTAGTTATATAACACGTACGCGATATGGCTTACTATCCTACATGTTCCATGACATGTCAGGCTCTTTCATGACATGTCAGGCTCGGGTTGAACCATACCAAGTGCTATGTCAGGCTCGAGTTGCTGTATTTTTTGGTAACATGATCTTGTTTTTCAAAACTAGGATTGCATCTTAAAGGTCCCTCATCTTCTTGCACTGACCCTAATAGTATTTCACTTGTACCAGACCTTGGATAAAATATGTGTGTATCATCTCTATGGTATTGGGTTCCAATCCTACATGGATAAAATATGTGTGTATCATCTCTATGGTATTGGGTTCCAATCCTACAACAAGGTCATTTAGGTTTTTTTGTGCCTCATTTATAGAACTTTTAGAAATATTGATCCTCACATATCGATATCTGCATTGGCCCAAAAAACGTACCACAAGTCTATAAAAATCGAGTAAAAAATGTCATTTATAAGTGTATGGAAAAAAAAACTTTAAAAAAAAAGAGCCGTTGGAATCTCTACTTGGTCATTGTTCTACCCCAATGAGTGTCTTGGTATAGCCAACTGTTGGGTGAAGAGTTTGAAAAATTACACCTCAAATATGAGCAACAAGGTAAGGAAAGGAAGGTTCTGCAAACTCATAAGATTTGGTTTGTGATTTTGGAATCTCATATAGAAACTTGCAATCCTTATATATTGTATAAGGACTCATACAACAGGAGGAGCAACCGACAAAAATCTAATATCTCTTGAGATTTTGGAAATATGTCTATCATCACAACTTTAACTAGTTTCACCAAAAATTGGTAGGAGTTAATTCTAGTAGAAAATCAAAACCCTACATGGAAAAAGAATAGGGCAATGGCTAGTCACTATTCATACATAAAGCAATAATCCCTATTGTTATTGCAGATAACTGAAATTTCTACAGTGTTCTAACAAATATAGCTAATTAGCAGAGAATACTCATCCATGCCATCAATTTTTCAATTGTCTGTGGTGTCTCTGGATCTAGATTAGAAAGCTTACTGTTCTCAGTTTCTACCTTTTGAGTACTGATTTTTGGCTCACCCTTTGTTCAACTATATGTTCAGTCAACTCTCAAAGAGCTTGATGGAAAATAAATTTGTGATGTTGTATGGTAGACAATTTATTGGAGCTTTTCTATATAAAAACCCTTAAGCGTCTACCCCTGAAGTTGCAGGTTCAATTCTAGCCCTCGCCATATGTACAAATCAGAGAGAATAGCGGACAGAAATAGACTACATCTTATAGCAGAAGATGTATACTCAGAATATCAACTCTTTAGATTATGGTAAGGGAGTGATCCAGTAGTTTACCCAACCTAACAACAGTTCCCCATTTATCTATACATGAAATTCAGCTTAGTTCTGAACTTGTGACTGATTCAGCTGCCAGATTCTAGACGAGTAGAAGTGGCCAACCAATAATAGTTGTGGGTGTTGTGTATACATGTACTATTTTACGGATGGCTCAAGCCGAAGTCTGATCATCTTTGAAGGGAACATGGGAGGATTTGTTCCAGAAACCAAGGGGCAAAACATAACCAACGACAATCGCACAATCCAGATGAAGAGAGCAAGTGGCATATTTTCATTGGTTGAGGACACAAGGACACATGGAATCATATTATTGGGTAGAGGGACGACAAGTGGTACAGTGTTCCCAACAAATACTTCAGGGAAAAATGCCTAACGACGTAATTAAGTGACATGAAACAAGTAAATTTATGACTGCATATATATATATATATATATATATATATATATATATATAATGATTTATTATGATATAACTAAATAAAGTATCAACTTAACGTCTTACTCAAATTTTAAAAACTAATAAAACCTCTATAACATCTAACTCTTCATTATTCCCCTCTCACAACAATTTTTGTATAGGTGCCTTTTCTTTAAGTGATGTTGGATGCTTCTGAAGTATTATGGTTGTGCAAACATAACTTTAGACCTAGAATAGCTCGAGGGTTCACGCATGGGATGCTAATTGAGGTTTTGTGAAATGCTCAACCTTTGGTTTCTCTCCATAGCAGTTGGTCTTACAAGGTAAGGTCCTTTGTTTGGAAAGGGTTTTCTAGTTTGGAGTCTATGCAATCTTTGGAGGCTCATCCCTCTGTCGATTTTTCAGTGATTTGGGAGATTATTCACCTTTGTTTAGGGAGGAAGGACTTTGTTGTGGTTGCATTACCAGCACAAAAGGGGGAACTGAAGGCCCTTTAGGATGAATTAAGTGATATCCATTCCATGATCCATGTTCTGCAATCCTATTGGGACAACTTAATAGAAACTACACATCATATCCCCTACCATATATCCCTCTTAGACACACAGATGGATGAGGTGGAAGACCACATTTGGATTTAGGGTGGACAAGTTGAGAAATTAATGGAGGACATGGACAAGCTATTAATCCTTACTTAGGAAAGTCGTTGCTAATTCTCCACCCATCGCTCTACATATTGGATGAGGAATCCATTTGTTAGCCCTCCAAGTAGTATATTGACATCAATTCCTCCAGGCATGCTAGAGGTGGCTAAATGTTGCAGATGATCTCTGCACTTTTTTTCTTTACGTTTCTATATATTATACTTGCTTACTTTTATTAGGACATAATATAACTTTCAAGTTTTACTATGATCTAGAAAAATTCTAAAGTTTTTGGATTGATAGTTAAAAGGTTTGTTTACCTTCTTTGGGTGACATAAATGTTATAATCTTTTAGCTAGTTTAAATACTTTTAAATTTCCTTATTTCCCGTGAGAAAATCTTCCATTATATTCTAAAGACACTTTTTATTCCAACTTATTTCATCCATGTAATAAGCTTAATCTTCAATCATATTCTAAAGACACTTTTTATCCCAACTTATATCATTCATGTAATAAGCTTAATTTATGGATGTGCTAAGTTTAACTAATACTCATTAAAGAGCACCAAAATAGGGAAGATAAAAACTAGTGAGTACTGGCATTTTTTTTTTAATTGAGCGATTTAATTAGTTATAAATTTTGATTAATTTGAAATTTTAATTAATTTTTGAATGCTTCAGATTTAAAATGAAATAAAATTTCCAAAGCAATTAATATATACATAAAACTTGACTAATATAAAATTCAAATCATCTTTAAAATTATAATAAAATAAATAATCAAATAAACTTTAAAAAATAACAACTAAACAAATTCAATTATTAAATAACTAACAATTAAATAGGTATTAATTATAGATTAAAAATTAATAATTAAGAATATGTTTTTGAAGGATAGTGTACTTCAAGATTATGTATATAGTGAAAAGACCATCATGAAGCTTTTCAAAAATAACATTATCATAGATGGTGTCATCTTCAATGTAACTAGCACAGCTACATAGTTTGTGACTAATCAGTGGATAGTACAAAACATTTTCAAAATAGTTTGTGACTGAATCAGTGGATAGTACAAGACATTTTGAAAATGGTTTTTTATTCTTCATATTTATAATTAAACAAATTCAACTGTGAATTAATCATAAAATAGAACAAAACTCCACAACAAGGCCACAGCACTGATCTGCCCCCAACCTTAATGTTGCTCTAAAAGTTTTTGTCTGTCCAATTACAAGTAACTGTCACCGTAAAGTACATAACTGAAATGAAAAACACTAATCCGGCCCAGCCTTTTTAATGTTGGTATTGAAGTTTTTTTAGCTGTCACCGTAGAATACACGAAAACATGAACCCATATACTTGGTCCATTCTAAAAGCCCAAAAACAAACTGAGATAAATAAGGTGTTTGAAGATGAAGTCCATACTCGACCCACCAAATACGTAGGCGCTCCCTGCACTGCCAAATTAACTGATCCATCTAAATTGATGATCCAATGCCGAGTCATTTGACAGTGTATATCGGTACGGAGGACGGATTCCTAATGCTGCAAAGACGGGGTTGCGTAACTTTCAATTGAAGAAGATTCTTCAGTCCAAGGCTGTAAAGGTGTTTCAGGTACTGCAGCCCAGGATTTGCAGGGCAAGGGAGGATCAGGCACGTCGTCTACAATTTCTTCTAACATTTGAACAACCCGACTCATAGAAGGCCGATCTACGTAGTTGTATTGTATGCACCACAATCCAACTTTAGTCAGTCTCCTTGCCTTCTCCTCGTCTACTGTTTCCATTCCTCCTCTCAATCTCATTCCCAGCTCCCCACTGTCAAGTAGCTTGAATGCCCACTCAGGAAAATAAAACTGGCTTGAACGGCTGGCCTTCCAATCAATGTTCTTTCTGCCCCCCACAATTTCTAACAAAAGCATTCCAAAGCTATAGACATCTGATTTATCTGTAACAGGGCCCACCTCTTTGTCACACAACTCTGGGGCAGCATATCCCGGCGTCCCTCTCCCGGCTGTCATTGATATATGGTCATCTTCCTTTCCACAAAATTTTGCCAGACCAAAATCGGAAACTTTTGGTGTGAAATCGGCATCTAGCAAGATATTGTGAGGTTTGATGTCGAAGTGTATGATGCGCTTATCGCAATCTTGGTGTAAATATGCAATTCCACGAGCCGCGCCCAAAGCAATTGAATATAATTGTTCCCACCTCAAAACTTGCCCCTCCTCTTTTTCAGCAAATAGAAATTTATCCAGAGATCCATTGACCATGTACTCATATACCAGTGCGCTTGTAGGGCTTTCAAAACAATACCCTAACAGCCGAACCAAATTGACATGATGGACCCGTCCAATGGTGGCCACTTCATTCATGAATTGGGTCTCGCTGTGTCTGTGTCTATCAAGAATCTTAACAGCCACTAAAACTTCGTTGGAACGAAGCTTTCCTTTATACACCACACCATAACCTCCTTCCCCCAACTTTTCTGTAAAGTTGTTTGTGATCTTCTTGAGGTGAGAGAGTGAATATCTGCTTGGCATTTCAAAAGCATACTCCTGCAGGAATTTCTCCACCTTTGATGTAGACGTACCGGCAGGAGGGTTTCTCCTCTTTGCATAAACAAACAGTAGTACTGCCCCTACTGTCAACGCAAACCCTAGCACGGAGCAACCTGTGGCATAATTAGCAGATCGAGATCGATATCATTGTATCTCCGTCCAACGCCGAAGACAATATTAATGGAAACAATATGCAAATTCACCTCGATGGTAAGCCGGAGATACTGAATAGGAAGAAATCATACTTACCTATTATAATAGAAGACATGTTTCGACCTCTTGAATCTCGAGTCCCTGGGGTTTTTGGTAAGAACCGGCCATACTTAATAAATCGGGAAACACATATAGATAACATGATTCAAGAATATTGGTAAAATGAAGCATTTAAATGTCTTTACAAATAAATAGAATTGAAACACTGAGCTTTGTAATCAAATTTGCAGAAGGCGATCAAGAAACCTACCATTGCTGGGGCATTTGTCTGGATGGGATGTGCCATCGGGACAATAGCAAAGGAACGTCGATGGTTTTGAAATGTCATAACCGCAACTCCCGTTACTGTTCGAACAAACACCGCAGCTTTGATATCTGTTCGGATCTACATGCCATGTTACCTCGAAACCCTGGTTAAGCAAAGTCTTATTATCCATGGACTGAGTAGAAATGTTTTTAATTGGTAGCTGATATACGTTACAGAAGTGTGTCCGCTCAGGATTTAATTGTGGATTCAAACTGTAGTACCAATCATCGCCACATAGACTCAAATTTGTATAAACATTACCGGAAATTTGGTCGCAGTCCTTCCAAAGCGTGAGATTAGTATACCCATCGGCGATCTGAAATTCAGAGCCATGCCACCAGAATTGAGAGTAGTTACCTGAAAGATTGCATTTACTTCCCCAGAGATTGTCGTTAAGAATTGTCAATTTTCTTTCTCTGCTACTATTTGCCAAATAAGAGGATTCCAATATGTGATAATCGTTTCCACCCATGTTCATCACACCATGGCTCTGGTAATCACATGAGCGTAGCTGAAAATCAGGATCACCGCAGCCGCTGCCATTTTTCCCAAAAGGATACCCGAATTCAACGTCCCCACACATGACTGTATTCGAATTTAGACAATCGTTGTATTGACTGCCGAGACATGATGTTGAAAACCAAAGGATGAGGAGAAGAGCATATGAAACAAGAAGGCAAAGATGAATAGTAAGAGGCATTAGATTGTGAAGAAGCAGAACACCTATTCTCATGCTCATTTCTGCTCTTCTGCTCGAGATAAAATTAATTAATCACAGGTGGCTTCAACTTAACAGAGGAGGCGAATGACAAAAGCGTTCTGCAAATACATTGAGAAGATCAAGAAACTGGACATGAAGAAAGGGGGAAACGGCATGGAATCGCGGTTGAAAGACCCGAAAATCAGCAAGTTAATTAAGCTTTGCTCGACTTACTATATATATTGAAGTTTTACCACTGGTTAGACTTCATCCAGCATAAAGTCCGCAATGTCCTTTCCCTTCAACTGTGGATAGATAGCTAGATAATAGCTAGGAAGTAATACGTAGATATTGTGCTATTAACTGTGATTGCGACCAGCCCAGAGCCAGCGATCATTGAAAATATGTCATGGTTACCTTTTGGAGGCAGGTGAGATGTTAAATACAGTTAATGCCTAATTTCTCGGATACCTCCAACGACTATTATCAGGCAGGTGAGATGTTAAATACAGTTAATGCCTAATTTCTCGGATACCTCCAACGACTATTATCTCCTGAGTCATTGAGAAAGTCGTTCACCTACTATTTGTAAAAAACCTCTGCCACTATTCACATTATTAAAGGAGTGGGCTACATTTTGCACCGGGACCCACTAGCCCACGGGTGCCGTAGAGAGACCCTCATGCCGTTTCCTTTCTCCCTCTGGACAAGACAATACTCCGACCACCTCCGATGATACTCCGAGTCCCAAGGATGGAGTTTGACGGGTAAACGCCCGTCATGGGCCAATTTACCCGTCAAATACAGCTAAGATTTTATAGAAACCGTCAAAAGCAGGCTTAGAATACAGAAAATGTTTGAGATTTTGATTGTTACCGGCAATTTTGATGGATGTCCGTCATTTGAAATTTGACCCCGGATCACGTCATCCATGCAGTTAATGCATAGCAGAATTTTCTAGCAGTTTGACCGTAGTCCTGAGCCTCTAGTGTCTCTTAGGCTCCGCACATGCATTCATAAAAGTTTTTTTTGAGAAGGAAAAAAGCATGTCCTTGATATTCATTAATAGAATCAAAAAGCATCTCACTGTGCCATCCGAGAGTATGGGTTACAATCTTGTAAAGTCTAGGTAGGAGTTCTGATCGACTGTATACCAAGAACAAATCTCAACACATCAGAGCTGCAATGGGGGGATTGAGGATCTTTCACCTCAACTCAAATAGAATAACCCAGTCACATTACATAAGGTGTACTGTCCAACTATACCATCTCTACCGTGAACATATCTTCACAGAATCTGCCCACTCCGAGACAAACAAAAAAGGTGCCGAAAAATAATAATGGAGAACTTGCTCTTGCACCTAGCTCAAAAGAGCTTGCAATTGTCATGTGAGACCAAAAGGCCTTCAAAATGTTCAGAATAGAAACCCACACCAAGAGCCAAAGTAAGGGCAGCCTTCAATAGATTGTCTGCGAGCTGATTATGTTCACAGTGGATATGGGAGAAGGACAGGTGAATGAAGGAAGTGCATAGTTTCCTAGTATCCCTACACCAGTGACTGAGATCAGGTGGAGAGAGGGCATCAGTGCCCTTAGCCCAATTTATAATGACAGAAGAATCTCCCAAAATGTTAAGGGTGGGTATCCCAATCATCTGGGCAATGTGCAGAAGATCCCAAATCCCTTTCAGTTCTACTTTAGTGTTGGTACAATGTCAAAATCCCAAAATTTCCGAAAAAATTAAAATTTTGAAAATACAGATAATCTTCATTAATAAAGTCAACTAAATGTTTTAATTAGTTATATGTTAATGATTTCATAATCTGAATTATCCACTTGATTATGTTTATCTTATAGAATAATTCTTTTTCAGTTTAATGACTTATTTTTCTTTGCGACCACAAGGTGGAACTGTCTTGGTATTCTGGGCTTACTTAGCTTTTGAGCTAACGCAGAAAGTTTACCTGCTCTTACAGATTTACAGGTAAGAAAGATCCGGTGCTGCTTGTCAATAATCATCACGCATACAGATATATGTTCATTGCAAAAATAATAGCTCAGTAAAAGAATATAAATGCTATTCAATTTCAAATGCTTTTATGAGGTAAAACCATTAAATCGTTATTCTTTTTAAAGACGTCATGGGAACGAGATTCAGTCCTATCAGTATTGGTGACAGTTGCTTTCTCTCTCTAGTTGTAATTTATAGTTTTTATTGTGTATTAAACTCTTCAATGTTTATCATAGTAGTCGTGTGTGTAAATGCCTTAAATATTTCTTTGCAAGCAGAGTAAGGATGGCAGGGTTATTACGTTAAGGGTCTATCTTAAATTGTGAACATACACTCTTTACATCATGATAGATTTGGTTACTCCTTGTGATAAATAGCGGCACATTGATAAATGAGTTTTTGTACCAATATTCCAACTTCTAAAGCTTTGAAGTTTAAAGGAATTATAACATTATTACATACTGCTCTCAAAAGAGTTAAGTTAGTGCTGATGCACTGAGTTCTTTTACACATAACTTATTTGGAAGATATTGTCCCATTTTGGTTATTAAATCATCATAAGTTATCTGATGTCAACCTGTGAAATACTATAATGCTTAATATTTTTGTTTACAAACTTAATGGTTTATACAACAAATACTTATATACATAACTAGAGATATTCTTACAAGATGGGTATCTTATCATGAATAGGTTGTATGAATTTCCTTTTTATAGTTATTAAAAGGCATATCCTTAATGGATTTATAACCATTGAAAGAATGAATATCATGTTAGTATAATAATGGGTAGTAATATTGACCTTGCCCTTGATGAGCTTTAAGGCATAACTTTTATACTGAGGAATCTTTTGTTTATCATGCGACGTGCATGCTAGGTTGACATTGGAAGTAAGGATTATGGTGGAACCTCCGATTCACCAAATGATTGGAAATAATACTCTTTGGTTGATTGCTCGCCGGGACTATATGATTTCACCCACTGCATGCAAATAATTTGTTTGTGGACATGGCAACACCGTAGCCAAGTGTTGTGTGGTTAAAAGGAAATTTGCAACTCTAGCCTCGTCATTCCCTCCTTCGTTCTCGGCCTCCGGCTGCTCTGCTTCTGCCTTTCGACCTCCATGCCATTTTCTGCAACTGGTTTGAAAAGACAGTCTCCTAACTTGCTTCTTACCTTTTGCCCTTCGTAAACCTGCCTTGGAAACTGAGAGAGAAGAGCTGTAACAGGAAACCTCCACTGTTTTGATTGGGTTGGTTGTTTTCTTCCGGGGTTTTAGCTTTCATCGCTTACTCAGTTCAGAATTTAACAGACTGTGTAGTCCCATTTTTCTTTGGCTCGGTAGTGGGGGTCGTGGCTTCACATCGTAAGATTTATTGGGTCTTAGGGTTTCACCGCAGAGTGGTTTTTTTTCTGGCTGGAAATAAACTGACGGCCCAAGCGTTTTACTGGCTTGGCTTGCTGCTCCTACTCTCAGTCGCTGTTGGTCATTACACTAGTACATATGGGCGGATTTTTCCATGTTAGTTTTCCACGTTTTTTTACTTTTGTGGAAAAATCAAGGGTAAATTATGCATTTTTACAAAAAGGTAATATTAACTTTCGTCGCTATATCCACGAGAAGGTAATATTAAGTTTGTTTATTTGATAAGCCCGCGTTTATTTGGCAATCAAACACAACAAGCTGGGTCGAAGCTAGGTCGAGGGGTTACCAATGGGATATATAAATATATATTAAAAAAAATTTAGGCATAGAGGCCCCTGAGGGTCTTAATGCACACACTTTTGGTTTGAGGCAAATTCTGGATGTGAGAAATTTGTAAGGATGTGAATTGCTTGAGAACGTCTGTTAAACATTCAAGGGAGATCCCACTTGGGCATGAAGTTACTCGTTAAAGACGATTAAAAGCGCAGCTTGTACTCTCAAGATACAATCTAGGTCATACGGCTTTATATTGTTATTGGTGATTGCAATCTCCATTTTCAAAGGATTACAAAGTAAAACAATGGAAACATCATGAACCCAAAAAGGTATACTGTATTTGTTGCTGTAGAAACACTAGTTGCATTAGATGCTTAAACACATGAGCATGAATCCTAAATAGTTAAAATGTTACTTTTTAATGATGTTTATATTGTATAATCCAAACACTTTCTTCAAGCTCTGTCAATTCTACTCTCAAAAAATAGTCCAAATACTTCCCTTACAAGATCATCCAATCTTCTCCAAAGGCTCAAGCCTCAAACTTCCTTTCATAACAATCCTTGACTATCCTTCAACCCACTAAAAATGTGTGCACAAGAAGCACTTCAAAATCTGTTAAGAGATTCTCAAATTCTGGCCTTGAAAAATGTGGTTACAAGTCTTTTCAAACAACAGTCAAAGCTCCCCACAAAAACTCTTCAATACTTTCCTCGAACAACATTTAAAATTTCTCACAATAAGGCACTGTAAATCAGCCTCAAAATCCCCGCAACAAATGCCTCAAACCCTGCCAAAAGATTGTCCAAAATATGAGCCAATTCTGCCGTCTACAGGAGGCCAAACCTAAGCCAAAAATATACCACAAATATACTCATACAAAAAATCAAAATATGTCTTTTAGTGCCTTGGAAGACTTACTTTAAATTTGTCTAAATTAGTCATACTTAAGATGGATCTATGCAGGCTTCCTATCACCCTCCAATTTCATCCATGAGCATCGAACATGTCTGGCCAGGTATGTCTTTTAATGCTTCCACCTTTGAGTTTGAGACCCTTTTGGGTTCTATCCTCCTCGTGGCTTCGGATTCACACTGTCTATTGCTCGATTGGGGTTTCTGTGAATTCAAGAAAATTAGCAGACTTATGAAATCATTTGGTTATGCTGTTTCACATGGTGCTGAAACAAGCTGGGTAGATCTGCATACATAAAGCTTTCATTTTGGGGCATTGTGTGGAGTGAATAGGAATAGGAACTTTGGAAATAAACGAATAGGAGTGGAATGAGGAGACAATGGAGGATTGTTTGACATAATCGATAGATGCTAATATTCTGGGTAGGGTTCAGCCAGCTGTATTATGTAACATCAACTGAGCCAGTATGAGTGATTCTGGCAGCAGAGAACAAAACTTTCTGAAGAACGCACTGTGTCAGTGACAGACATCTGAGCTAACTGTGAATAGAATAGAGATGTTTTACTTATAGTTGCTTCCAAGATTTTAGCTCCTCTGCCAGTCTCTTAAGCCTTCATGCCAGTTCCCTAATGGTCCTAATTATTCAAAGTTAGAGCACATTTTACAAAAGTACCTTGGGAGCACATCAGCTATGAGGCAGGGTCTTACCTTTTTTATGCACAACAAAGAAGGATAGAGGGATTTTGGTACTGACTGGTGCACACAACCGGGGTACAGAGCTCTAGATACTAAAAGGATTGTAAAGCCTGTTCAAAAGAAATGCCTATTAGGAAGTGTTTCAGAATCAGTCCAGCATCCTATGGCTATGATTCTGATGACAAAAAACCAGTACAGTATCCCATATCTTTAAATTCATGAAGGGACTTAGTCTTACAGACATGGTTTACAATGACTTTTTGATTCACGGCTTTTCTATATTGAAAAGGATCTGGAAATTGTGGCAATCAGTCCCATAATTCTAATAGCATATGGTGGTTCAAATCTTCAGCAGGTTCTCTTAGCTCACTCTTTAGAACTGAAAAAACTTGCTAACCAAGTGTTTGGATTTGTGGGTGGGTCACCAGGGCCTTATCATAGAAAATTGGTATTCTTGGACAGATCTAACTAGAAAATTGCCATTTCACAGAATATAGAGGACCTTATCATGGATTTTTACTTCTATTTTACATCCAGGAGACAGATTCAAAGAGCCCTTTGAATGTAAAACTGGAACTGCACACAATTGTTTGCAAATAAAACTGGAACTGCCAGATAACCTGCCAGGTGTATTGGGATGCTTCATTTAGCATTAGAACTACCTTTGAATATGGTGATACATCTCCCAAAATTGTCATAAATTTGGAATAATTCTTTCTTTGTTGATCTTGCACTAAAATGCTCTGCCACCTAATGCTCTGTCTCCTACAATTATGAGAATAATAATATTTCTGACTGCTGATTTTTTTATCCTCCTTGCCGACTGAGTTTGTTTGACAACGAAGATACAGAGAGCCCTTATTTTTGTAAATAGTAAGCATCATAACGTTAATGATTGAAGACTTATAATTGATAATCACATAGATTTGAATCCATCTTCCTTCAACACTATATCATTTCAGCCTTCATAACCTTTGGTGACAGTAGTCTGGCTTGTACAGGACTTTTAGCTTTCGGAGATGGAATAGAGTGTGCTGTTGAATCTGCTCATGCAATGCCTACAATAGCCCGCTTAGGATGTGGCCTTGAAAAGTTGCAACATGCCTCCCAAGTTGTGCACCAGATGGATTCTGCATAGGCATGGGAAGCAATTTACAATTCATTGTATAGTTCTCATAACAAGAAATGATCTGTCTAAACATATTCATACTTCAGATTACAGTAAGACTGGATCAGAGCTTCGTTCTTCATTAAATGTGCACAAAATTCATACTGTAGAGCAAGCTATATCTACGGTTAGGTGGGGAAAGTGGGATAAAATGGCTGCAAGGGATTAAAGGTAATACTAATGCGGTATTTTCAGGCTAGGTGTCTATTAAATCTGTCAGATGCTAGCAATATACAGGCACATAATTGATATGGAGAGGCATAAAGTGACCATAAACTTGTTTTAC
>LPNX010111912.1:28059-69011 GCA_001517045.1 Pseudotsuga menziesii
TTGTTCTTTCACTATGTTTATTGGAACTGATTTTTTTTTACTTAATATTGCACAGACAACACTAATGATGGTTCAGAAGAAATGGATATAGATGGGCGTGTTGGGACAAAGAATTCATGCACAGAGTCAGGATCTACTCCACAAAAGCTTGACACAGATAGCATCAGAACAAAGTTGAAGAGGAAAATGAGACCTCATGTGGAGGTAAATTGCAAATGTCCTTTGATTAATTATTGAAAATGAATAAGAAATATACTAATTATATCTAGATTTCATCTTGAGCTCATTCTAGTTCTATTTTTGCTGCTTGCCTACCAAAAGATCATTGAAGGACATAGTGCCTATAACTTCATGAGCAGCTGATAGTAAAGTATTTCTTTTTACCATATAAGATAAGTTGTGCACGGTTTAAATGTCTTAGAAACCTCTCTTAGGCATTTCATCTGGTATCAGAGCCAGTGAGGTGTAAATACTATGGATCTTTGGTTGAAATTTGACAACTGGATGACAAATTTGGTTGGTGTTGGTTGTCAGAGATAGATGAAATCTCTGTGGATGAAATACTATGGACCTTTGGATGTCCATACTTTGGAACCTCTGTGGAGAATGTTGTCAGAGATAAGTGTTTATAGTTCCGGATACATGAAGAGGCAGGGAAGATATCTGAAGGACTTTACTCACTTTGCACAACAAAAACATATCCCACAGCATGTGTGAAGCATTGACTGGCACGTGACCACCAATTTATATGGTTGAAAAAGATGAGTATTATTTATGTGTTACACTCCAATGTTTAGTAGACTTAAATATTTGAATAAGGGTCACTTTATATATTAGTGACATGTGACCACTGACCAAACCAGCTTAACATTTAGATGTTGAGGTTATGGGTCGTTGTTTAAAGTTTAAACCATGGTAATGAAGCATGTAATGAAGATGTGCGAGATAAATTGTAATGAAGCATGAGATAAAGATGTGCGAGATGTATGTATGCATGTGAGGGGGGTAGACTAATTATGTAAGGATTATGACCTACTTCCACATGGAATTGGTCTTATGGCATTTGTATTTTTTTTTTAAAACAGTTATAGCCGTGGATACAGCGACGGTAATTTTTAAAAAAATTTCACAGCCGTGGATACAGCGACGGCTCAACATGGATACAGCGACGGCCCGACATGGATACAGCGATGGCCAGGCGTGGATACAGAGACGGCCAGGCGTGGATACAGAGACGGCCAGGCGTGGATTTAGCGACGGCTTAGACATCTAACGAAATATAGAACATTGTCGCTCTTACGACGCAAATTAGGGGTCGTCTCTATTGCGACGGAATTGTTTCCACGGGAAAAAAAACACTTAGACGTGGCAATATCCACGCTTTTCCATGGATATTGCCACGTTTTGCCGTGGAAAAATTGATCACTTGTACTAGTGTTACTATGTTAGTAATCTCCTTCTTTCTTGCAACAGATGAAGGGTTTATTCCTCCTCACATTGGTAGCTACTCTACTACTTGTGGGTGGTCACGTTTCAGTAAGATTTTAGGTAAGGAGCTAATACCGATAACTTTGTTTCTTGTTTTGATACATTTCAGCTTATATAAAACAAGATATTAACAATTTTTATGTTTGATGTTACACAGGTGTCGCCCTGTCCTTCTGCGTGGTTGGTGCAAGGCTGGGACAAGCGCTTGCTCACGGGTAAGCCTTGGATACCCCATGGCAGTTCGTCCTTGTTCAGTCCCTTATGGGACATTTGATGGTTGGTCGTCGTGGCCTGCAAAATCCTCGTGGTTTTGGTTTACTTGGGTTTACTTGGTTCGCAGTTTCTGTTAAAGGAAATCCCTTGCTTTATGGGGGGCTTCCGGCCTAGGCTGTGACTGTAAATTTTGATTTTTGTTCTAGTTACTTGTGTATATATGTATAAATGAAAGAAATGCTGATGAAGCCATACTCTGTTGACTTTTAGAATCCGAGAGGCATTTAAAGAGGAGCTTAAACTCTTTGGTTTTATACCTCTGTTGTAATTTCGATATAAAGGGGTTTTTACCCTAACTCCGTGATGTAAAGATGTATATACTATCTCTTTTTGAAATGTCTTTTGTTTACAATATAATACAGTAATTTATTCATTTTACTTATATTGTATAAATGATTATTTAAGCTCAGTGAATCGAGCATGTTTATATTCTGTTAATTTAATTTGTGCAAGTTATTATATTTAAATTACCCTGTAAATTACTTAGGATAACTGTATAATGTTTTTATACGAACTTACCTTAATTCACTCTGTTCTAATAAGGTTATAAATATTGTTTTATAATTGTTAACCTTCAGAATATAAGTAATTTAATGTTCTTACAGTTGTATTTATGTAACTGATAGTTACATCTTTAAAGTACAAAATGTGTATTACTTGATATTTATTATAGTGAGATAAGAATGTTATTTTACCTGCAAGTAATGTTGTTCCTATAATTATATATATTATCTTTATTCTTAGTCTATTTATAGGTGTATAATAAGATAGTATTTTATTGTTGTATTTTTAAGCTTTCTATACTAAATAATTTATAGGAAGTTCCTTCTGTATTCTATGTTACCCTATTTATATTATAATAATAGTATTTATAAAATATAATAAATAACAATCTATCTATATTCTTTCCTGTGAATGTATTGTAATGTTTGTTTTAAATTATAAAAGAGACAAGTTAGTAGCTGTAGAATCTTGTTCAATTTCAGTTAGATATAAATGAAAGAATTATTTACATTACCAGCCATAAATAAAATCGTAAACCAATTAGTTTTATCTTTAAAAATAAATCTAGGTTTATCTATTCTTACTCACAGTTTGGTTGCTATAAATACAGTAGTTATTTATCCTAAACAGGAAAAGAATTAAACTGTAGAGTTGAAAAGCCTAACTCTACACATTTTAATTATTATAATCTTTTCTTTTGGTTCTAAAATAAATATAAAGATTACTGAAATGAATGTTGTACAGAGAACTGTTTTTATCTATCAAAACATACTACTGTTAGTGTAATGATATAGCTTCTTTTCCCTTTTCTATTAATCTGACATTCACAGTCTAGGTCTAACCCTACTCCATGTACATAATACTATTTCTTCTGATAATAAATAAAAGAAAATATTTTCATAATCAAGCTAACATCTTATTCTATATTTACATCATACTTTCTTCATTTAAATACACCACCTATGCTAGAGTACGATCTAGATTACTCCAGATGGGGAAAAACACAGGTAGGATTTGTTTCTCATTAAGAATAAATTCATTACTAAACAAGCTAAGATAATCTATCCTCTAAGTTTTACATCATAACTGCAAATGCATCATTCAATAACACACAGATAATAACACAAAAATTAATAAATAGTAGAACATGTATCTTAAAGCTTGGTCGAAAAAAGCAATGGGAGGCCGTTCCTCCATACCAACTCCTAGAGAGCGCTCAAACAACGACTCCTCAGGACCCCCGAGCCTGCTCTGGTCTCCCTGGCTGGAACTAGGTGAAGCAAGCAATCAAGTACTAGTCCTGAGACTTAATACCAATCTTGAAGTCGTCAATCAATCTCTCAGCTAGAAAGCTGTATCAGATCAAGTTCCTACAGTTTATCCTTCAAAACACCTTCCTTACAGTTTCCCTTTTCCCAATGAATTCCTTGAAGTGCATTCATCCTGAATGATTCTTCTCCTGGAAAATATCTGAGTAGCCTCAACTCTCTACATTAAGATTTTTTAAAAGATTGCCTAGGTCATTTTTGGGTTAGTTGTCATTAATTGAGCCACCTGCTTTGATCCCACTTTCTTGGGGGATCATGACACCAAATGTAGGGAGGTTGCCACCTGCAACATATGAAGTGTTTTAGGATACTGCCACTTGTCTTTTGCTCTCCACCTAGTTCCTTCCACCAGTTTGACCAGTAACACTCTTATTAACAGCTCTCCCAGGCTGTTGTCTCCACTTTCTATTTATTAAAAATAAAATATTCAGAATTACATTCCACATCTATTGACTCTGCCGAGTCATCAATTTCAAATTAGTATTAAATTTAACATAATGTCTTAGGAATCAAATTAAAACAAATAACATTATTTTACAAAATTGGGGTATGTGACATACACACCCCCTTAAAATATAACATCATCCTCGATGTTATTTATTCTTCCTCCTCCGAAGTCCCCTGGAACAGAATTGGGTATGCTTCTCGCATCTTACTTTCCAATTCCCAGGTGGCTTATTTAGAACTAAGGTGCTTCCATTGCACCTTCACCTGTCCAATGGCGTGGTTCCGAAGTGTAATTTCCCTCCTCCTGAGGATACAGTCTAGTTCCACTAGAATTTCTTCTTCTGGTTCCACCTGTACAACATTCCAATCAACCACATGAGTAGCATCATGAACATATTTCTTTAAAACAGAAATGTGAAAAACATTATGTACTCTCAAGTTAGGTGGTAATGCTAGTTGGTAAGCTACTTGACCAATCCTAGACAAAATTTCAAACGAACCACAGTAATGGGGTGCTAACTTTGCACAGCTCCCTAGTCTTAGAGAGCTCTTCTTGGGCCTTACCTTGATGAACACATGTTCACCTACTTGGAACTCCTTTAGAGTTCTTTTCAAGTCTGCTTGATGTTTTTTCCGATCCTGTGCCACCTTCAGATTTCCTTGCACTTGCTTCACAATTTCTTCCATTTCTTTCAACAATTCTAGACCTAACACCAATCTATCTACTGGATTATTCCAAGAGATAGGAGTGTTGCATTTGCATCCATATAAAATTTCAAATGGACTAAATTTAGCGGATGGCTGATAGTTATTATTATACGCAAACTCTACTAGATGTAAATAGTCTTTCCACTTACCTGGCTGATCTTTCACATACATCCTCAATAAATCTTCCAGTACCTGGTTTACTCTTTCAGATTGTCCATCTGTTTGAGGATGGAAGGAAGTACTGAAATTCGATGTTGTATTTAATCCTTTAAACAAGGACTTCCAAAAGTTTCCTGTAAACTTAGGATCTTTGTCTCAGATTATAACTTTCGATACTCCATGTAATCGAAAAATCTGCTTTAGGAAAATATCAGCTATATTGGCAGCCTTGTAAGTAGTTTAACAGGTATAAAATGTGCTTCCTTGCTTAACTTATCAACCACTACCATAATAGAGTCATTCTGATTCTGATTTCTAGGCAGTCTAGTGATAAAATCTAAGCTAATCATTTCCCATTTCCAGCTAGGAATAGGTAAAGGTTGTAGCAAACCAGCTGGATGTTGGTGTTCGGTTTTTACCTGTTGACATTCTAAACACCTTGCAATGTATTCAACTACTTCAGTTTTCATATTTGGCCAAAAATATTCTTTTCTTAGCATGGTTATAGTCTTTTGATAACCTATGTGTCTTGAATATGGTGTTTTATGGACTTCATCCAGAATTAACAACTTAACCTTAGGTACATATAGTTTATCTTTAAATAATGAAAATTCATTTTCATTTAAACTATAACATTTTATTAATCTTTCTGTAGGTTCTTCCTTAGCTCTAATTTGCAATTTCTGATAACTTTCATCTTGTTTTACCCCTTCTTTAAGCTGTTCATTTAAATCTGAAACGTAAGTGCTGATTGCTGTTGTGAAGTTTAGCTTTGTGTTTCTGCTTAATGCATTAACCACCTTATTTTCCTTACCCTTTATATGCTGGATTTCAAAATCATATTCACTTAAGAAAGATAACCACCTAGCTTGTCTAGCATTCAAATTAGGTTGATCTAAAAGATATTTCAGTCCTTTATTATCAGTTATTAGAATAAATTTTCTTCCAATTAAATGATGTCGCCACATTTTTAAGGCGTGTATTACAGCTGCTAGTTACAGATCATAAGTTGCATAATTTCTTTCGTGAATTTTTAACTTTCTAGACTCATAGGCAATGACATGCCCTTCTTGATTCAGAACACTGCCTAAGCCATCATTACAGGCATCAGTACACACTACGAATTCTTTATTAGGATCTGCTATTCTTAGAATAGGTGCACTAGTTAATATAGTTTTTAACTTCTTAAAACTTTCTTCACATTTCGGGTTCCAATCAAATTTATTTCCTTCCTTTTGTAGGGAAGTTATCGGATTTGCTATCCTTGAAAAGCCTTCAATGAACCTCCGGTAATAACCGGTAATTCCCATGAACGACCTAACATCCGTTACATCTTTAGGAACCGGCTAATATTCGATTGCCCATATCTTTTAAAGATCTACAGAAATTCCTTCCTTGGTCACTACGTGACCTAGATACTGAATTTTATCCTTAAAGAAGTCACACTTACTAAACTTCGCGAAGAGTTGATGTTCTCGCAACTCTTGCAAAACAATTTTTAGGTGTTCTTTATGTTCTTCTTTCGTTTTTGAGTAAATTAGGATGTCATCGATAAATACAACCACAAACTTATCTAAATACTTATGCATTATATTATTCATTAAGCACATCAAGACAACTGGGGCATTAGTAAGCCCAAATAGCATTACGACAAACTCGTAGTGTCCATATCTTGTTCTAAAGGCTGTCTTGAAGATATCTTCATCTCTAATTCTTACTTGATGATATCCTGACCTCAAATATATCTTTGAAAACACCGTGGCTCCACGTAGTTGATCAAACAGATCATCTATACAGGGCAACAGATATCTATTTTTGATAGTCATCTTGTTTAGCTGACAGTAGTATATGCATAATCGCATAGTTCCGTCTTTCTTTTTAACAAAGATGATCGGTGCCCCCCAAGGAGACACACTAGCTTGAATGTACTTTTTTTTATCAATTAGCTCTTTTAATTGTGATTTTAACTCATTAAGTTCCAATATGTTCATTCGATAAGGAGCCTTTGAACTAGGTACCACACCTGGTACCAGTTCAATGGTGAAATCTAATTCCCTCTTTGGAAGTAATCCTGGAATTTCTTCTGGGAATACATCAGTATATTCTTTTAAAACGGGAATATTTTCTATTTTTAACTTATCTGTTTTAGTTTTATCTTCCTCATATGTAATAGTTACTGCACATGCTTTACATCCTTTTCTAACAGCTCTTTTAAGTTGTAAAGCAGAAATGTGCATTACTATAGTTTTTCTAGGAATACCCTTAACCTTTACTGCTTCTTCATCACTATTTAAGCATGTAAAAGTTTTATTGTAACAGTTTAAAATTACTTTATGCTATTCTAACCAGTCCATACCAATCAACAAATCATATGAGCCAAGTGGCAAAACATTAAGCTTAACTACAGTTTCAAATTCATCCATAAGTAAAGCACATTCTTTCACAAAACAAATTACTTTTCTTTTTGCCCCAGTGGCTAATTGAACTAACCAAGAATTCTCAAACTTATCCACAGACAACTTACATTTTTCTACTATCTGAGGTGCAATATAACTGAGACTAGCTCCTGGATCGATTAAAATGGTTACATGGGTCTGATTAATCATACCTTCTACTTCCACCATGGAAGTCTGATAATCAGCTTGGATGTTCTCCAAAGTCACGTTAATTCTGGGCATGCTCCTTGCTAGTTCCCCAACGGCCATCTCCTCCTGTACAGTATGAATATTGGTAACAGTCTTTTTCCGGTTTGGACAGATCGAGGCATAGTGCGGGCCATTACATTTTTAGCACTTAATAGGCTCTTTACGTTCAAAATTCTTGGTAAAATTTCCATGGTTATTTGCAGCCTCCTTGCCCTTAAAATTATTCAAATTGTTGGAAGTACCATTCCTATTTCCTTGGAAATTCTTGTTGTTAGAATAATTTTTGGTCTTATTATTCTTGAAATTTCTGTGAGGTACAAATTCCTTCTTCTTAAATTCAGGCTGATTGTTATTTTTCTTAGCCTTCCAATTGGCTAAGCCTTATTTCTTCCAGTTTTTCTCAAAACAAAAATTAGCCTTCCTCATAGCTTCCTCCAAAGTCTTTGAGTTATCATATTCAATTCTATCTTTGATATGATACGGTAGACAGCTAAGAAATCGTCGTACTTTTGGTTTCTCATCTACTGGGTAGGGTACATACCTAAGTAAACTTAATAATTTGTTGTTCAGATCCTTCATTGTCATTGAACCTAACTTCAATTCATAAAACTCTTTAGCTCTTTCCTCGTAATACTGCTCAGACAGAAATTTCTTTTTGAAATACCTTTTAAAGGTACTCCAGTTAACTTATTTCTCTCTTATACCCTTGAGTCTCTTCAAGTCTTGCCACCATATGCCAGCCTTTCCTGAGAGGTTATATATAGCCATCCTTGCCTTTAACTCATTAGAGTAATTATATATATGAAAGTACTTCTTCATTCCGGATAACCATGACTTTGCTTCCTCCCCCTTCTCAGTCTCTCCATTAAAATTTGGTGGCTTTATCTTTTTGAACTCCCATGAAATTTCCTCATATGGTTTGTATTTCTTCTTCTTGCCATACAATTCATCTTCACTACTGTCACTAGTAGTATGGTAACTTTGTCGTTCACCAAACCCTTCAGATGATGAACTACTTTCAGTTTTTGCAAGCTTCATCTTTTTGGATTTTCTTTGATGACTGACAACTTCAGATTCTGATCTTCTACTCCTCCCTTCAGTTTGGAACTTTTCTATTAAAATTTTGTTCAATTCTTCCTGAGCCTTTAGGATCATTTCATTCTCCTTATTTACAGACTCCATTTCGGTTTTTAAATATTTTACAGTCTGCAACAACTCTAAGGAGTTGGCAGTCACCTCTTCTAATATAGGTTCTTTGGGAAAATTTCTTGTTTCTATATCTAGAGACTCCTCCTGTGCATACTCTCCCAGCGTTTGCATTCATGCCTGTTAAAATTCAGAAAAAAGAAAATTTTTGTTCTTAACATAAAACAAAATATATGTTAGCATATTATTTTAATTTACTGTTATATGAAAGCTAGATGGGTTGCATCAAGGCCTAGTGTTTGAACCTTGTGCTCTAATACCACATGTCAAAATCCCAAAATTTCTGAAAAATTAAAATTTTTGAAAATACAGATAATCTTCATTAATGCAGTCAACTAAATGTTTTAATTAGTTATATGTTAATGATTTCATAATATGAATTATCTACTTGATTATGTTTATCTTATAGAATAATTCTTTTTCAGTTTAATGACTTGTTTTTCTTTGCGACCACAAGGTGGAACTGTCTTGGTATTCTAGGCTTACTTAGCTTTTGAGCTAATGCAGAAAGTTTACCTGCTCTTACAGAATTACAGGTAAGAAAGATCCGGTGCTGCTTGTCAATAATCATCACGCATACAGATATATGTTCGTTGCAAAAATAATAGCTCAGTAAAAGAATATAAATGCTATTCAATTTCAAATGCTTTTATGAGGTAAAACCAATTAAATCGTTATTATTTTTAAAGACGCCATGGAAACAAGATTCAGTCCTATCAGTATTCGTGACAGTTGCTTTCTCTCTCTAGTTGTAATTTATAGTTTTTATTGCATATTAAACTCTTCGATGTTTATCATAGTCGTTGTGTGCGTAAACGCCTTACATATTTCTTTGCAAGTAGACTAAGGATGGCAGGGTTATTACGTTAAGGGTCTATCTTAAATTGTGAACATACACCCTTTACGTCATGATAGATTTGGTTACTCCTTGTGATAAATAATGCACATTGATAAATGAGTTTTTATACCAATATTCCAACTTCTAAAGCTTTGAAGTTTAAAGGAATTATAACATTATTACATGCTGCTCTCAAAAGAGTTAAGTTAGTGCTGATGCACTGAGTTCTTTTACACATAAGTTATTTGCAGGATATTGTCCCGTTATGGTTATTAAATCATCATAAGTTATCTGATGTCAATCTGTGAAATACTATAATGCTTAATATTTTTGTTTACAAACTTAATGGTTCATACAACAAATACTTATATACATAACTAAATCTATTCTCACAAGATGGGTATCTTATCATGAATAGGTTGTATGAATTTATTTTTTATAGTTATTAAAAGGAATATCCTTAATGGATTTATAACCATTGAAATAATGAATATCATGTTAGTATAATAATGGGTAGTAATATTGACCCCGCCCTTGATGAGATTTAAGGCATAACTTTTATACTGAGGAATCTTTTGTTTATCATGTGACGTGCATGCTAGGTTGACATTGGAAGTAAGGATTATGGTGGAACCTCCGATTCACCAAATGATTGGAAATAATACTCTTTGGTTGATTGCTCACCGGGACTATATGATTTCACCCACTGCATGCAAATAATTTGTTTGTGGACGTGCCAACACCGTAGCCAAGTGTTTTGTGATTAAAAGACAATTTGCAACCCTAGCCTCGTCATTTTCTCCTTCGTTCTCAGCCTCCGGCTGCTCTGCTTCTGCCTTTCGACCTCCATGCCATTTTCTGCAACTGGTTTGAAAAGACAGTCTCCTAACTTGCTTCTTACCTTTTGCCCTTCGTAAACCTGCCTTGGAAACTGAGAGAGAAGAGTTGTAACAGGAAACCTCCGCTGTTAAGATTGGGTTGGTTGTTTTCTTCCAGGATTTTAGCTTTCACCGCTTACTTAGTTTAGAATTTAACAGACTGTGTAGTCCCATTTTTCTTTGGCTCGGTAGTGGGGGTCGTGGCTTCACATCGTAAGATTTATTGGGTCTTAGGGTTTCATTGCATAGTGGTTTTTTTTTTTGCTAGAAATAAAGTGACGGCCCAAGCGTTTTACTGGCTTGGGTTGCTGCTCCTACTCTCAGTCGCTATTGCTCATTACTGTGTCAATAATCTTCTTCTTTCTTGCAACAGATGAAGGGTTTATTCCTCCTCATATTGGTAGCTGCTCTATTGCTTATGGGTGGTCACATTTCAGTAAGATTTTAGGTAAGGAGCTAATACTGATAACTTTGTTTCTTGTTTTGATACATTTCAGCTTATATAAAGCAAGATAATAACAATTTTTATGTTTGATGTTACACAGGTGTCACCCTGTCCTTCTGCGTGGTTGGTGGAAGGCTGGGACAAGCGCTTGCTCATGGATAACCCTGGATACCCCATGGCAGTTCGTCCTTGTTCAGTCTCTTATGGGAAATTTGATGGTTGGTCACCATGGCCTGCAAAACCCTTTTGGTTTTGGTTTACTTGGGTTTACTTGGTTTGCAGTTTCTGTTAAAGAAAATCCCTTGCTTTATGTGGGGCTTCCAGCATCGGCCGTGACTGTAAATTTTGATTTTTGTTCTAGTTACTTGTGTATATATGTATAAATGAAAGAAAGGCTGATGAAGCCATACTCTGTTGACTTTTAGAAGCCAAGAGGCATTTAGAGAGGAGCTTAAACTCTTTGGTTTTATACCTCTGTTGTAATTTCGATAAAATGAGGTTTTTACCCTAACTCCGTGATGTAAAGATGTATATACTGTCTCTTTTTGAAATGTCTTTTGTTTACAATATAATACTGTAATTTATTCGTTTTACTTATATTGTATAAATGGTTATTTAAGCTCAGTGAATCGAGCATGTTTATATCCTGTTAATTTAATTCCTGCAAGTTATTATATTTAAAATTTACCCTGTAAATTACTTAGGATAACTGTATAATGTTTTTATACGAACTTACCTTAACTCACTCTGTTCTAATAAGGTTATAAATATTGTTTTATAATTGTTAACCTTCAGAATATAAGTAATTTAATGTTCTTACAGTTGTATTTATGTAACTGATAGTTACATCTTTAAAGTACAAAATGTGTATTACTTGATATTTATTATAGTGAGATAAGAATGTTAGTTTACCTGCAAGTAATGTTGTTCTTATAATTATATATATTATCTTTATTCTTAGTCTATTTATAGGTGTATAATAAGATAGTATTTTATTGTTGTATTTTTAAGCTTTCTATACTAAATAATTTATAGGAAGTTCCTTCTGTATTCTATGTTACCCTATTTATATTATAATAATAGTATTTATAAAATAAAATAAATAACAATCTATCTATATTCTTTCCTATGAATGTATTGTGAAGTTTGTTTTAAATTATAAAAGAGACAAGCTAGTAGCTGTAGAATCTTGTTCAATTTCAGTTAGATATAAATGAAAGAATTATTTACATTACCAGCCATAAATAAAATATTAAACCAATTAGTTTTATCTTTAGAAAAAAATCTTGGTTTATCTATTCTTACTCATAGTTTGGTTGCTATAAATACAGTAGTTATTTATCCTAAACAGGAAAATAATTAAACTGTAGAGTTGAAAAGCCTAACACTACACATTTTAACTATTATAATCTTTTCTTTTGGTTCTAAAATAAATATAAAGATTACTGAAATGAATGTTGTACAGAGAACTGTTTTTATCTACGAAAACATACTACTGTTAGTGTAATGATATAGCTTCTTTTCCCTTTTCTATTAATCTGACATTCACAGTCTAGGTCTAACCCTACTCCATGTACATAATACTATTTCTTCTGATAATAAATAAAATAAAACATTTTCATAATCAAGCTAACATCTTATTCTATATTTACTTCATACTTTCTTCATTTAAATACACCACCTATGCTAGAGTACGATTTGGATTACTCAAGATGGGGAAAAAAACAGGTAGGATTTGTTTCTCATTAAGAATAAATTCATTACTAAACAAGCTAAGATAATATATTCTCTAAGTTTTACATCATAACTGCAAATGCATCATTCAATCACACAGATAATAACACAGAAATTAATAAATAGCAGAACCTGTTTCTTAAAGCTTGGTCGACAACAGCAATGGGAGGCCGTTCCTCCCTACAAACTCCTGGAGAGCGCTCAAACAATGACTCCTCAGGGCGCCCAAGCCTGCTCTGGTCTCCTTGGCTGGAACTAGGTGAAGCAAGCAATCAAGTACTAGTCCTGAGACTCAATACCAATCCTAAACTCGTCAGTCAATCTCTCAGCTAGAAAGTTGTATCAGATCAAGTTCCTGCAGTTTATCCTTCGAAACACCTTCCTTACAGTTTCCATTTTCCCAATGAATTTCTTGAAGTGCATTCTTCCTGAATGATTCTTCTCCTGGAAAATATCTGAGCAGCCTCAGATCTCTACATTGGGCACTTTTAAAATATTGCCTAGGTATTTTTTGGGTTAGTTATCATTAATTGAGCCACTTGCTCTGATCCCACTTTCTTGGGGGATCATGACCCCAAATGTAGGGAAGTTGCCACCTACAACATAGGAAGTGTTTTAGGATACTGCCACTTGTCTTTTGCTCTCCACCTAGTTCCTTCCACTAGTTTGACCAGTAACACTCTTATTAACAGCTCTCCCAGGCTGTTGTCTCCACTTTCTATTTATTAAAAATAAAATATTTAGAATTACATTCCACATCTTTTGACTCTGCTGAGTCATTAGTTTCAACTTAGAATTAAATTTAACATAATGTCTTAGGAATCAAATTAAAACAAATAACATTATTTTACAAAATTGGGGTATGTGACATACAAGATCCAGCCCCCAATGCAAACTCGAAGGAATGAGACTCGTTCAGTAATAAGCAGATGCCAACTCCTCCTATGTTCTTTGTCGATGCTCCATCAAAGAAACCACAGGGATAGGCTAGAAAAGGGCCTAAGCCTAAGACTCTGGGCTTATTAGCATTTTCACAAGGAGGTCAGTACAGCTGAGAGAGATTAGAGATCTGATTTAATATGGTCGGGTTAGAAATCTTTTTTCCTTCAAAAATATATAAATTTCTAACTTTCCAGATGGCCCACATAACAAAAAATGGAAGGTAGCAGCAAACCGAGTACTTGGAAGTCTATCCAGTTCCCTAGAGAAATGTAGAGATTATCGATCTGGGTAGGGGGAACGAAATGGTACTGTCCACTAAGCTGAATAAGAATACACTTCCATACATTACAAGTAGAGAATAAATGTTGAATATTGTCTTCATCTGCCCAGCAGAGGGCACAAATACCGGTCCCAATCCACCCTTTCTTTTGTAGGTTGTCCCATGTTAAGACTTTATTTTCCAAAACTAGCCAAATAAAACAGCTGATTTTAGTGGGAAAAATGCCAAACCATATGAGAGCTAGTAGTATGTTCCCTACTAAGGGAGATAATGATGGAATAATACAGTCATAAACAAGCTTGGCAGACACCGAACCATTTGATCTATTCTGATCCTAGACAAGAGTATCAGATAGAGGATAGAGCCCGATCCTACCAAGTTCCAAACCCCTCGTGTAACTATCCCAAGAAGTCTTCCATTCACTCGCAATGCAAAGGTCCTCAGCAGTGTACCAATAAGGATGTGAGCCCGGTAATATATTACGAGCTTGAGAGAGAGTCGTGATATCCAAGTCCTCCAAATATTCTCTGAGCCTTGAAGGGGGAAAGTGAGGTGATTGTACACCGATAATGGGGTCAATGCCCACAAGAACATCGAAACCGTTTCCAACCTACCATGACAAGCATCTACCCACCCATGGTAGTTTCTGTAAAAAACATTTCTAAATAATTGAAACCCCACTGGCATTGAAGTTCTTTCCACTAAGCCATGCTACCACCGAGTAGTTCTTCAAGTATTTACCAATAAGAAAATCGTGCCACAGCCCGTGATTTTGTGAAACCATCCAGAAATTTTTGGTTCTTATGGCAATACTGAACCAATGGAAGTTTTTTATGCCCCAACCTCCATAATCTTTCGACCATGAAAGATTCAACCAACAAGATAAATGATATCTGCATTTAGTGCCAGAGGATCCCCATAAGAAAGCAAAGGTAAGGCTTCTTAACTTTTTTAAGACAGTTACAGGAATGGGTGCAAGACCCAGCCAATATACTGGTATTGTGGACAATACCGCTTGAACAAGAATTAGATGGCCACCCAGAGAAAGGAACTTGTGGGACCAGTGAGAAATTCTTCTTTCAAATTTCTATATCAACCAGTGCCAGTCACTAACTTTGTACCCCAACGATTTAAGAAAATATCCTAGGTACTTGAACCCTGTGTCAATAGGCTCCATTTTGTATGGTAATACTCTTGCAATATCTGCAAGTGTGCCAGCATCCACATTGTTATAGAGGAAGCAAGATTTACCAACGCTTATGCTCATCCCTAAATCCTTGCAAAAGGTACTTAATATAACTTCAAAAGCAATCCATTCATGCAGAGGGCCCGAGCCAAGCAAGATAACATCATCAACAAAAAGGAGGTGTGTGAGGGCAAATGTAGATGTAATTTTAATACCTTTGATGAGACCATGCTTCCTAGCATCTAAGATCAAGAGACTAAGGCCTTCAATTACAAGAATGAAAAGTAAAGGAGACAAGGGACAGCCTTATCTGATACCCTTAGAGGCACTGAAAAATTTTGAAGGAGTACCATTGATCAGTACAACGAAATTTGCAGAGGTGAGGCATTCCATAATCCAATTTACACACAGGAGAGGCATCCCAATTTGAATCAGAATGGGTCTAATGAAGGACTGATTTACTATGTCAAATGCTTTTATCAAATCCAACTTTAGAATGAGAGCACAAGTATTCTTGGTCTTCACTGTGTGGAGTGTCTCCTGGGTAATGCCTATAGGTTCCACTATCTGGCAGTTTTTGAGGAACCCATACTATTCTCTGGAGATGTGTGTCTAGGAAAGGCTTCAGTCGAACTGCAATAACCTTTGCAATAAGATTATACAACAAATTGCACAATGAAATAGGTCTGAAGTCAACGAAAGTAGAAGGCTTATCTTTCTTGGGAATGAGGGCAAGGAAGGTTGAATTCAGTGAGGGAGAGATGCAACCAGTAGTCCTAGCACAATCAACCACCTTCAGTAATTCATTCCCCATTAGGTCAAATAAATGCAAGAAGAGTTCAACAGGACAGCCATCAGGACCTGGGCTCCTATCCTTCTTGAAGGATTTCAGTGCTCCATTAATTTTAGACAGAGTGACAGGTGCAGTGAGTCTGGGAGCTTCATCATGTAAGATCATCTTGGGGTAAAGCATGACAACCTGGAGTTGAGAAAGAAGACAAGTAGACTTATCATCACGAAAGATATGGGAAAAATTTCTATGGTCCAGATCCTTGAGAGCACTCTCATCCTCGATACAGTGTCCATCCTCATGCTCCAAAGACCAGATAGTATTTTGGTTTCTTTTCCTGAGGCGACAGTATGAAAAAATTTAGTATTTGAGTCACCATACTGAGCCCAATTAGTACAAATTTTTAATTGCCAGGTGAGATGGAAATGAGCCTGCAACTCCTTCCTTTTATATCTAAGCAGATTCAGAGATAACTGGTCCCTTTGTGACATGATACCTGTGGAGGATCCCGTAAGTAGAGATACAATATCCTTGTCCAGCTTTATAGTAGTTGTTTCCATAGAGATGGCTTTTTCCCTGGTCCAGACTTTAACTTATTTCTTCAGTATTCTGAGCTTGTGAGAGAGATGGTCCATATCATCAAGTGAAGATAGAGCTTTAATATCAGGCCATCACTTAGTAAGCCAAAGATTGAAGTTCATATTGGTGAGCCAGGATCTATTAAAATTGTAGGGGTAGTTTAAGGAAACAACTTCTTTATTCCATTCAAGGACAATACAGAAATGATCAAAGATATCCACATGATGAATCCATGTAGGGTGAAACTTGAGGGAGGGAATCAAAGCAGATGATAGCAAGAATCAAGCAAGTCTTTTGTTGATTCCTTCCTCTCCTACCCTTCCGTTTCTCTAGGTGGGACCCACACAAGTAGGAGCAATATCCCGAAGACCTATAGAGTTAAAAAGGAGCTTGAAATGTGTAAGGCAAGAGGATCAGGGACTTATTTCTTACCCCAGGTCTCAGAGGCATTCAAGTTCAAGTCAAGGCCCCCCCCCCGGATCAGATTAGGTGCACTGAGAAGACCCCCCCTACAAACATTTTCCTAGAAAAGATCCCTATTTCTGTAGAGGCCTGTTGTGCCCTTGCTCAACAGCCTTAAAAAACATTATTTCATCAAACAAAATCCTATTTTGTTTTGATGAAATGTTTGAATTTCCGGAAGCAAATCTAATGAATCACCAGCTACCGAAACAATGAGATTCTGCGAGCTACTAAATTAGTGAAATTTTATGTTTTTTAAGCAGCCTCTACAAACCATAGGTTATTTGACAAAATCACCATTATCGAGTTATTATTTTGGATAGATTTACATTAATAATCAAAAGATAAGCATTAATAATTTCCATATCTATTTTTACTATAACCTAATCTGGAAACCTTATCCAAGCATTTATCACTCGATCTTTACCCTTTTGATTTGTTATTATAGCCATTTATAAGGTTGTGAACTTGGATGATTGATCATAGTATGGTTTAGCACGTTATTATACGTTTCATTCGGATGTTAATCATAGGGATATGCATGGTTGGGTCAATGTAAATTATGGCAAGGCCTTAGAACATTGGAGGCTTAATAATTTATGTGAACATACATTATCCTAAGTTTACCTTTCAGACTCCGAACCATATGCAATGTTACTATGGTTACTTTAATCTTTGTTTTTATAACATATTCTATATTGTAAACTTTGGTTTTGGTTTGATCATTTTTATGTTGCATGGCTCGCCACCTTCGAAAGTCAGATCAAATCTACGGTAAGGGTAACATGGATTATTGGTTATCGTCAATTCAATTTATGTCGTCGCCTCCATTTTCGATTTACCTACTATGAAATTGATATGGTATCATTACGTTGGTACTTAGCTTCATCCATCACATTCAATGGCTAGTACGCGACCAAAGTCGTGGCATCATCCTTGTGCAGCACCTGTAGTCTATGCAATGAGTGGTCTTACATCAACAGCCCGGGATAAATTATGGTAGGATCAGTTTAACTTCGAGTTTTTTGTCGTCATTTCTCATTGCAACTGCCTTGTTGTGTTATCATTCCCTTCATGCCAAATTTTCAAGATTTTCGGCTGCGTTTGCTCATGGTACAGTCGTTTTATGAATGTTTAGGGATGCATTGCTTAGGGTTTTTGCTGGGTCTGCACCCTGAGTGTTCACTCTCTGGTTCTCTACCGTGTTGTGAGCTCGAGTACCTTTTTTGGGTGATTTTGCGTGCCTATGTACAGTCAGTCATGGCGTCGGTGGTGAGAGTCGAGCCCTGTGAGATGAAGCTACTTGCTTTGAACCCTGAACTGTTAGAAAAGGTCGAGGCTGTCGGATGGCTGACGTTTATTAGTAAGTTCTCAGATTCAAACCTCAAGGTCACAAGGGTGTTCACTGTGTCCTTGGTCGACTTTCAGGCTGAGGTAGGTGACATCCGTTTTCGAGTGGATGAGCGATTAGTTGCGCTTGCCACTGGTCTGTCTCTAACAGGCGAGAGGTGGTTTAAATATAAGCGAATGGATATTACTGAGTGGCGGCAATTAATGAAAAACCCCTGTCAAGAGGTATTGTTCCGAACTGGAGTAGCGCGCAAATAATTTAAAAAGGAATGGCGCCCGGTCTTGGACTTAATACACAGGTAGGTGACCTGTGAAGGTCGCCTGTCTTCAGCCTATGTTTACCATCTGCGCTTGATGTATGTTTTTATTAGTTTCCCACTGAATCTACCTTACTATCTGGTGCAAAGTCTATTTAAAATGTCCTCTACAATTAAAAAGGGCCCGAAGCATGTTAGTCATAGCTTGTTCCATCATGGCTTGGTCCGAATGTTAATTGAGAGGGAACTGTCGAAGTTAAATCAGTCATGGGATGAATTTGTTGAGTCTAATGGTTTCTCGTCCTTCTGCCACTGTTAGTTTGACAACCTCGAGGAATGTATCCAGCATCAAGAGCCGAATCAAACTTCAGTTTCTCCTTTACGTAAAGCTCTGTCAAACCCTACCGGTCGTATGAGCCCCAACCCTCGTATTGATCCTGTGTATTCTCCGGTAAGAGGTCCTGTTACTCCTCTGGTCTCTAAACGCATGAGGAGGTCTACAACTTTGTCACCGGTTACACCAAAGAATAACGTGGATCAAACATGTAATAGGGGAAGTAGTAAGCCGAAAGCTAAAGTGAGGGGTAGGTTTACTCGGAGCATGGCCAAAGGTAATGTTGTCAAACCACCCGTGAATGATGGTATTCGTTTCGAGACTGTCATGATCGACGATGATGAAGGAAACCTTGTTTTGCCTGTGGATGATCATAATGTTGGGCATGAGTTCATATCGAACCCTGCCGATGATAGCCCTCTCGCGTTTGATAAGGATGTTCGGCCTGATCTTGTTTTTGATCTCCCAGTTAAGGGACAGACTGTAGATACCAACTTGCCAAGTTCGTATCAAGCTGAGGATATGATTCCCCTAATGTTCATTACCTATTTGTTGGATAAGATTCATAGCATGGAAGGAAGGGTGACTGAGATGTCGGCTCATCGTGATATTGTGGAAGCCGAGAATTTAAAGTTGAAAGTGCAGTTAGATGTAGACACTAAGTCTTTGCTGCATGTTAAAAAGCATAAGAATCGTTTGATTCGAAGGGTATTAAAGTTGCAGAATGAAAACAATAAGAATGAAGAGAGGGTACGAGAGCTTAATGCTCAAGTCACATTAATGCAGTTTAAGGGTCAGTCATTGAATCCAGCAAAGGGCGTTAACATTTAGGTGTTTAATGCACCTGTGAATTTATAATGGGTTGAAATGCACTTGTTTTGGGTTACAGGTTTTGAAGTTTTGATAGATTGATAATCAAGTTTTTACTTACAGGTATTTTGTTTCTGTCAATTTATTTATTATTTAGTTTATTTGATTTGCTTTCTAGTTGCGTTTTAATTATATTTCTTTTGTATGTAGTATCCCAGGTAATCTGATGGATCTTCTTTCCCGGATTTTGATAACTGTCTATTGCCTAGATGATCCCTACATAATTGGGAATAAATCGATTTTGCAGGAGCTGTTTTCCAGGTGTTGTTACATTATCTATGTTCTGATGTTTTGATTTGCTGTCAAGAATCGAATCTTTCCCATTTCTTGGAATTTCTACATATGTTGAAAAATGACATGTTTTCACTTGTCATTTTAAGGGAAATCGGTTAAAAGTTTCGATTCTGCTATCTCTAGTTTTTAGAACTGTTTATTTTTGGAGATTTAATGTATTTAAAGGGGAGATAGCATGTGGAATAGGGGGGTCGATAGTTTGGGAAAAAAGAAGATAAGACTGCTGTTTGATCGTTCTGTAACTGGAGGTAGTTGCCGGTCAGCAGATACAGTGTTTTTAAACTGGTGATACTTATATATGTTTACAGTATTTTTACTTTTCATATGTGTTATGGTATCGCTTGGTTTTATTATTTTTCCCATATTATTAATGTTTGTCACAATTCTTTAAAGAATCGTGCAAATATATTATGTATGATTATCGACTTATGCTGATTGTCGATCTGTTGATGAACGTCATGTTGTAAATTTGATGATTGACATCATTACGTACGTGGTATATGTGTCTATCGTATGATCTTGGTGATTTCTGAATTTCTTTTGAAGATTTTCAAGATTATTAATAGTCCCATTAGCAGATTCAATTTCAGTTTAGATATTTGTATCGCTCCTGATCAGGATAGGACTTAGATTAGGTTAGTGTATTTTCTTTTTTTTGTTAATTACATTATTCAAAAAATCTATTTGAATCAGATATTCATGTCACATTCAGATTATTCTTTTTATTTCTGATTAATGTACAGGTGTATATAATGTATCTTTGTAATTGATCAAGTCTGTTAATAGTTATTTAACTTCTATCTTTGTAATATAAACTGATTTAATTTAGCTGATTCATACTGTAATTAATAACATTTATTAACTTGTACAGAGATAGGTATATATCTGATTAATAATCAGTAGCGTTAGCTTTATCATTAGACTTTTTAGACTTTCAGGCTAACAGAGCCTTTAAACCTGTCGGGAAAAACCATCCCAAACAGCTTGGAGCCTACTGTAAGGATCCCGGTCTGGGTTGTCTTCCCCCATTGCGTGCATAGTCACATATGCCCGTCAACAATGACGCTAGAAGGAGGGCCAGCTTAAATAGATGGCTAATGAAAAAAACCCTACTAACAAAATTAATCAGCCTATCACTCCTCAAATACAGTCATCATCATAGCCACGTACTCTCCGGTCATCATGATCGGGTGAAGCCCCACTGAATGAGTCTGTTCGAAACCTTATCTCTCAGTTCAATTCTCCCGATATTCACCTACCTGAAGAAATTGATCAATACGAGCAAGCCATAAACGAATCTCGTAGGATCCTAACAAGGGCGTATTTGAATCTCACTGGGTGCCAACCCACTGAACTACCTCTCCCGCAGATCACACGTCCCCGCACTCATCGTCCTGAACCTGCTTCGGAAGAACAGGAGCAACCTTTAAGTTCCCTCCCTGATCTTCAGATACAATAGCCTCTGATAGGCACCAATCAGCCTTCCTCTTCTTTAGGACCACCTGCTTCAGGAGGGGCTGGTCGACCACCATCACCACCTCATTCACCTCCTCGCATTCTTCAAACACCACCTTCCCCGCCTCCCACACCAAGGAACATGGCAGGTGTAAACCCCCCAAACCCTAATGCTAATATGCCATGGTTAGCTCAGGATGCAGTTGCTGTCCCAGGCGATCAACATCCTTTACCCAAGCATCCTGAGAAATCGTTGCCTAAGTTCAACCCCAAGCTGAAAGAGCCGGCAGAAGACCATGTCAAGAAGTTTATGCTAGCTGTTCATCTCTTGGATGTTGAACATGAAGATGTAGTCTGTCGACTTTTCCCTTATACGTTTGAGGGAAAAGCTTCGACATGGTATTTTTCGCTTACGGTTGGTTCCATTACCAGCTGGAACGAATTCGACCTTGCTTTCATGAACAAGTTTGGAGATGACAAGACTCCAACTGCCTTGGTGTTAGAATTCTCTAGAATTCGCATGGAAACCAAGGAAAAGGTCAAAGATTTTAACCAGCGATTCCTAACTCTAAGAAACAGGATTCCTGCTACTTCAAGGCCAACTGAGGATGTCACTATAGAATTTTACACTTCAGCCTTGCCTGTGTCAATGGCCATGTTTGTCAGACAAAAAGCCAAACTTACCCTTGCTGAAAACTTTGAAGAAGCAATTAAGGTTGAGAAAGATATGTCTGCCATAAAGGAAAATCCCGGAGTAGACACAGATACTACATCTTCCTCTCGTAAGAAGAATGAGAGTCCCTCTAAAACCACAACGCCTGAGAAAAAAGGCCAGGATTCATTAGACCTAGATAGCCTCCAAAGAGTTATTAAAAAACTGTCTAATGAAATCATTGATTTAAAGAAAGGTACTTCTGAAAACACTCCTAATAAAGAACCGCCTAGACAACCTTTCAGAAGGCCATTCCCGAATACATCTCCTAGACAGACCCCACCCTCTGAAGCTAATAGTGTTTATGAAATTAACAGTTTCCTCAAGTTATTGGTTTCAGGTCTAGAAACATCAGCTGAAAATGAAACTCACTCTTCAGGACAGAGTTCTGAATTCACCCAAGACAAAGATAATGACACAGAAGATAAACCTCCTCAAGTTATCAGCCACTTCTAGGATACTACAGAATTGACTGATGATGAAGATGTAGGTGTTGTCAATGTAAATCAGCATCAGTATAACACTAGAAGCAAGAAATATCAGCCCTCAGGGGAACCTTCTACAACTGCTACAGATAATAGTTCAGCTGCTCAAACAAAAACCCAACCTACAAATAGTAAATCTGCACCCTCTCTTGATTTAGAATACGATCTGATTGAAGATTTAAAGAAAATCAGAGCCAACATCTCTATCTATGAACTCCTTAAGTTACCTATGATTAGAGATAAAATTATGCAAGGGGTATCTCCAAGTAAAAGTGGAAAAAATCCTTCAAGTCAAAACAACCCTGCTAACTCCAAAGATAACCCAACAAAATCTTCAGTCAATGCATCATCCATAGGCAAGAAATATGATTCTTCAACTCCGCCTTTTTTACTTACGTTTGAAATATGCAATCATAAAGTGCACAACTGTATGATAGACTCAGGGGCCTCTAAGAATGTTATACCATACTCTGTATGTAAAAAACTTAATGCAGTCCCTGTGCCCTGTGATACAAGTATTGTGCAGCTTGACCGTTCAAACGTGAAAGTAATAGGTAAGTTGAAAGAGGTGTTGATTAGGTTAGCTTTGAATCCTCAAGTCCATTTTATCATTGACATAATTGTAGCGGACATCCCAGAAGCATATGGCCTATTTCTCAGCAGAGATTGGTCTGAGAAACTGAAGGGATATTTTGCTACTGATTGGTCACACTTATGGATATCTCATAACGGTCGCCCGAATAAGATCAGAATTGATCGAGAATGCTATATGAAGCATACTGTCACCGAATTAGATGACTCGAATGAACCAGTATTATTCACCGATACCATAATGGGAAACGATATGGCAGACTCTTTCTTTGGGGACCTTGAAGCTGAAACTTCATCAATCACAGGTGTAGAACATCAGTCTGAAATTTGCCATTTTTTGCAAGTTCCAGATGAAATTCCAGTCCCAAATGCGGTACATTTAGATCTAAACAATGGTCTCTGGTCTTTATATTTCGATGGATCTAAGTCAAAAGAAGGGGCTGGTGCAGGTTGTTTGTTGATAGACCCCTATGGAAAAAGGTATTTTATTGCTTGCAGGTTAGAATTCGAATGCACCAACAACGTGGCTGAATACAAAGCTCTGATTCAAGGGCTGAAAAAAGCAATTGACCTAGGAGCCAAAGCTTTGGTAGTGTTAGGAGACTCTGAGATAATTGTTAGACAGGTACGTAACACTATACATTGCATTGCTGGACATCTGAGAAATTATCAGGCAGAGGTATGGAAATTACTATTAGCATTTGAAGCCTTTAACATAAATTCTATCCCTCGTTATCTAAATCAGGAAGCTGATCTTTTAGCTAATGTTGCTTCAAGGTTAATTCCATCTGAAGGTTTGCTTACTAATTCTTTCTCGGTTGAATTGCTTTTCAGACCTTCTATACCTGACAACATCGCAAATTGGAGAGTCTTCGACAAGGACGAGCAGTTGATCGATTTTCTGACTTTGAAGGATACTTTTAAAGATGCAGTCATTGATGAAATGACTCATGATGAGGATCTATATAATTTTGCGGTAATTCATAAGCCTTGTTCAATTCAGGAATCTCTCAATCAGGTTAGTACTCTTCCCAGATCAGTAATCAAACTTGAGAAATTCTATGACTTGAAGGATAAATTTAAAGCTGCAAGGAATTGTAAAACCAATAGCTCCATTATGCAGTCTGAAATTGTAAATCTAGGCACTGAACACGACCCTCAATGTGTCAATCTGGGCAGTATGTGTACTCCCCAGGAAAAAATAGCCTTCATCAGACTCTTCAATGAGTTTAAAGACATTTTTGCATGGATGTATGAGGATCTTAAGACATTCGATCCTAATATAATGCAACATGTCATTCCCATGAAACCAGAGGCTAAACCTTTTCAACAGAAATTGAGGAAAATGCATCCTAGCCTAGAACCAGCTGTCAAGAAGGAGCTGAATAAACTCCTTTCCACAGAATAATTTTCCCGGTACGGCATGCACAATGGGTGGCAAATCTTGTCCCCATCAGAAAGAAAAATGGTGATATCAGGTTATGCATCTATTTCTGAAACCTGAATAAGGTTTTAGACAAGGACAATTATCCTGTTCCTCTAATGGAGAAAATCTTGCAACAAGTCTCTGGATCTGAAATGTTTTCACTTCTAGATGGATTTTTAGGGTACAACCAAGTGTTAGTATCCAAAGCTGACCAGTTGAAAACAACCTTTAGGACTCCTTGGGGAACCTATGCCTATAGGAAGATGCCGTTTGGTTTAATAAATGCCGGAGCAACATTTCAAAGGGAAATGGACATTGCATTCAGAGGTCTGATCGGTAAGCTTGTTGTTATTTATCTTGATGATATTACTGTCTTTTCAAAAAATAGAACTGATCATTTAACTCATCTCAGGAGAGCTTTTGAGCATTGTAGGAAGTATGGGATTTCTCTAAATCCTAAGAAATCTATCTTTTCGGTTACAGAAGGTAAGTTACTAGGTTTTGTTATTTCTAAACAAGGTATCAACATTGAACCAGAACGTACCCGTGCTATATCACAGATTTCAATGCCCCACTCAAAGAAATCTATGCAGTCATTTCTTGGGAAGATAAATTTTGTTTCTAGATTTATTCCTGGGTTCACTGAAATTGTTAGGCCGCTTCAGAAAATGATCAAGAAAGATGCTGAATTTAAATGGTCTGCAGAAGAGAAGCAATCTTTTCATGACATCTTAAAATCTATTGCTGAAGCTCCCACCTTAACAAGCCCATATTTTTCTAAGCCATTTATCTTGTACACGTTTGCTTCTGATTCTTTTTATGTTGCTATTCTAACACAGAAAAATCAGGAAAATAATGAAGCTCCCATCGCTTTTACGAGTTCTGGTTTGAATGGTGCAGAACTGAATTACCCAGAAGTGGAAAAACAAGCTTTCATTGTTTTTAAGTCTGTCAAACATTTCCGGCCCTATTTGCTGAAGTCTCATACATAGGTCATTGTGCCATATTCCGCAGTTAGAAATCTCCTTGTACAAAAGGACCTGGGTGAAAAGCGAGCCCACTGGGTTACAACACTTCAGGAATATGACTTGGAAATCAATCCTTTAAAGATTGTTAGGGGACAAGGACTCTGTAAGCTAGCAGCTGGATCTTCGGACAGTTCTGAATCTGATCTGCACTTCTTTAGTGAACCTTCTTTGTTTGAAAGGGAAGTTTTTCCGATCTCTACCCCTCCTGATTCTTGGTATAATGATATTAAGTCTTTTCTATTGCATGGGAATTCTCCTGAACATTTAGACCCACGTAATAAAAGATCTTTGAGATTGAGATCTTCCCCTTATCAGCTGATTGATAACATTTTGTTTAGAAAGAATTTTGAAGGAGTCCTCCTTCGTTGTCTAGAAAGAAATGAGGCTGATAATGTGTTATCTCAACTACATGCAGGACCAGCCCGGGGATACTTTGGCGGAGAGACCAATGCACATAAAGTACTCAAAGCTGGTTACTATTGGCCTACGTTGTTCAAGGATGCATATGCCTTTGCCAGGAAGTGTCAGGAGTGTCAGAGAGCAGGAGGCAGGCTAAAGAAAGCAGCGTTACCCCTCCAGCCGGTTATTATCGAAGTCCCATTGCAGCAATGGGGTCTGTATATCGTCGGTCCAATCACACCAGCTTCTTCACAGCAGCATAAATACATTTTGACAGCCACAGATTATTTCACTAGATGGGTTGAAGCCATCCCTTTGCAAGTTGTTAACTCGGAACAGGTGATATCATTCCTCGATTCTTTTATTATCACCAGATTTGGTGTTCCTGAATCTTTGATTTTTGACAATGCAACTTATTTTTCTTCTGTTAAATTAACTGACTATGCATTGGAAAAGGGTATAAATTTAAAATATTCAGCTAATTATTATCCCCAGGGTAACGGGTTAGCTGAATCCTCTAATAAAAACTTAATCAAGATTCTGAAACGTACGGTGGTAAATCATCGTAGGAATTGGCACAACGCCTTATCTAATGCCTTGTGGGCTGATAGAGTGACTCCCAAAGCTACCATAGGAAACTCTCCCTTTTTCCTAGTATACGGAAAGGAAGCTATTTTGCCTCCTCATTTATTTTTACCCTCTTTACAGCTCTCCCAGTCAGCGCAGGAAACACCATGTTCTGCCATGGAACATCGAATTAACACCTTGCATAAACTGGAAGAAGATAGAGAGTTTGCTAGGAAAAAGTTTGATAAACACCAACAGACCGTGAAGCGCTGGTTTGATCTCAAAAAATCAGTCAGTCAGGATTTGGAAGTAGGTGACCTAGTTCTGAAATGGGATAAGGAGCATGAAGACAAAGGAAAACATACGAAGTTCCAATGCCTGTGGCTGGGACCATTTATTATTACAGAAAAACTTGGTCCTAGCACTTTTAGGTTGCAGACATTGGAGGGTGACATCGACAACCTTCCAGTGAATGGTCATCTGATTAAGAAGTATTTTTGTTGATCCCCCTCAAGGGATTATCCTGTACATATCTGGTGTGGTGTGTTTGGTTTGTGGAATTGGTTAGTGAGTTTTGTTTGTTTTGTTTAGTTTAGATATTTTCTCATATTTATTGTTGTTTTATTTGCCCATTTCTGAGTCTGATCAATTTATCAAACTTCAAACTGATGACTTCTTTCAAGTTCTGTAATTGATCTGTAAATCATGCACAAAGATATTACTGTCCTGAAAACTATCACACTATTTTACCTCTTGAACAGGGAATAGTTTTTCATTGCTCTAGATTTTACCAGAAATTTTTGAATCATGTTAATATTAATTGAAGATATGAGTCTGTGCAAATATTTTTCCAAAAAGGATTAGGGCAGGATTTGGCAAGGTTATCTTTTAAATCTTTTACGCCATCCCTTCTCGTAAAGAGAATTAGGTCTGCCTCCCCATCTGCTAAGATAATCTCACTGCAGATTATATATAATTACATTCTGGCCACGGTTGGGTTGGAATACTTTCAAGATTAATCTAAAGGACAGAGGGTCTCATAACGATCCAGTCTGCTCAAGATCATAGGTTTGCATTAAGTAACATTGTCGTTTCCGGTCACCAAGCCTGGACAATGGCCCTTGGAAAAATTCCGAGGGATAAAAGGTCTCATCATGAGCCGGTTTATTTATTGTGGTATAGACTGGTGACTGAAATGGTTGCTATTTGGTTACCAAGCTAGAACCATGACCTTCAGAATCATGCTAAAAAAATAAAAACACAAAAAAGGGACAAAATGATGGTGACAATTCAACCTAACCAGAATTGTATATCTTTAAACTAGTAGATGGGATACTGGCATTCCTTAGGCTTTGAAGCAACCCTGTCGAGGATATAGATGCCTGCTAGTAGCAGGGCCATGCTTAATGGTATTGGGGTTTTATTCTTAAAACCAAGCCACTGATTGTTTTACTTCTTTTGGACTGATTTTTTGTTAAAAACTCGATCTTTATCAAATAAATAATTAAATTTCTGGTAATCTTTAGAACTGTGAAATGCTTGGACCTGTTGAAGATGTTAAAATATCGATGTTTGTATAATGACTTATATGAAGGATTTAATTTCTTTGTTTGCATGGTTTCAGGATTAAGAAGTAGAGATAACTGTTCCGCCCAATCAGTCGCCATTTGTTGTGCCCTTGCTCAATAGCCTTAAAAAACATTATTTCATCAAACAAAATCCTATTTTGTTTTGATGAAATGTTTGAATTTCCGGAAGAAAATCTAATGAATCACCAGCTACAAAAACAATGAGATTTTGCAAGCTACTGAATTAGTGAAATTTTATGTTTTTTAAGCAGCCTCTGCAAACCACAGGTTATTTGACAAAATCACCATTATCGAGTTATTATTTTGGATAGATTTACATTAACAATCAAAAGATAAGCATTAATAATTTTCATATCTATTTTTACTATAACCTAATCTGGAAACCTTATCCAAGCATTTATCACTCGATCTTTACCCTTTTGATTTTGTTATTATAGCCATTTATAAGGTTGAGAACTTGGATGATTGATCATAGTATGGTTTAGCACGTTATTATAGGTTTCATTCGGATGTTAATCATAGGGGTATGCATGGTTGGGTCAATGTAAATTATGGCAAGGCCTTAGAACATTGGAGGCTTAATAATTTATGTGAACATACATTATCCTAAGTTTACCTTTCAGACTCCGAACCATATGCAATGTTACTATGGTTACTTTAATCTTCGTTTTTATAACATAGTCTATATTGTAAACTTTGGTTTTGGTTTGATCATTTTTATGTTGCATGGCTCGCCACCTTCGAAAGTTAGATCAAATCTACGGTAAGGGTAACATGGATTATTGGTTATCGTCAATTCAATTTATGTCGTCGCCTCCATTTCCGATTTACCTGCTGTGAAATTGATATGGTATCATTACGTTGGTACTTAGCTCCGTCCATCACATTCAATGGCTAGTACGCGACCAAAGTCATAGCATCATCCTTGTGCAGCACCTGTAGTCTATGCAATGAATGGTCTTATGTCAACAGCCCAGGATAAATTATGGTAGGATCAGTTTAACTTCGATTTGTTTTCCATCATTTCTCATTGCAACTGCCTTGTTGTGTTATCATTCCCTTCATGCCGAATTTTCAGGATTTTCGGCTACGTTCGCTCATGGTACAGTCGTTTTATGAATGTTTAGGGATGCATTGCTTAGGGTTTTTGCTGGGTCTGCACCCTGAGTGTTCACTCTCTGGTTCTCTACCGTTTTGTGAGCTTGAGTACCTTGTCTGGGTGATTTTACGTGCCTATGTACAATCATTCATGGCACCGGTGGTGAGAGTCGATCCCTGTGAGATGAAGCTACTTGCTTCGAACCCTAAAATGTTAGCAAAGGTCGAGGCTGTCGGATGGCTAATGTTTATTAGTAAGTTCTCGGATTCAAACCCCGAGGTCACAAGGCTGTTCGCTATGTCCTTGGTTGACTTTCAGGCTGAAGTAGGTGACAGCCGTTTTCGAGTGGACGAGCGATCAGTTGCGCTTGCCACTGGTTTGTCTCTAACAGGCGAGAGGTGGTTTAAATATAAGCGAATGGACATTACTGAGTGGCGGCAATTACTGAAAAACCCCTGTCAAGAGGTATCGTTCTGAACTGGAGTAGTGCGCAAATGCTTTAAAAAGGAATGGCGCCCAGTATTGGACTTAATACACAGGTACGTGAACTATGAAGGTCGCCTGTCTTCAGCCTATGTTTACCATCTGCGCTTGATGTCTGTTTTTATTGGTTTCCCACTGAATCTACCTTACTATCTGGTGCAAAGTCTATTTAAAATGTCCTCTGCAATTAAAAAGGGCCTGAAGCATGTTATTCATAGCTTGTTCCATCATGGCTTGGTCCGAATGTTAATTGAGAGGGAACTGTCGAAGTTAAATCGGTCATGGGATGAATTTGTTGAGTCTAATGGTTTCTTGTCCTTCTGCCACTATCAGTTTGACAACCCCGAGGAATGTATTCGGCATCAAGAGCCGAATAAAACTTCAGTTTCTCCTTTACGTAAACCTCTGTCAAACCCTACCGATCGTATGAGCCCCAACCCTCGTATTGATCCTGTGTCTTCTCCGGTAAGAGGTCCTGTTACTCCTCTGGTCTCTAAATGCATGAGGAGGTCTACAACTTTGTCACCGATTACACCAAAGAATAATGTGGATCAAACATGTAATCGGGGAAGTAGTAAGCCGAAAGATAAAGTGAGGGGTAGGTTTACTCAGAGCATGGCCAAAGGTAATGTTGTCAAACCACCTGTGAATGATGGTATTTGTGTCGAGACTGTCATGATCGACGATGATGAAGGAAACCCTTTTTTGCCTGTGGATGATCATAATGTTGGGCATGAGCTCATATCGAACCTTGCCGATGATAGCCCTCCCGCGTTTGATAAGGATGTTCAACCTGATCCTGTTTTTGATCTCCCAGTTAAGGGACAAACTGTAGATACCAACTTGCCAAGTTCGTATCAAGCTGAGGATATGATTCCCCCAATGTTCATTACCTGTTTGTTGGATAAGATTCGCAGCATGGAAGGAAGGGTGACTGAGATGTCGGCTCATCGTGATATTGTGGAAGCCGAGAATTTAAAGTTGAAAGAGCGGTTAGATGCAGACACTAAGTCTTTGTTGCGTGTTAAAAAGCATAAGAATCGTTTGAGTCGAAGGGTATTAAAGTTGCAGAATGAAAATGATAAGAACGAAGGGAGGGTACAAGAGCTTAATGCTCAAGTCACATTAATGCAGTTTAAGGGTCAGTCATCGAATCCAGCAAAGGGCGTTAACATTCAGGTGTTTAACGCACCTGTGAATTTATAATGGGTTGAAATGCACTTGTTTTGGGTTACAGGTTTTGAGGTTTTGATAGATTGATAATCAAGTTTTTACTTATAGGTATTTTGTTTGTGTCAATTTATTTATTATTTAGTTTATTTGATTTGCTTTATGGTTGCGTTTTAATTATATTTATTTTGTACGCAGTATCGCAGGTAATCTGATGGATCTTCTTTCCCGGATTTTGATAACTGTTTATTGCCTGGACAATCCCTACATAATTGGGAATAAATCGATTTTCCAAGAGCTGTTTTCCAGGTGTTGTTACATGATCTATGTTCTGATGTTTTGATTCGCTGTCAAGAATCGAATCTTTCCCATTTCTTGACATTTCTACGTATGTTGAAAAATGACATGTTTTCACTTGTCATTTTAAGGGAAATCGGTTAAAAGTTTCGATTATGCTATCTCTAGTTTTTAGAACTGTTTATTTTTGGAGATTTAATGTATTTAAAGGGGAGATAGCATGTGGAATAGGGGGGTCGATAGTTTGGGAAAAAAGAAGATAAGACTGCTGTTTGATCGTTCTGTAACTGGAGGCAGTTTCCTGTCAACAGATACAGTGTTTTTAAATTGGTGATACTTATACATGTTTACAGTATTTTTACTTTTCATATGTGTTATGGTATCGCTTGGTTTTATTATTTTTCCCATATTATTAATGTTTGTCACAATTCTTTAAAGAATTGTGCAAATATATTATGTATGATTATCGACTTATGCTGATTTTCGATCTGTTGATGAACGTCATGTTGTAAATTTGATGATTGACATCATTACGTACGTGGTATATGTGTCTATCGTATGATCTTGGTGATTTTTGAATTTCTTTGAAGATTTTCAAGATTATTAATAGTCCCATTAGCAGATTCAATTTCAGTTTAGATATTTGTATCGCTCTTGATCAGGATAGGACTTAGATTAGGTTAATGTATTTTCTTTTTTTTTGTTAATTACATTATTCAAAAAATCTATTTGAATCAGATATTCATGTCACATTCAGATTATTCTTTTTATTTCTGATTAATGTACAGGTGTATATAATGTATGTTTGTAATTGATCAAGTCTGTTAATAGTTATTTAACTTCTATCTTTTTAATATAAACTGATTTAATTTAGTTGATTCATACTGTAATTAATAACATTTATTAACTTGTACAGATATAGGTATATATCTGATTAATAATCAGTAGCGTTAGCTTTATCCTTAGACTTTTTAGACTTTCAGGCTAACAGAGCCTTTAAACCTGTCGGGAACAACCATCCCAAACAGCTTGGAGCCTGCTGTAAGGATCCCGGTCTGGGTTGTCTTCCCCCGTTGCGTGCATAGTCACATATGCCCGTCAACAGGGCCGTAGCAATTAAGGATAACTAAAGGAGCACTCATTCCATGAAAGTTGGCCTTTACAATAATTCCAACAACAGTCTTAAAAGCTCTACATCTAACCGTAAGAGGGTCCCAGGATGTAAGTAAGCCACCCGAGAGGCCTAAAGCATCGATGGCGCAGAATTCCCATCTGGGCAGAAGCTTGGAAAAGGCTAGAAGTGTGGGATAAGTGTTGTACATCGTTTCCTGAAGGAGAATCATGTCAGGTTTAATCGAGTGAAAAAAAGTACAAAGGCTACATTGTTTGGTATTGCCTCCCAGACCTCTGACATTGAGGGAAAGAATTTTCATTAGGGTACATGAGGAAGGGGAGACAATGCTCTAATTCTCCTAGGCTAGTTACCTCTAGCCGCATTCTTTATGCAAGTCGAGAGGGGTATATAAGGAGGAGAGGCTGAGGAGAGGGCCCCAATAGAATTGGACTTGTCCTTCTTTTTTTTCCTAACAGTTACATTTTTGAAGCATATCGAATTCAAGTGGAGGGTAGAGGGTGAAGTGGGAGTGGTAGCCAAGAAGATAGATAGAGATCATTGGAGTGACGGGTCTGAGAAGGAAGGGGAGGAAGCAGGAATGTGAGGGGAGTGTGGGGGAGGAGAGGCTTGAGTGGAGAGTGGAGGAAAATCCACTAGTGAGGAAAAAGAAGGCACGGAGGGTAAAGGTTCCAGTGTCAGATTGTGGGGGGGAGGCAAACAGGGAGAGTGGGGTTGTGAATCAACGAGGGATGGTAATGAAGGAGTCTCAGTAGAGGCAAGCGGGGAGTTTTCTACCTCAGCAATAACAAAGGTACCAGCAGTGGCAGAAGGGGGTACCAAATCATCCAAAGCCTCAAGTAAAGACTCTGAAACATCTTCAAATAAGTAGAGAGACTGTGAATAAATACCTATTTTGGGATGCTTCGGCGTCAAGGAAGGAGACAATCCATGAGAGGTAGGTGTTCCATCCAGACTAGAACATGAACAATCATTCAGAAGAACAGGACAAGTTTGTCGAAGGTGTCCAGTTTCATGGCATCTGTTGCATCAGAATGGAACATGGAGATAATCCAACTTCTAGATCAAGAGATGCTCCTTACATAGTATCTCCACCTCAACCGGTAGACCATTTGACACATCCATTTCTACCAGTACCCGATCCAGTCTCTTGTCGAAAGAGAGATGAAAATATTAATCTATAGTGACAAAATGGCCAACCGTATTAGCAATGCCCTCTAAAATGCTCTTGTGCCAGAGGGGGAATGGGAGATGAGGCAGAAGGACCCATAAGTGGCGTTTTGTCACATGTTCCTTGAGAGAGTCAAAATGTGTATGCCATCGACCAAGCACTAGTGATCCAGGGCCTATACGCTATATAGAATCGAGAATGCGCGAAGCATGATTCGCTTCAAGAAAGACAAAGACAAATGACAATATTCCAGTCTGCCCACCAGGGTTCGAGTGCACAGAGAAGATACACGGTCCATATACACATCATGGCCGAGGACGAAGCGGAATTTCCTGGCTAGGGTTTTTATACACTTAGCGTGTCGCTTTCGCTGGTGACATGTTGGAACCCCAATATCAGCCATAAGAATACGTGCTACAATTCAACCCTGCAATATTTCGGCAAGGGAGACAATGAAAAACCCTAACCCACCAGAAACCGAAAACCCAGAATCAACTAGAATCCACAAGAAAGAGACCGCATAGGGGCACCCAGTAGGAAACCTGTTTCAAAATACCCAAAAGTAAGGCACAAAGGTACATATCCAACCCCCGGTAAAAGAGAGGCCCCAAGAGACACACGGAGTGAAAACCACCAGTCTGATACAGCCCAAATGATAAAAAGCAGAAAAAGGACAAGAAAATGGAGACAAACCACCACAAAACCCATGTTGAGGAAGGACGAAAACCTTGAAACCCCGGGGGAACCGAGAATGACAACAAGAGTCAATGCTACGCATGCTGATGGGCGCAGAAAGGTGAAACATGGACATGCACAATGTGGGTGCCCATGCACGGTTGACAACCCATCAAAAAACCCAAAAACCAGAGGTAGACAAAAATAATCGATTTCCTTCCCACTTTTTTTAATTGGTTGGTACTAGTCCCCCTGGTAAGGGGAGGGACTCCAATAGCCACACTCTGTGAGAAGCATCAACCCAAAAGAACCAATGAATGCTCGAAGACCCAGAATAGACAGCGAGAGGAAATAAAGGTGGATAAGACCGTGTGAGCGGTAACAGGGGTAACAGGAAAACCAATATGCTCAGAGAAGAACCCCGGATGTGCTAGGTGCGGAATGGTGAAACACAGGCGACAGTCCGCCATGGCCATAGAGCGAGCCCTTTGCTTACGCAGAGCAAACCCTCCATCACCTCCCAGATGATTACTTCAAAACATTTTGATTCATAAGAGTCTATGTGAAGTGCGCCTCAAGATGATGTATTATAGCTTCAATCCTGGCTTGAGGCACATGAAGTTTGAATGAGCCCAGGCTATTTGTCAACTATTTTTTCAAATTTTGAATGAGCAGTAACTTTTGGTGTACTTATCTGGCCAAGAATTCAAAATTTTATTCATAAAATTATTTTTTATGGTTCATCTGGTGTACTTTCTCATCATTTCTGGTCAATGTAACTTTAACTGGTGTACTTGTTACCAGTTTTGTCAGAGGGAATTCATAGGACTATAGTTGCACCACATTTTGGCGTGGAGCGCTCATCATTACACCCGAGCCCGCTTGGAGCATGCAATTTTCCTCTTCATGTGCAAACCTTATCTACCATGAACTAGTGATCCCTACATCTCAATGAACACTCCTTGCACCCAGTGAGCTCTGTTTCCAGGCCACATACAACTACCTAGTCAACTGGGAGAGGCAGGGGACAACAAGAGATTTGAGCACGTCCTGGTACCAGCCTATCTCAAAACCCCGATATGATATACTTTTTAATGGAGCATGAGATGAGAAAACTCATGAGCAAGGCTATTTTCACTTAACAAAAAAATCTTTTTTTTTAAAACTAATGTCTTGCTAAATAAAATAACCAAGGAAAACATGGTCACGGGATTTATGTTGTTGTGAATGTTCATGTGGATTGGCCATTGATTCATTCTCAAGCTAGACTATGCAACTGTCTTCCAAAGAACGCAGCCAAATCCAATCTTGAACCTGAATGCTATACATCCAGCATCGTCCCATTCTCAGAGGATGGATGTCAAAGAGAAGAAGTGTACCCCAAATTTTCACAAAAATTTAAAATTTTGAGATAACATAAAATGCTGAATATGTGGTTTACTAACAACTAATGGTTGGCAGAAAATGAAACAGTGCAACGATTAGTATTACACATTTTCAAATTATGTTAACTAAAGTAGCTTCCTTTTCGTAACGTAAATAAGATTTACTTGCATACTGTTTTCTTTCAGTTTACTAATGAGTCTACTTTATGGCAAGTAGGTGAAATCTAACTTTGAATCCTGGGCTTACTTAGCATTTATGCTAATGCAGGCAGATTGCTGTTTCTTATAGGTTCACAGGTACGATCGAACAAGTAGACGTTTTAAATTCATAAAGTATCAAGAAGTGTTTCTGTTTGCAAAATAATATGCTAGAAAAATAAGTTGATAATTTTCAAGCAACTTCAATGAGGTAAAGTAGTTTATCTTCTCTAGTTTTTCTTGTAAGTAAAGTTCAGATAAATGAGTCCTTTCTTTATCAAGCTTAGCGACACCAAGGATACTTACTGTGAATTCTAAGCTCGTAATCTTTGTCGTATATTCATTTCTATTTTAACATGCTTAACTTGCAAATGTTATACTTTTAGTATTTATTTTTATTCATGGAAGAGATTCTATCAATACTGATAGTAAAGATTCTCAATAGAATATATGTTTTGACTTTATTTTTTTTTAACTTACTAGTTATGGAAGTTATTAACCTGATTACTGGTATGTAAAAACCAGTTGTACACTAATAAGTTATCAACTTTCTTACTTACATTAACGTCGTACTGCATGTACTATTGTAACCACATACATTATCATATTATTTACTAAAGTACCAAACTGATCGTTATTTACATTTTGTAGGGAAAACTTACCGTTGGTAAATCTCCTTGATATTATAGGCTTGATTAATATAAAAATAACTGCATCGTTTCACATGGAATACTATTTTCCCTTACTTCCTAAATCTAAGCCAATCAGTATCGTTCCAATGATTATAGACTTGAGTAAGGTTATTCCATTGTAATTTTATTATTACCATAATGCCTCTCTTACATTAAGTTAATGTCTATAGTAACTATTATGGTAGATCTTTCTACTATGATAAAAATTTTATCCTGTGCTAAGTACAAGTTATCTTGAACAATCACAAACTATCTTGTCCAATATAAACAATTATGGTAAATTACTAGCATTGACAAGTCGAGAAGCAACTAGTGTCTATGAAATTTTAAACCAACATCGAACTTTGTAAAAGTTATGTTCATACTCTTTTATTATGCTATTCAACTCCATACATTATAACCACCCAAGCTGTTGGTTTAAAAGTGATAAGTTCAGATTATAATACATGCATATTTACAATGTTTTGCAAGTATTTAAATCTATAGTAGTTAGAAAGGTTCTAAGCAAGATTGACTTTGGACTTTTCCAAACTATCAAATGGTTACCAACTTTCACTAGGTCAACGCCAAAATTGAGCTATCGAACATTATGATAAAAAGTATCTAAGAATATCGATGTAATATATATATATATATATATATATATATATATATATATACGTGCTTCATATTTCATGCAATGTTTGATAAAAATCATTGTTTTAATAATTTGGTTGATTGAACCGCAGGTGGACTTTGGAATCAACCCTTGCATGGTTGGAATTATTTGAGGGCATGTGGTCACCTTCTGTCCATGTATTGTAGATATAAAGCTCTTGCAACCCCAATCGCTTTGCCATTCTTCCTCCAAAGTTCACGCTGGCCTTCGAGCTGCTCTACAAGGTTTCATGGCGGTCGTGAGTGTTCTTCCTATTCTAGCTTGCTCCAAAACTTGGGTTTAACATTGTTGTAGTCTTCGGTGTTCGGTCTTGTTGCCAATCCTTCTTAGCCATGGGTTTTACTATTTGAGATTTTATTGTTTTTATTTGCACTTGCCTTGCGGCCTGTCCGTAGCTTCATCTTGCCTTCCCCATGGCCTGTCACTGTTGTGAGAAGCTAAGGCTTCGTTGCTGTTGGTTGTGCTCCATTGACGTTGTAGGGTTTGGAGATTTTGTATGTATAAATTGCAGTTGGTGACAGTCTCTTCGCTAGACTGTTCGATACTCTTTTATTAAAGGTAAATACTTGGTTTTCATTCTAAAGTGAACGACTCACAATAAGGTTATTTTTATAGTTAGGTTTTTAATAGAAAAAGAGTTTGGTAATTAACGCATAGTATTATGCTCTTCTTGCAGGAACTTGGGACTACGCTTGCAACCCGTGATGAAGATAATGTTGGCTGTCTTCGAGGGCTTGTGGATCCAATCTGGTAAGCTTTGGGTTCAACAACTGGGTTCTTACCTTGCTTGTAACAGGGTTGTCAATGTTGAAACCCCAATCTTGGAAGCTTGTCCAGTTTCTCCATTAGATAAATGGTTTTCATGTTTCTTAAAAACCGTTGGTTCTATTCTATTTACAAACCCTCGCTATGTCATTGGGTAGTCCTGGCCTTGAGTTGGGTGTTGTAATTAGTTAAATTTTCAGCCTTATGGCTTGTCAAAGTGATACATTGGTTTTTGTCTTCAAGCTTAGTCTCATTTTGCAGTGATACTGTATGGTGACTCTATGCAAGTTAGGGTTTTCCCTAATCGAATGTTAATAAAGAATATTAATGTCTATTATATTTTGTGTATAGATTATTGTTATTATTCAAGACTGTAACTCAGTCATAGTGTATAATTTATAAAATTAACCTACTTGTTCGGAATGAACAAACTAGGGTTTTCCTGAATGAAACCCTTGTCCAAATGAATTCTTCAATTCAATAATAATAGGATTCTAATATTTGTTAATTTGGTTAAATTAATATTATTACAAGTGTGTTGTGACAGGATATTTTTAAGTTGTATTTGTACATATATTTTCGGAAAGGACTGTAAGCAATCTATAGTAGTTTAATTGTTTACTGATAAAATAATCCAAGTAAATGGATTGTAGCTTGAATGTTTTTATTTGTAAAAATAAATTTGGTTTAGGATTTCAACCCTGTAGTTTACCTTTACATGTATAAACCTGTTTGATAATTATAAAACAGTTCCTTACATAGATAGATATTTATTTTTATATTAGTTATTAATCATATTCTCATTGTTTTTATTTCCTTAAACTGACATGTAGAATTTACTCAGAGCTCTTTGAAAAAACAAGCATAGACTTTGTATCTTAGTTTGCCCTTTATAATTACTCAGATCTCTTTGAAAAGATAAGCATAGAATCTATATCTTAGTTTTCTCTTTATAATTTAAGTACTTTTAATATAACCCTATTTAGTTTATTGTAATTACTAGTCTTAGATTAGTTGATATTATTAGAAAATAGACTATATGATGAGTAGTTTATTTTTTTACTGATCTGAATGTAAACATTGTAACTCGACTGTGATTTTTCTGCTGTATTTCAATTAGTTACTAAGTGAACACAGAGAAATATAACCTATCATTACGCAGTTCAACCTCCATAGTAATTTAAATTGAATAAAAATTAATCTATTGTCTATAAATACACAATCTTATCTACTAAGATATTTTCTTATCATCTTAATCCTTCTACCTGTACTACATTACTGCTATTTCTTTTCCAATATATTTACATAAATAAGCTTGTTAAAATAATAAACATAAATATCCATATCACTATTCTTTTAATAATAACCTACATACTGAAATAAGTTACTCTGCTAACTACGAAATGCATAACCATATATGTTATATTCAGTCTCTTAACATTTTCTTTCATCTACTGTAAATACTCTATCTGTGCTAGAGTACGGCCTGGTCCTTCTAGGTGTGGAAAAACACAGACTATAATTATTTTCCATTCTAACACATTACTTTTCAAATTCATTTCTTCAATAATCTAAAAAAAAAGATTACTAACTTCTAACATTTTACAAACTGAATATTTAACATTCCTTTAACTGTTAGATTCAGATTTATCTATCTATCACAGGAAAACAAAATAATGTAGAATTTGATTAGGATAGACGACAAGATCATTAGGAGGCCGTTCCTCCCTACCAAACTCCTAGAGAGCGCTCAAACAACGCTTCCTCAGGACCCCCGAGTCTGTTCCTGGTCTTCTTGGCTGAGAACTGGTGAAGCATGCAAACAGTAGACTAGTCCAATAACTCGGTAAAACACCCTACACTCAGTAGTAAGATCTTTCAGCTTAAAAGCTACACTAGATCACTCAGCAGTTATCCCCTCAAACTCTTTCCACAATTTCCTTCCATTGAATTTCTCTGAAGTACATTCACCTGAATGATCACTTCTCTAGAAATGAGTAGCCTCAGCTCTCTTCAATGGACATTTTTATAAAGATTGCCTAGGTCTTTTGGGTCAATTTTCATTAATTGAGCCACCTGCCCTGATTCCAGTTTCTTGAAGAATCATGACCCCAAATGTAGGGAGGTTACCACTTGCAATAGTTGGAAGTGGTTTGAGGATGCTGCCACCTGTTTGTTTTCTCTCAACCCAGTCTCCTCCACCAATTTGACCAGTAAACACTCTTTTAATAGCTCTCCTAAGATGTTGTCTCCTCCTTTATTTATTTATAATAAAAATATTTAGAATTACATTAAATATTCTTGACTCTGTTGAGTCATCAATTACAACTTAGCATAAAATTTAACATATTGTCCTCAAATAAAATCAAATAATATAATATTGTTTTTTTTGCAAAATTGGGGCATGTGACATACACACCCCCTTAGAACATAACATCGTCCTCAATGTTATTTATTCTTCATCCTCAGAATTCCCCTGGAACAGAATTGGATATGCATCTCGCATTTTACTTTTCAATTCCCATGTGGCTTCCTCTGGACTAAGGTGCTTCCATTGCAACTTCACCTAACCAATGGTCATGTGGTTTCGAAGTGTGATCTCCCTCTGCCTGAGGATACAGTCCGGTTCCACTAGAAAATCTCCTTCTGGTTCCACCTATACATCATTCCAGTTAACAACATGAGTAGCATCATGAACATATTTCTTTAATACAGAAATGTGAAAAACATTATGTGCTCTTAAATTTGGTGGTAATGCTAGTTGATAAGCTACTTGTCCAATCCTAGACAGTATTTCAAATGGACCACAGTAATGAGGTGCTATTTTTGCACAACTTCCCAATCTCAAATACCTCTTTTTGGGCCTCACCTTTGTTGTCCGCCGATTGCACACCAGCAGCAAAAATCTTCTGAAAGCTGTCTCCTCACTTGAGAAAGTGGGAGAAGTGTGACCTTGGGGGCAAGCACAGAGCTAGGTA
>LPNX010111912.1:77816-91993 GCA_001517045.1 Pseudotsuga menziesii
TGGATTTTTTCCATTTAATTTATGGAAAAATTAACCCAAAAAACTTAGGAAAAGTAATAAAAATTAAAAAATAATTTTTCACTGTTCGAAAAAAGATTTTTTCGAAATTTTTTTATGTGTCCAGATGACTTAGGACATGACCATGATCTATCTAAATAATTTCTAGTAGGTTTATAACACTCAGTTGGGCTCTAATAACCCCCCAAGGCCCAGAATTCAACATCGGGCATTCCAGCTTTGGAGGAAGCGGGAGAAAACCTCGTCAATTATACTCGGCTAAAGGCAAAGCATAATTGTCAGGGGAAAAAACTCCCTGGAATACCCTATTTGCAATTCTACGTCTTAGGAGACCTAACCACTCAAAAATATCCTACTAGCACATTTTATTACAAACCCCGTGGGGCCATGGTCAAAATTATTCAAATCAAAAAGTGACTAGCCAATATTGGCTAGACAAGCAGATGGATCAACTGATACACTGGAGTCAGACTTTGAACAAGTCTGTCAATTGGTGGCTCCTCAAGTAACCCAACTATGGTACAAAAAGTTGGATAACAACCTTGATGAACACATGTTCACCTACCTGAAACTCCTTTGGAGTTCTTTTAAGGTCTGCTTGACTTTTCTGTCGATCTTGTGCAACTTTCAGATTACCTTGTACCTACTTTATAATTTCTTCCATTTCCTTTAATAATTTAGGACCTAATACTAATCTATCCACCGGATTACTCCAAGAGATAGGAGTATTACATTTCCTTCCATACAAGATTTTGAAAGGACTAAATCTGGCTGATGTCTGGTAATTATTATTATAAGCAAATTCTACCATATCCAAATAATCCTCCCATTTACCTGCCTGGTCTTTCACATACATTCTTAATAAATCTTCCAGTACTTGGTTTACTCTTTCAGTTTGTCCATCTGTTTGAGGATGGAACGAAGTACTAAAATTTAATGTAGTGTTTAATCTTTTAAACAAAGATTTCCAAAAGTTACCTGTAAACTCAGGATCTCTGTCTGAGATTATAACTTTCGGTATCCCATGCAGTTGGAAAATTTGTTTTAAAAATATATCAGCTATGTTTGCAGCTTTATACGTAGTTTTAACAGGTATAAAGTGGGATGCTTTACTTAACTTATCGACCACTACCATGATAGAATCATTTAAATTCTGATTTTTAGGCAGTCCAGTAATACAATCAAGACTAATTACCTCCCATTTCTAGCTAGGAATGGGTAATGGCTGAAGTAATCCAGCTGGGTGTTGATGTTCAGTTTTCACCTGCTAGCATTCAAAACACCTAACTATATACTCTGCCAGTTTAGTCTTCATGTTTGGCCAAAAATATTCTTTCCTTAACATAGTTATAGTCTTTTGATAGCCTGGATGACCTGAGTATGGAGTTTTATGGATTTCATCTAAAATTAATAACTTAACTTTAGGCACATTAGGTACATACATCCTATCTTTATACAATAAAAATACTTTTGCATTCAAACTGTACCCTTTACTTAAGCTTTCTGTTGGATTTTCTTTTGTTTTAACTTGTAAGTTTTGGTAAATTTCATCTTGTTCTATCCCCACTTTAAGCTGTTCATCCAGATCTGTTGTATAATTGCTGATAACTGCTGTGAAGTTCAGCCTTGCATTCCTACTTAATGCATAACCAACTTTATTTTCTTTACCTTTAATGTGCTGAACTTCGAAATCATACTCACTTAGAAAAGCTATCCACCTAGCTTGTCTGGAACTTAGATTAGGTTGATCTAATAGATATTTTAATCATTTATTATCAGTCATTAAAATAAATTTTCTGTCAATTAGGTGATGACACCACATCTTTAAAGCATGTATAACAACAGCTAATTCCATATCATAAGTTGCATAATTCTTTGCATGAATTTTTAATTTCCTAGACTCCTAGGCAATAACATGATCTTCTTGAGTCAGAACACCGCCTAAACCATCATTGCAAGTGTCAGTGCACACTATAAATTCTTTATTTGGATTAGCTATTCTTAAAATAGGTGCGCTGGTTAATTAAGTTTTTAACTTTTTAAAGCTTTCCTCGCATTTCTGGTTCCAATCAAATTTCTTTCCTTTCTTCTGCAAAGAAGTTATCGGATTCGTGATTCTCGAAAAACCTTCAATGAACCTCCGGTAATAATTAGTAATTCCCATGAAGGATCGAACATCAGTTACATCCTTAGGAACTAGCCAATCTTCGATCGCCTTTATCTTTTCGGGATCTACCGAAATCCCTTCCTTAGTCACCACATAACCTAAGTACTGAATTTTATGTTTGAAGAAATCACATTTATTAAACTTTGCAAAGAGTTGATGTTCTCGTAGCTCTTGCAAAGCAATCTTTAAATGTTCTTTATGTTCTTCTTCAGTTTTTGAATAGATTAAAATGTCGTCGATAAACGTGACTACAAATATATCTAGATACTTATGCATAATGTTGTTCATTAAACACATAAAAACAGTTGGGGCATTAGTAAGCGTGAATGGCATGACGACAAACTCATAATGGCCATATCAAGTTCTAAAAGTTGTTTTAAAGATGTCTTCATCTTTAATCCTAACTTGATGATATCCAGACCTCAAATCAATTTTCGAAAACACCGTGGCTCCATGTAGTTGATCAAATAAATCATCTATACGAGGCAATGGGTATCTATTTTTAATAGTCATCTTATTCAACTGACGGTAGTCCATGCAAAGTCGCATTGTTCTGTCATTTTTCTTAATGAAAATGACAGATGCCCCCCAAGGAGACACACTAGGTCGAATATACTTTTTTATCAATAAGTTCTTTTAATTGTGACTTTAATTCATTAAGTTCAAGTATGTTCATTCGATAAGGGGCCTTTGAGCTAGGTACTGCACCAGGTACCATCTCAATGGTAAAATCCAGTTCCATTTTTGGAGGTAGTCCTGAAATTTCTTCCGAAAATACATCAGCATACTCTCTTAAAACCGGTATATCTTCCAATTTTAATTTGTTTGTCTTATTTATATTTTCCTCATCAGTTATTGTTACTGCATAAGCTTTACAACCCTTCCTAACAGCCCTCTTAATTTGCAGAGCAGAAATCTGCCTTATGTTTGTTTTTCTAGGGATCCCCTTTACACTTATTGGTTTTTCGCCATTATTTACACACGTAAAGGTGTTATCATAACAATTTAAAATTACCCTATGTTGTTCTAACCAATCCATACCGATGAGTAAGTCATAAGAACCAAGAGGTAATACATTAAGCTTTAAAACAATTTCAAATTGATCCATAACTACTGCACATTTTTTTACAAAACAAGTTACCTTCCTTTTAGCACCAGTGACTAGCTGAACCAACCAAGAATTTTCAAAATTTTCAACAGGAAAATTACATTTTTCTACCATTTTAGGTGAAATATAACTGAGACTAGCTCCTGGATCAATTAAAATAGTTATAGGGGTTTGGTTTATCATACCTTCTACTTCCACCATGGAAGTTTGATATTCTGCTAGTCGATTCTCCAGGGCTGCATTGATTCTGGGCATAGTCCTCACTAACTCTCCAACAGTCATCTCCTCATATATAGTATGGATATTATGTAATGTCCCAAATTTGGCATTGGGTCACAATGGCCAAATCATATTTTCCATATTCATGAAAGTTGTCAAATGGATGCTAAAAGTCAAATAATTGCCAAGGAGAAAAATCACTAGTTTCCTAGGTTGGGGGTGGAAGCTTTGAGATTTGGAATAAGGGGGATAATAAATGATGTTTAAACATTAGAAGGGGATAAATATTTAATAATTTATCTTATTAAATAAATACAAGATAAATGGAAGTGGAAATAGAGCATGAAGAGACATGGAGACTATGGGGCCCACACTAGCTAGAATTCCTATGTTAAATGGTATCTTTCTCTTGCAAATTTGAATATATGGGAAGTATAATGTTTTTGTATGGATTATAATGTTAATATACTTGTCCATATACTTCATAGGTATAAATTGGGATGAATTGTAACTTACATTGGAGAGGAAGAGCCAAATGGGAGTTTCATGGACACTTGGCTAGATTCTCCTTACATTTATGACATCTATGACACCAATGATGGAGACTCTATGATAGTTATGAAACAAGTCAGATATGAAGGCTGACATACTAACATAATGACATTTCAGGATTTAATAGAGCATCTTAGAGGTCGAAATTGAGAGTTGGAGAAGGCCAAGAGGCTCCTACTCAAATTTGGGAGAAGAGGGAAGGTGAAGAGAGAGGCCACATGGCATCGCATGAGCAGCCACACCAATTCGACTTGGATTTGGTTTACAGATGGATTTGGAACCTTAGAATACCTTATAAAATATAGGGATTAGCCATGAGAAGAAGCTTTTGTGAAAATTGAACCCAGGTGTTAGAACAATTACACTCACAAAAATTGCCAATTACACATGCAAATTACACACAAAGGAGACTGAATATGGAGTAGAACACTAATCTGTATTGAATAAGTGTACAATATCCAACTCTATGAAGTCATAGGCTACCACAATAAATAATTACATGAGATATTCAAATGCATAAGGATGCCATTCGAATTTGGTCAAAAGCAGGCTTACTAAATCTAAGCAAATCCTCCATAGGCACATAAAGTAGTTTCCAAAACTGTCTAGGAGCTCACGAATTGGAAAAATCAATTAGGAAAGATAATAGGTGATGGAAGGAAAAATAACAATATTTTCTTAGGAGAAAAGAGTGGAGGATGATGAGGACAAAAAACAAGTTAACTTCACCTAGTCAAACTTTCCCAATTGCCTTAAAACTCAGAAAAAGCAGGCAATAAAGCAGAAAAAGCAGACATGCGCTAGGAAGGCCAGGAATAAAGCAGATTTGATTCCAAGTGATTTCCCAAGTACTCCATGACTCAAATTTAGCATTTTTTACCACATTGTATGTGTGGAGGACAACTTGCATAAGGTGGAATATGGAAACTAGGCAAATAAGACAAAAATGGATTAATTAATGTCTAAGGTAGCTAACTATGGGTTGATTATTATAAAACCCCCCCTTAAGCTTGAATTATGAGTAAAATATCAGAAAATTATAGGGCCTAGCAACAAGGCTTAGTCACCCTTTACATACTACATGTCCATTTAACCAAGGAAAGAGGAAAAAACCCAGTGGGAAAAATCCTCCCTTAAACATGGACAATAAAACAAAATTTGAAAATCTTGTCATCACTCATGCTTCACAGCATGATCAACAATCCCCAATAGTGATTTGAGATTGCTGAATGTATTCTCACAAAAAAAATTGGTGACGATATCTGTTACTTGTTCTGAAGATGAACAAAAGAGTAGGTGAATGGTGCCATCATGCACAAGCTCTCTGATGTAGTGCATATGGATCTCAATGTGTTTGGTTCTCTGTTTCTGAATTGGATCATTGCAGATTCAAATGGTACTCTGATTATCGCAATATATAGTATTTGAGTATTCTGATTCGAAGCCACACTCACCAAGTAACCCATGCAACCATAAACATTGAGTTGTTGCATTTACAACTCCTCTGTATTCTGTTTCTGTAGATGAGAGTGCAATGGCACTCTGTTGCTTGCTTGACCAGTTGATTGGTCCTTCAGCAAGCATGAAAACATATCATGATGTTGACTTTTTATCTGTGTTGTCACCTACCCAATCACTTTTAGTAAACCCAATCAAATCAAGATCAGATTTAGCTTTGTAGAAGATCCCATGAGTCCTTGTTCCCTGAACAAAGTTAAGGATCCTTTTGGCTGCTCTCCAATGGATCTCATCAGGTTGATCCATGTATATTGAAGCCACACTTACTGCATAAGAAATATCAGGTCGAGTATGTGTAAGATACAACAAACACCCAATCAGTTTCCTATACAATGTATTATTTACCATAGGTGAAGAATCTACTTCTTCAAGCTTTAATCCTGAAAGGAAAGGAGTCTTGTTGGGCTTGCAGTCCTTCATGTTGAAGTTTTTTAGAAAATCCAAGGCATACTTGCACTGATGTACTTTGATTCCATGTTTGGTTTGAGCAATCTCAAGCCTCAATAATTGGCTCAATAAGCCCAAATCAGTCATTGAGAATGCATGGTTCATTGCATCCTTCAAGGAGGCAATTTCATCCTTTGAGCTTCCTGTAATGAGAAGATCATCAACATACAAAAAAAAAATCATTAGTGAACCATGAATCAGCTTCAAATAGACATTTGTATCTAACTTGCATCGAACAAAATTCAGTGATAGCAGAAAGCTATCAATCTTGGCATACCAAGCCCTGGGGGCTTGCTTAATCCCATACAATGACTTCTTTATCCTGCACACAAGATATGGATTAGTAGAAAATCCTTGAGGCTGCTGCATGTAAATATATTTAGTAAGATATCCATTCAGGAAAGAACACTTCACATCCATGTGATGTACCTCCCACTGCTTCGAAGTTACAATGGCTAAGGCTAGCCTGATGGAGTCCATCTTTACCACTGGTGCAAAAGTCTCATTGTAGTCTATGCCATGTACTTGAGAGTATCCCTTGGCTACCAATATTGATTTATATTTAAAAGGTGAACCATCAGCAGAAAATTTGGTTTTGTAAACCCACTTACACTGAACTAGCTTCCTCCCTGGGGGAAGATCAACCAACTCCAAAGTGTTGTTCTTCTGGAGTGAGCTGAAATCTTATTTCATGGCTGTTTGCCATCTTGGATCATGTGCTGCATCTTCATATGTCTGTGGGTCTGATTCAACCATCCAATATCATTTCTTTGCAAACAAATGATCTTTCACACACAGAGCACTCTCAAACTAAGATCTAGTCCTCCTAGGATCATTAGGATTTCCAGCTAGTTCTCCAGCCGCATGAATGGTCTTTGCTTCCCATTTTGGTCTTGTAGGACTATTAGGATGTGCAATTAAATCATCATTATCAGAAATATCATAATCAGCAACTTCAACTATCTCTTCACTTACATTCAATGGTTCTGGTGGTGAAGAGGATTCTCCAACTTCCACTGCTGCTAAAGGCTCTTCTTGGAACTGAACACACCTTTCAATGAAGGATTTGTTTGTGCTCAAATTGATCATCTTGTACCCTTTTGAATCTTCAGAGTACCCAACAAATAGACACTCTTGGATTTGGGGTTGCAAAGCCTTCCTCTTTTCTGTTGGAATTCTAGCCCAAGCTCTTGAGCCGAAAATCCTGAAATGGGTCACATCTGGCTTGTGCTCACTCCATGCTCCGAAAGGAGTCATACCATCAAAATGTTTATGAGGCACCCTATTCTGTATATAGGCTGCACAGTTTATAGCTTCGACCCAAAACTTTGGTGGCAAAGTCTTAGCCTCCATCATGCAGGTTGCCATCTCTTTCGGTGATCTGTTCATCCTCTCAGCAACACCATTTTGCTGTGGTGTGTAAGGGATAGAATGATACATATGAATACCTACATATGAACAATATTGAATGAAATTAGAATTGACATACTCACCACCATTATCAGATCTGAGGACCTTGAGTTTCCTCCCAGACTGGTTTTCAACCAAAGCCTTAAAGACTTTGAAGAGGCCAAAAACTTCAGACTTGTGTTTCCGGAAGTAAACCCAGCAATACCTGGAAAAGTCATCTGTGAATGTCAATGCATATTTTTCTTGACTCATTGACATATGAGGAAATGGGCCAATAACATCACTGTGGATCAACTCAAGAGGTGCAGAGGTTCTCTCATGACTAGCTTTCTCAAATTTATGCTTTGGGTGTTTTCTGAAGATGCAACCTTGACAGAATCCATTGGAAAACTTAATCTTTTGTAACCCTATGACCATTTATTTTTCACTAATATTAGAAAGATACGTGTAATTGAGGTGGCCAAATATTTCATGCCAAAGCTTGCTTGCCTCATTAGCATGAATTAGAAGAGCATAGGGGTTTGAGTAGGGTAGGAAGTGTGAGAACATGTATACTTTCGAAGTGTGATTTGCAACTCCTTTTGCAATGACTTTACCACTTGAGATCTTTGTGATCTCAACTTCATCAGGGGAGAATATGACCTTCTTTGGAGACCCTGTGTGGGTCATCTGATACACTGATAAGAGGTTAGGGGCAAGGCCTGGAACATACAATACATTGCTGAACTTACCATGGTCAAGATCAATCCTCCCTTTGCCCAAACTTTCAATGAGAGAGTCATCTCCTAGTACAATTGGTGGACCTTTCGACATGTCAAGTGAGGTGAATGCCTCCTTGGTCAAAACCATATGTCTTGAAGCTACAGAATCAATGATGAAATTAGGTGAGCTTGATGTGCCAGCAACCAATACATGAACTCTCTCTCTGTCTTCTGAATTTGATCCTCCTTCTCTCTTCTTTGAGTTGTCAGGAAGGGAGATGCCATTATTCTCCAGGAGTTGGGTCAGCATGTTAATTTTCTTCTTCATGCAGGATATTTCAGGATGATTTCCCTTACTACAGTATGCACACTTGCTCATTTCTCCTTTGTTCTTCTTCTTCTGGGGGTTCTTCTTGGAGCTTTGAGGCTCCTCTGGAGACTTGTTCTTATCTCTCTTTTTCTCAGGTGGCTTATTAGATTTCTTCTTTCCTTTTGAATCCACCGTCGTATCTCCAGCAACCAGAGCTTGGTCTTTGGAAGGTTTGATGGTGCCCATCATCACCAATTTATCTTGTTCTTGTGTGAGAGATTCCATGAAATCTGCAAGGCTAGGCATTTTCTAGGCTCGAGCTGTCAACTTTGTGGCATGGAAGGTCGAGACAAACACTAAATAGTCAGGGCCAAGCTTTGAGAGTATGGCCAAAACCAGTTGCTCCTCCTTCTTTTCAATACCACACTATTTTAGCTGCAAAACAAGGGCTTTGAACTTGGAAAAATAGAGTTGCAGGGACTCAAAGCTATTGGGACTCAGGGAGATCAATTCATTTTCAATTTGATGTCCCCTCATCTCATCTGTCTTACCAAAAATATCAACAAGCTTCTCCCATACTTCATTTGGTGATGTTAATCCATCAAGATGGAAAAGGAGGTCTTTGGATATGCTCAGACACAGGAGACCATAAGCCTCATCCCTCCTATTGTGCCATTTAATTTTCTCTACAGCTCCATTGGGCTCTGCTTCTATTGCCATAGTAACTCTGTAGAGGCCTTTTGCTCTCAACAGTATCTCCATCTCTGCTTTCCATTCAAAGAATTTAAATGGAGTCAAGATGATCTTTCGAGATTGATCCATAGCTCAGAAATTGTCCCTTCAGTCAGCAAAATGCTCCCAGTCAATGATGTCGAACCTGCAATAACAAATTGGAAGGAGAGAAATCGATCTACAAAGGCTCTGATACCATGTGAAAATTGAACCCAGGTGTTAGAACAATTACACTCACAAAAATTGCCAATTACACATGCAAATTACACACAAAGGAGACTGAATATGGAGCAGAACACTAATTTGTATTGAATAAGTGTACAATAGCCAACCCTATGAAGTCATAGGCTGCCATAATAAATAATTACATGAGATATTCAAATGCATAAGGATGCCATTCAAATTTGGTCAAAAGCAGGCTTACTAAATCTAAGCAAATCCCCCATAGGTGCATAAAGCAGTTTCCAAAACTGTCTAGGAGCTCACGAATTGGCAAAATCAATTAGGCAAGCAAATAGGTGATGGAAGGACAACTCATACAAGATTTTCTTAGGTGAAAAGAGTGGAGGATGATGAGGACAAAAAACAAGTTAACTTCACTTATTCAAACTTTCCCAATTGCCTTAAAACTCATGAAAAGCAGGCAATAAAGTAGAAAAAGAATACATGTTCTAGGAAGGCTAGGAATAAAGTAGATTTGATTCCAAGTGGTTTCCCAAGCCCTCCATGACTCAAATTTAGCAAGTTTGACCACTTTGGATGTGCGGAGGACAACTTGCATAAGGTGGAATATGGAAACTAGGCAAATAAGACAAAAAATGTATTAATTAATGTCTAAGTTAGCTAACTATGGGTTGATTGTTCTAACATCTTTTTGCTCATTTGTGAATTGTAAGAGTTAGTGGATGACTAGTTTTCTTGCTTATGCCACTTTCGAGGGTGAAAGATTCCTATCCTAGTTGGTGTTTGGAAAGGCCACTCAGGTCTTTCATGGAGCTTTAGTGGATTCTTATTTGTAGGTGTAAGCTATAGGAAATCATGTGGATTCTTCTATTGTAGAACTCTCTCTCAACTATTTCTAGTTTTACCACCATATTCATGCCAATGGAGGGATTGCGCTATGGGTGAGCTGTTTATCTCTTTGGGGAAGATTATAATGCCCATTATATTATGTTATGATGTATATCCACTATATTGCATGTTCAAAATACTCTCAGGTCGAAATACCCAAAATAATTCATGTAAAAATGTTGAACAATGAAGAAATAGTGTCATTTCCCCACTATCTTGTTGTGAACCATTGTAATACTGATGATTTTGAATTGGGAGAGCCCTTAATTGTCCATTTATGATTGGAATCAGTTCAATATTATCTTTTATTCATTATTATAAATTTTCAAGTTGAAATTCCCAAGAGTTGTATGTCAAAATGACTTTTAATGAGCAAACAATGACCATTTCCACTCTATTTTGATATATGCCATGGTAATGCTTATTATTTCGAATGGAGGAATGTATATATGATAAATGTATGATGTATGGACTGTAATTAATGTGTATTTCAAGTCTCATGTTCAGTACTTAAGTATTGGAAGCCATTTTACTCATTTTTATTGCATTGGGAGAAGATTTGGTGCATTTTCCCCAAGGGTCAAAATTGTGACTTGGGAGTTGTTTTGGAAAGAGTCATAACAGACTGTATAAACTGAACCATGATGCATATGAGAATTTTAAAAGTTCCCTTACACATACCCATCCTCTTTTCATAAATTGATGTGACTTTGGGATCATTTGTGAAGCCATTTCCGGCAATTACCCAGGGGGAATTGGAGTCCCAATTTGCTAGTAAAGGATCCTACTTTGAACAGAACATTAAACAAGTTTGTAGATGTAATTGGGAGGTCAAAAAACATACATTAGAATAATATTTAAGTTATATTATCAGTCATGTACCTTCAGAGAAATTTGGAAGCATTTGGGTCAATTTGGAGGTCTAGACATCAAAACTAGTCAAGAGCCAAAATTGAGAAAAAATTGGAAAATTGGGCATTTGAATAAAATTCCAAAAAGGAGACATTACAGTGGTATCAGAGGATGGTCTTGGCACCTATTGAAGTTATGGATGGTATATATGAATTGAATAAATTCATTAAGCCATGTGGTGATGATATGTCTAGGCAAGTTAATCAAGCATTCAAATTGGCACATAAAACTCTTCATTGTGAAGACCTTAATGATTGGTTGAAGGAATAATCATCAATGCACAATAAAGGAGGAGACCCATGAACCACCTAGTTTTGAAATAGATGAAGTAGAAGAAGTAGTACATGAAGATGATCAAAATTCACTCCCAAGTGACTCTGAAAAATATGAAGAGACATCACATGAGTATGGAGAAGTTTTTATTGAAAATACTGAAGATAATTTTGAGACACATGCTACCTTGGAAATTAAACAAAGAGAATCTACTGATGGATGCTTGAACTATGAAGGAGTAGCTACTGATGGGTGCTCACAACTCTATGTTGGTGACATAGAGATCAGATTTCAAAATGTTGTTGCAAGCCAAAATTCCATTAAACATGAAAATGAAGACCTTGTAGCAGTTGAAGAAGAAACAAGATCAACTTCCCCATCACCACTTGAGCTTCATGAAGTTGGTCCAAGCAAGAAGGAAGAAGACACGGAGGTTCATTTGCAAGAGCCTTATTTTCTTGAAGGGTCCTTAAAGATGAATGAAAATAAGATCCAAGAGGCCCTTAGAATACTCTATGACACTCAAGCATTGGTATCAAATTCTTGTTGGAGAGCTACTTCCTTGGAGGAGCCATCATTCCTTGAAGACATGGAGAAGATTCAAAGAGCAATGTGCAACATCAAAGGTAATTTCATGTCTTTGCTTTTTGATAGAAAAAAATGTCATTGAGCTTATTGAATGGTTACATTAATCCTACTTGAAGAATGATGTAGTTATTGATAAGCTCAAAATGTGGAAATTGAAACCAGGTGTTAGAACAATTACACTCACAACAATTGCCAATTACACATGCAAATTACTCACAAAAGAGACTGAATATGGAACTGAACACTAATCTGTATTGAATAAGTGTACAATAGCCAACCCTGTGAAGTCATAGGCTGCCACAATAAATAATTACATGAGAGATTCGAATGCATAAGGATGTCATTTGAATTTGGTCAAAAGCAAGCTAACTAAATCTAAGCAAATCCCCCATAGGTTCATAAAGCAGTTTCCAAAACTGTCTAGGAGCTCACAAATTGGAAAAATCACTTAGGCAAGCTAATAGGTGATGGAAGGACAACTCATACATGCTTTTCATAGGAGAAAAGAGTGGAGGATGTTGAGGACAAAAAAACAAGTTAACTTCACCTAGTCAAACTTTCCCAATTGCCTTAAAACTCAGAAAAAGCAGGCAATAAAGCAGAAAAAGTGAGCATGCACTAGGAAGGCCAGGAATAAAGCAGATTTGATTCCAAGAGGTTTCCCAAGTGCTCCATGACTCAAATTTATCAAGTTTGACCACTATGGATGTGTGGAGGACAACTTGCATAAGGTGGAATATGCAAACTAGCATTATAGGAATTTTGGGGTCTAAAATGGGCCTCCCAAGGAAAATAATAAAATAATAGTTAAAATAATAAAATAATATTCATTAATTTTGGAGGAAGAAAGAAAAAAACTACTTTTTGTGTTCGTATTTTCGACATATCTCCCTGTGCTTTTACTCAAATTTCGATCAAGAGAGCTCGTTGGATGTGGAATTTGATTCCGCATCCAATGAGTACCCACAATGCATACTTTTGATGGACCCCGCTACCCCAAAAATAAGAAATACCTGAAAAAATGTGATGATGATGTCATCATCACATTTTTTTCAGGTATTTCTTGTTTTTGGGATAGTGGGGTCCATCAAAAGTATGCAGTGTGGGTACTCGTTGGATGCGGAATCAAATTCTACATCCAATGATCTCTCCCAATCGAAAATTGAGTAAAAACACAATGAGATATGTCGAAAATACGAACAAAAAAGTAGTTTTTTTTAATGACAAATATGTCAATTCAACCATTATGGTTGACTTATTTTATTGAAATTCTATTGGTTCTTGAATTCCAACTCACAAAAACTTATTTTGGCACGTTTTCTTATAAGGCCCATTTTAGACCCCAAATTTCCTCTAATGGCAAATAAGACAAAAAATGGATTAATTAATGTCTAAGGTAGCTAACTATGGGTTGATTATTCTAACACCCCCCCTTAAGCCTGACTTATGAGTAAAATATCAGAAAATTATAGGGCCTAGCAACAAGGCTTAGTCACCCTTTACATACTTCATGTCCATTTAACCAAGGAAAGAGGCAAAAACCCAGTGGGAAAAATCCTCCCTTAAACATGGACAGTAAAACAAAATTTGAAAATCTTGTCATCACTCATGCTTTACAGCATGATCAACAATCCCCAGCAGTGATTTGAGATTGCTTAATGTCTTCTCACAAAAAACTTTGGTGAAGATATCTGCTACTTGTTCTGAAGATGAACATAAGAGTAGGTGAGTGGTGCCATCATGCACAAGTTGTTTGATGTAGTGCATATGGATCTCAATGTGTTTGGTTCTCTGCTTCTGAACTGGATCATTGCAGATTCAAATGGTACTCTGATTATCACAATAGATGGTAGTTAAGTATTCTAATTCGAAGCCACACTCTCCAAGTAACCCCTGCAACCATAAACATTGAGTTGCTGCATTTACAACTCCTGTGTACTCTGTTTCTGTAGATGAGAGTGCAATGGCACTCTGTTTCTTGCTTGACCAGTTGATTGGCCCTTCTACAAGCATGAACACATATCCTGATGTTGACTTTCGATCTGTGATGTCACCTGCCCAATCACTGTTAGTAAACCCAATCAAATCAAGATCAGATTTAGCTTTGTAGAAGATCCCATGAGTCCTTGTTCCCTGAACAAAGTTAAGGAT
>LPNX010111930.1:5841-20586 GCA_001517045.1 Pseudotsuga menziesii
GATTATGAGCGAGAAAGTTGGTAGGATCATGGTCCCATTAGGCTCTCCTAGTGAGTCCGCCAAAGGGAACATGGCTGATTTTTTACCTACCATGCCTATTAACATTTCTCGAATTCCTAGAAAGATAGAAGACATTCACATTGGGGCGAATTGTTCCCCCAATGAGGTTGAGGCATACACCAAGCTCTTCGAAGAATTTCAAGATGTTTTTGCTTGGTCATATAAGGAAATGCTAGGAGTAGACCCTCACACTATTGAACAGGGCATTAGAACTTATCCGGATGATAGACCTGTTCGACTAGTTAATCATGGGGGCACAGCCTTGGTAGATCCCAGAAATGGGATCTCTCTTTAAAAATACTATGCATGATTCTCATCCAAGGTTGATATTTTGTATATTATTGTACATTTGCATAGCTTAGTTTTGGTCTTCTTGTGGTGATCAAGTTCATTGAATTGCTTCCGTTTGTTATGGAAGATGTCGACAGATTCTTCGGTTTATGTATAATTCGATGATGGTTCTAGACACCACACTCAAAACTCAACTTCGACTGCTTGGGTGATTTATACTCCTATGGGTCAAGTGTTTTCTTCAAGAGGTGTTTGTCTATGGCCTTCATCAAACAATATTGCTAAATATAGTGTCATCATTGAGTTTTTGTGTGATGTCATCTCACATGGTATTCACTCTCTTGAGGTACGTCTTGATTCACAGTTAGTGGTCTCATAGATAAATGGCTTGTATCATGTTAGGGATTCGACTTTGTTACGAAGTTTCTTGTGTGTAAGGTTTCTAGAAAGACAGTTTGAGAACATAACATACATTGATATTACAAGAAATTTTAATCAAGTTGTTGATTCATATGCAAATTATGTACTAGATTGGTATTTGTGTCACAGACAATAAAGCATTCACAAACACATTTACACATGTAAATAAAATAACCGATCATCATAATAAATTTTCATTAAAATATAAGTCCAAAAATGTGGGGTCATAATACATAAATTTCATATACAAAAATGGGGCTTCCAAGCCACCAAAATATACTACACGGTCATACAACAAAAAGTACACCCCGAACTACAAGCATGGGGATAAGGGTTTTGATCATGATAGCACACTACGGATCTAGCTAGCTAGCAGAATAAGCGCACCCATGCGCATGGCACACCCACCACCTGGTGTTGCATGGCCTCAGGAAAGTCCTCGACTTGCACCATGGTAACTCTATGTGTCAATCAAACAAAGTTTGTGTGAATTATTTGGAGCCTACACTCCACATCCATACCCATGATCTCGTCCCCTCTTCCCCTCCATCGATGACAAGGGAAACCATCTGGCCGTCTAGGCCCCACATTTGCATGTACATGACCAAGTATTAATATATGTCATCACACCAAAAACATGTTTTTTTTATTTCATATATCAAAAAAACACAAAAAAATTAATAATTCAAAAAACAAGTTTGAGTCGGGATCGTAACCTATCAACCCACATGCAGAGTCTGGTGGAATGGGCATATCATGGTCTCCATGAAATTCTATCCCCTTTTAGGGGTAGTCGTCTATGGAAATGATTTTCCTGCGTCACCAGAGAAAGAAGTCTATTGGGTAGGGGTTGGCCACTTGCCCCCCTCCTAGTCTTTGCATGACATTCGCCCAGCATAGCTGAGCCAGATCCTAAGCACAGTGTGGGGCAATCTCAACTATTGGGATTAGTCCCAGTACACACTCAAAAAACAAAGCACTATGATTCTTCTGAACCCAAAGTTGCTCACCCTTCCCATCTTGAAGTCCGTGAGATGATGCTTCATGTCCCTTAGCAGCGAGGTACTACAATCATAAATGGTAGGCCGCATACACTCCAACACATAGAACATCAACGACCTAGAATCCTAGTAGAGGGATGCCAACCCGGCCATCCTGCCAAGTGCCAGCAGTATTGTCTTTAGCCCTAGGTTCTAGATCGAGTTCCTTGGGATTTGGCTCCCAACCTTTTCTGTATCCAGGAGGAAATAAAAAACAATGTATTCCTCTATAGTGAGACCGCCTCCTATCCCACGAGTTTGTAGGCTCACCACTTCCCCTCTATGGGACAATCTTGTAGTGAAATAGATATCCTCAACCTCAAGTCTGAGGGACATCCTGTCTTGCTGGAATGACTCTGAGTCAGGATCCCAATAGCCTAATAGCATTTGGAGTAGCCTTGGTTTTTCCCTCAAGCTACCAAGGCACCAAAACTTGTACAAACCACAACCCCTCAAAGCTTGTTGAGCCATTAAGTTAGCTTGCACATCCCTGTCAATGTCTTCATGCTCATGTTCTCTCCACTCAAGAACCGTCCTACACAATAATTTCAAAGTTTCATTAATCTTTGACCTTGAATTTGTTATTTGTGGCCCTATACATAGCTGTTTTAAAAACAAATGCATACATGCGTGGCTATCGTGATTTTTTCAGCGTATGTTGAGCCCTATACGCGAAAAAACAGTCGATTTCCGTGTGGGATGAAACTACCTATTTTGGGACAGCCCAAAGTAAAAAACTGACCATGAAAATTAAAAATAAAATCACAAAAATGAAAGAGAGTGGCATGATGATCTACCTGAACAAGACGGTTTGTGATTTCGTGGACCGATGCTCCCGGAATCAGCTTCTCAAACTTTTGTTCTAAAACACTAGGTTGGGTAAATTTCCAAATGGTATGGAAAATATATTTTTTTTCACTATTTTATAGAATTTGTTTTGAAATTTTTACCCACTTTTCTATTGTTTGGACCATTTTTTACCATTTTTGGACTGTTTGGCCTAATATTGTGTTGTAGGGGCCTGATTTGAGCATGTTTTGACCGAGTCTTTGATCCATTCATACTTATTACACGTATAATATCTGATCTGGCATATAGGTTAGGATTTCACATCTACTTGCATTTTTCATGGCCTTATGACCGTTTCATCTTAACCTTAGGTACAAACCCATTCCATAATGTCACAGAACCTTCACACTGTCGTTAGAAGTGATATTGTGCAAATGGTAGAGCTTTCCTATACATGGGTTCTCTAGGACCCTATTTTGCATTTGGTACCCATGCTGAGATTCCTCCTTTAGGTTGTGGGAGTCCCTTTTTAGTTTTTCCATGTCCTGGAGCAAGAGCTTCATACTCCTCTTGAACTTTATGTTGGCCATTCCCCATAGTGACTCCCTTGTATATATTAAGTTTTAATAACATTTCATGAGTTTTTCTTTTCTTATTGAGCTTTATTTTGGCTCCCTGCTTCAGATTTATAACCCATATAGCTTGATCTTGTCTCATGTCTAGCCAAGCAAATCCTTTTACATATCCTTTGCATCTTGATCACCCCTTTACTGGGAGGAGACCTTCCCCCGAGTGTCATTATCCTACATATACTTCCTTGCATTGAGCATAGGTATGTTCCATTGCTTGGAGATAAACAAGAGTCTGTGCAGAGGTCCAGGACCCAGGTGTTTAAACCCCCATACTCCCCAGGACTTAGGCATAGACAAAGACTCCCAATATTCCAAACGAAACTTTGCATAATCATGAGTTCCCCTTCATAGGAATTGAAAGAATGGAATACAAAGCAACACCAAAACACTAGCAGGAACCCAGTAAATAAGGAGAGATTGCAAAACAGAGATAATAAGTGTCTTACAACCACCTAGAGAGAGCCACTTAGAATACCACCTGCCCATGCGATATTGGAATTTATTAATGAGCTAATCCTAGTGAGAACGGTGATAGGAGTTAGGTCTGAGTTAAAAACCCAAATAAGTAAGACCAACATCCAAATGATCACTTTGAATAGAGAAAAGGTTCAAAATTTCCCGCAAAGAGTTGTCATCCATCCTGACATGCCTGAAGCACAACTTTGAAATACTAAACAACATTCTAGATGCTCGACAAAAGAGATCAGTCAAGCCTTTAATGAAGTGCCATTCAACAAAATCATCTTTCCCAAAACTAATGACATTGTTGAGGAAAAGTGTATGGGAAATACAAATGGTCCCAGAGACCTTCACTCCTTTGATCTTATTGTCCTTCTTTGCCTGATTAAGGAGCATACTCAATCCCTCAATGATCAACAAGAATAAATACAGAGATAAAGGACATCCTTGACGAATGCCATGAGACCCTTTGAATAAATATGATGGCGAGCCATTCACTAGAACAGCAAAGGAAGCAATATTAACACATGACATAATCCACTGTGTGATATTCAATGGTATACCAATTTGAATAAGTATTAAGTGTAGGAGAGAATGGTCCACTTTGTCATAAGCTTTTTTCAAATCAATTTTTAAAACCAGCGCGGAGAGCTTCTTCTGCTTAATCGAATGAAGTGATTCTTGAAGAACCCCAGCCGCATCAAGAATCTGATGATTAGCGAGGAAGCCAAACTGTTCAGCAGAAATAACCTTACTGAGAGCCTTTTTCATTATGCCTGCAATGATTTTAGTAATAAGCTTATACAGAAGACTGCATAAGGAAATTGGTCTGTATTCAACAAAAGATGAAGGTCTATCAACCTTTGGGATAAGAGTCAGATAGGTAGTATTTAGACTATCCGAAATGAGCCTAGTAAGTCTAGTCTCTTCAGTAGCCACCACAAGCTCAGGGACAAACAACTCAAAGAAATGAATATAAAAATTCATAGTCCAACCGTCAGGTCTTGGGTTCTTATCACGAGCAAAATCCTTTATGGTAAGTTCCATCTCATTCAAGCCAACAAGACACCCAAGCTGATCACAGTCCTCCGAATTGAACATAGTCGAAAAAAGATTTAGAACCTTCAGTTGATCAGAGATATTTGATGACTTCATATCCTTGTATATATTAGAGAAAAAAGAGATGGCCCTATCTTTTATAGAATCTTGATCCGTAACTAGATTTCTAGAATCGTCCATTGTTTCCCAAATCGAGTTGCATATCCTTCTACGATTTGCATAATTATGAAAATATTTAGAACTTTCATCACCCTTGTGATGAAGAGAAACTTCCTCTGGCTTGGGGTACCACAACAGATAGTATGACACCATAAATCAATCCTTTCCAATATGCAAGAGCAATAAGCACATCTAACACTAAGGGATATAAAATCGTACCTTATTCCGGACGGTTGAAGTAGATCCTTATTGAGCTTTTCCAATGCACTTGCAATTACAATTTTCTCTCAACAACAACAAATAAGCAAGCATGATATATATAAATTTGTTAGAGCTACTCTATCATATATAATCAATCATGTATAAGCAAGTAAATGCATCCATGGATTCAAATTCATATATAAAATGCACATGTATTGGACATGAAAAGATATTTCTATTAATAAATCAGAGATACAATAGTGACAAACTCTGTCAACACTTCTGTCAACCGTAGAAACTGAGTCCTCCACCTGGGCCTCCACCACCTCAATACTCCATCTCTCGATAGCAAGCTCACAAAGCAAAGGAAAGCTTGGGAAAAACACTATGTGCTCCAAATACACAAAGGGATGCAGACTCAAGTATAAGCAAAATGAGGCAACAATGGACTATAGTTTCTTTACTCTTCAATTTCTCCTCCTTCAATGTATCCAAGAAGAAATTGATGTATCCATCGATCAGTGGACATTGATGTATTCCCAAAATTGTCGATGGCGAGAAAACCTACCACTGATGACTGTAAGTCTCAAGGAACTCAAAGGACTCTAGAATCCTGTTCCAGAATAAATGATCTGAAGTCGATGGAATGGAATCCGCTGGAAGGAGGGAATTAAGGTATTCCCCCATCAACCAAGACTAGGTACTCAACAACCATGTATAATGTGGAAGAACTAGAACAAGATGTGCACGAACCAGTAACTGTACCAACAATGGCCAACATGCAAAGTCAAGATAATTAAGGAATGGACGACTCAGGATTCAACTTCCTTCGAACAAGAGGATAAGGTGAATGGAGACTGAAGGTAGGCAGCATGGACTCGATATGCAAACTGGGACATCTCTATGACACAGGAGGCATCGACAGAGGCTCCATGGGGACTGGAAGCATAACCAATCAGTGGAGATAAACTCAGAGTAATGAGTACAATTCCTAAATTCAAACTAATAACCTAACAAATGGATGTGATATACATTGCTTTGTTCGAAGCAGACACGACTCAACTGATGCCAAAGATATTATCATTTCCTGTTTCGCTTTTTATGTTTTTTTAAATTTTTTTGTACTTTTTCATATATTTTGAAAAACTTGAAAAAGAATAAAAGTTCTTTATAGTACATACCTAGGAGAATACGAGTGTCAGGGGCAAGCAAACTAGTTCCAAGAAATGCAACATACCTATGCTCAATGCAAGGAAGTATGTGCAGGATAATGACACTCGGGGGAAGGTCTCCTCCCAGTAAAGGGGCGATCAAGCTGCAAAGGATATGTAAAAGGATTTGCTTGGCTAGACATGAGACAAGATCAAGCTATATGGGTTATAAATATGAAGCAGGGAGCTGAAATAAAGCTCAATAAGAAAAGAAAAACTCATGAAATGTTATTAATACTTAATATATACAAGGGAGTCACTATGGGGAATGGCCAGCATAAAGTTCAAGAGGAGTATGAAGCTCTTGCTCTAGGACATGGCAAGACTAAAAAGGGACTCCCACAACCTAAAGGAGGAATCATAGCATGGGTACCAAATGAAAAATAGGGTCCTAGAGAACCCATGTATAGGAAAGCTCTACCATTCACACAATATCACTTCTAACAACAGTGTGAAGGTTATGTGACATTATGGAATGGGTTTGTACCTAAGGTTAAGATGAAACGGTGATAAGGCCATGCAAAATGCAAGTAGATGTGAAATCCTAACCTATATTCCAGATCAGATATTATACCTGTAATAAGCACGAATGGATCAAAGACTCGGTCAAAACGTGCTCAAATCAGGCCCCTACAACACAATATTAGGCCAAACAGTCCAAAAATGGTAAAAAATGGTCCAAACAATAGAAAAGTGGGTAAAAATTTCAAAACAAATTATATAAAATAGTGAAAAAAATATATTTTCCATACCATTTGGAAATTTACCCAACCTAGAGTTTTAGAACAAAAGCTTAAGAAGCTGATTCCGGGAGCATCGGTCCATGAAATCATGAACCGTCCTGTTCAGGTAGATCATCATGCCACTCTCTTTCATTTTTTGATTTTATTTTTAATTTTCATGGTCAGTTTTTTACTTTGGGTTGTCCCAAAATAGGTAGTTTCATCCCACACAGAAATCGACTATTTGTTCACGTATAGGGCTCAACATACGCGAAAAAAACCGCAATAGCCACGTATGTATGTAGTTGTTTTTAAAACAGTTGTGTATAAGGCCACAAATAACAAATTCAAGGTCAAATATTAATGAAACTTTGAAATTATTGTGCAGGATGGTTGTTGAGTGGAGAGAACATGAGCATGAAGGCGTTGACAGGGACGTGCAAGCTAACTTAATGGCTCAACAAGCTTTGAGGGGTTGTGGTTTGTACAAGTTTTGGTGCCTTGGTAGCTTGAGGCCCGGCTAGTATATTTTGGTGGCTTGGAAGCCCCATTTTTTTATATGAAATTTATGTATTATGACCCCACATTTTTGGACTTATATTTTAATGAAAATTTATTATGATGATCGGTTATTTTATTTACATGTGTAAATGTGTTTGTGAATGCTTTATTGTCTGTGAAACAAATACCAATCTAGTACACAATTTGCATATGAATCAACAACTTGATTAAAATTTCTTGTAATATGAATGTATGCTATGTTCTCAAACTGTCTTTCTAGCAACCTTACACACAAGAAACTTCGTAACAAAGTCAAATCCCTAACATGATACAAGCCATTTATCTATGAGACCACTAACTGTGAATCAAGACGTACCTCAAGAGAGTGAATACCATGTGAGATGACATCACACAAAAACTCAATGATGACACTATATTCAGCAATATTGTTTGATGAAGGCCATAGACAAACACCTCTTGAAGAAAACACTTGACCCGTAGGAGTATAAATCACCCAAGCAGTGGAAGCTGAGTTTTGAGTGTGGTGTCTAGAACCATTAGCGAATTCTACATAAGGCACCAAAAACTTGTACAAACCACAACCCCTCAAAGCTTGTTGAGCCATTAAGTTAGCTTGCACGTCCCTGTCAACATCTTCATGCTCATGTTCTCTCCACTCAAGAACCATCCTGCACAATAATTTCAAAGTTTCATTAATCTTTGACCTTGAATTTGTTATTTGTGGCCCTATACACAGCTGTTTTAAAAACAACAGCATACATACATGGCTATCGCGGTTTTTTCCGCGTATGTTGAGCCCTATACGCGAAAAAACAACTGATTTCCGTGTGGGCTGAAACTACCTATTTTGGGACAGCCCAAAGTAAAAAATTGACCATGAAAATTAAAAATAAAATCACAAAAATGAAAGAGAGTGGCATGATGATCTACCTGAACAAGACAGTTCATGATTTCGTGGACCGATGCTCCCGGAATCAGCTTCTTAAGCTTTTGTTGTAAAACACTAGGTTGGGTAAATTTCCAAATGGTATGGAAAATATATTTTTTTCACTATTTTATAGAATTTGGTTTGAAATTTTTACCCACTTTTCTATTGTTTGGACCATTTTTTACCATTTTTGGACTGTTTGGCCTAATATTGTGTTGTAGGGGCCTGATTTGAACACGTTTTGATCGAGTCTTTGATCCATTCGTGCTTATTACAGGTATAATATCTTATCTGGCATATAGGTTAGGATTTCACATCTACTTGCATTTTGCATGGTCTTATGACCGTTTCATCTTAACCTTTAGCACAAACCCATTCCATAATGTCACAGAACCTTCACACTGTTGTTAGAAGTGATATTGTGCGAATGGTAGAGCTTTCCTATACATGGGTTCTCTAGGACCCTATTTTGCAATTGGTACCCATGCTGAGATTCCTCCTTTAGGTTGTGGGAGTCCCTTTTTAGTCTTGCCATGTCCTGGAGCAAGAACTTCATACTCCTCTTGAACTTTATGCTGGCCATTCCCCATAGTGACTCCCTTGTATATATTAAGTTTTAATAACATTTCATGAGTTTTTCTTTTCTTATTGAGCTTTATTTCGGCTCCCTGCTTCATATTTATAACCCATATAGCTTGATCTTGTCTCATGTCTAGCCAAGCAAAGCCTTTTACATATCCTTTGCAGCTTGATCACCCCTTTACTGGGAGGATACCTTCCCCCAAGTGTCATTATCCTACACATACTTCCTTGCACTGAGCATATGAATGTTCCATTGCTTGGAACTAGTTTGCTTTCCCCTAACACTCGTATCCTCCTAGGTATGTACTATAAAGAACTTTTATTCTTTTTCAAGCTTTTCAAAATATCTGAAAAAAGTCCAAAAAAATTAAAAAAAACATAAAAAGCGAAACCGGAAATGATATTATCTTTGGAATCAGTTGAGTCGTGTCGCCTTCGAACAGAGCAATGTATATCACATCCATTTGTTAGGTTATTAGTTTGACTTTAGGAATTGTACTCATTACTCTGAGTTTATCTCCACCGACTGGTTATGCTTCCAGTCCCTATGGAGCCTTTGTCAATGCCTCCTGTGTCATAGAGATGTCCTAGTTTGCATATCGAGTCCATGCTGCCTACCTTCAGTCTCCATTCACCTTATCCTCTTGTTCAAAGGAAGTTGAATCCTAAGTTGTCAATTCCTCAATTATCTTAACTTTGCATGTCGACCATTGCCGGTACAGTTACTGGTTCGTGCACATCTTGTTCTAGTTCTTCCACATTATACACGGTTGTTGAGTACCTAGTCTTGGTTGATGGGGGAATGCCTTAATTCCCTCCTTCCAGCGAATTCCATTCCATCGACTTCAGATCATTTATTCTGGAATAGGAGTCTAGAGTCCTTTGAGTTCCTCGAGACTTACAGTCATCCGTGGTAGGTTCTCTCGCCATCGACAATTTTGGGAATACATCAATGTCCCCTGATCGATGGATACATCAATTTCTTCTTGGATACATTGAAGGAGGAGAAATTGAAGAGTAAAGAAACTATAGTCCATTGTTGCCTCATTTTGCTTATACTTGAGTTTGCATCCCTTTGTGTATTTGGAGCACATAGTGTTTTTCCCAAGCTTTCCTTTGCTTTGTGAGCTTTCTATCGAGAGATGGAGTATTGAGGTCGTGGCGGCCTAGGTGGAGGACTCAGTTTCTCCGGTTCGCAGAAGTGTCGACAGAGTTTGTCACTATTGAATCTCTGATTTATTAATAGAAATATCTTTTCTTGTCCAATACATGTGTATTTTATATATGAATTTGAATCCATGGATGCATTTACTTGCTTATACATGATTGATTATATATGATAGAGTAGCTCTAACAAATTTATATATATCATGCTTGCTTGTTTGTTGTTGTTGAGAGAAAATTGTAATTCCAAGTGCATTGGAAAAGCTCAATGAGGATCTACTTCAACCGTCCGGAATAAGGTACGATTTTATATCCCTTAGTGTTATATGTGCTTATTGCTCTTGCATATTGGAAAGGATTGATTTATGGTGTCATGTTGTCTATTGTGGTACCCCCAAGCCATAGGAAGTTTCTCTCCGTCACAAGGGTGATGAAAGTTCTAAATATTTTCATAATTATGCAAATCGTAGAAGGATATGCAACTCGATTTGGGAAACAATGGACGATTCTAGAAATCTAGTTACGGATCAAGATTCTATAAAAGATAGGGTCATCTCTTTTTTCTCTAATCTATACAAGGATATGAAGTCATCAAATATCTCTGATCAACTGAAGGTTCTAAATCTTTTTTCGACTATGTTCAATTCGGAGGACTGTGATCAGCTTGGGTGTCTTGTTGGCTTGAATGAGGTGGAACTTACCATAAAGGATTTTGCTCGTGATAAGAACCCAGGACCTGACGGTTGGACTATGGATTTTTATATTCATTTCTTTGAGTTGTTTGTCCCTGAGCTTGTGGCGGCTACTGAAGAGACTAGACTTACTAGGCTCATTTCGGACAGTCTAAATACTACCTATCTGACTCTTATCCCAAATGTTGATAGACCTTCATCTTTTGTTGAATACAGACCAATTTCCTTATGTAGTCTTTTATATAAGCTTATTACTAAAATCATTGTAGGCATAATGAAAAAGGCTCTCAGTGAGGCTATTTCTGCTGAACAGTTTGGCTTCCTCCCTAATCGTCAAATTCTTAATGCGACTGGGGTTCTTCAAGAATCACTTCATTCGATTAAGCAGAAGAAGCTCTCCGCGGTTGTTTTAAAACTTGATTTGAAAAAAACTTATGACAAAGTGGACCGTTCTCTCCTACACTTGATACTTATTCAAATCGGTATACCATTGAATATCACACAGTGGATTATGTCATGTGTTAATATTGCCTCCTTTGTTGTTCTAGTGAATGTCTTGCCATCATATTTCTTCAAAGGGTCTCGTGGCATTTGTCAAGGATGTCCCTTATCTCTGTATTTATTCCTGTTGATCATTGAGGGATTGAGTATGCTCCTTAATCAAGAAAATAAGGATAATAAGATCAAAGGAGTGAAGGTCTCTGGGACCATTTGTATTTCCCATACTCTTTTCCTCAACGATGTCATTAGTTTTGGGAAAGAGGATTTTGTTGAATGGCACTTCATTAAAGGCTTGGCCGATCTCTTTTGTCGAGCATCTGGAATGTTGTTTAGTAGCACATCAGGATGGATGACAACACTTTGCAGGAAATTTTGAACCTTTTCTCTATTCAAAGTGATCATTTGGATGTTGGTCTTACTTATTTGGGTTTTTAACTCAGACCTAACTCCTATCACCATTCTCACTATGATTAGCTCATTAAGAAATTCCGATTTCGCATGGGCAGGTGGTCTTCTAAGTGGCTCTCTCTGGGTGGTTGTAAGACACTTATTATCTTTGTTTTGCAATCTCTCCTTGTTTACTAGTTTGGTCTCTTTTGGGTTCCTGCTAGTGTTTTGGTGTTTCTTTGTAGTCCATTCTTTCAATTCCTATGGAGGGGAACTCATGATTATGCAAAGTTTCATTTGGAATATTGGGAGTCTTTGTCTATGCCTAAGTCCTGGGAAGTATGGGGGTTTAAACACTTGGTAAGAGTCTGTGTAGAGGTATGATGCCATCAAATTTATGGTGCAAAATTATCAATTCAAAATATACGAAGCGTTTACCACCTTCTTCATGGATGCGTACTTCAAATTTTTCTACTTCACAAGTATCAGCTGTCTGGTGCAGCTTATGTTTGGCTCTTCCTTGCATCCTAAGGGATATGTGTTGGAAGATGGGTAGAGGTAATAATATTTCTTTGGGTATGGACTCAATTGTTGGGATTAATAATGTGAAGTTCTCCTGAACACTTTTGGGTTGTCTTCATGCAAAAAATATTATAGTCCTAAAGCATGCCTCTATCGATTGTGAGGACCCATCCTCTGGTTGGTTTTCAGCACAGTTCTTGGGCCTGCCTGGTGTGGTAGCTAAGGAATGGGAGGATTTCACCACACAGGTGAGGGAGGATGGAATTTTATTTTCTGAGAATTATGATACCTTGATTTGGGATGGTAATAGTGAGCATTGTTCTGTTACATCATGTTTGGCTTATTCCTCTCTTTTCAAATTTCACAAGACTATCCAGCCGGATTGGTGGAATACTCTTCTGTGGAAGAAGCGAGTGTCGTCTAAAGTGAAGTGCTTTTCCTGGATTGCACTCAACCACAAAATTCTAATGTGGGATATGTTACAACAACATGGTTTTTATGGTTCTAGCAGGTGTTATTTCTATTTGAGTCATTCAGATTCAGTTGAACACATATTTTTCTACTGTCCTCTCTTCTGTGGGTTGTGGTCTCACCTTTGTGATATGTTGGATTGTCATTGGACTTGGAGTGTTGGTAATCTTTCTGCTTTTCTTTTTAAAGTAGAAGAGCACTCTACTCTCCCTCTCGAGTTGGCATTATTGTGTATCTGGAATTCTGGTGTACAAGAAATCATCATATTTTTTAGTGGACTCCATTAGACTTGGGATGAACGTTACAATCGATTTTGTCTAGTTTTGATCATTTCTTTGGTAAAGGCTCATATTCTAGACAGTGTAACATACGCTTCCCTGAGCAGATCGCTAGTGATAGGATTGGCTTCTTTGACGAGGCCCAACAGAACGAATCATGTGGTGCAGGAATGGTCATTCAGTTGGAGGTTAATCACTCTTTTTGGCTCTATATGAATGCTGGTAAGGGGACTAACACCCGTGTAGAGTTATTGGCGCTTTAGGGACTTCTATTTTTTTCCAAAGCATGTGATATTGACCTTCAGCTGGTCTTGGGAGATTCAAAAGTCATTATAGATTGGGTGCTCAACGTTCACAATTTGAAGTCCCTTTGTCTATCTCGCTGGCTTGGGAGAACCAGGAAGTTGCTTGAATCTTTTCCTTCCCTGTCATTCAGACACATCTACCGGGAGTACAACTCTCAGGCCGATTCATTATCCAAGCAAGGTTTTGGTATGGTGTTGGGTTTACTTTTCTGGAAGGAGCTCTTCTCGGGTGGGATTATTGCAGAAGGATATTTGCGCTGTTATTAGTTTTTATGATTTTCTATGCGGCCTATACTTGGTCCTGTTCAGACGATGATTTCTCTCAAAGACTTGAACTATTATTTTTGATAGATTAGATACTCAGTGCTATTATGTTGTATGTTTTGTTTTGACAGACCTAGTTTGTTTTTGCTTCTCTGCCACCTTTCTGAAGGTGCGTGTTTTTGACAAACTTGACCATTATGTTGTTGATTGGTTTTGATGCATTACTGTTCCAATCCTTTTTGGAGTATGTATATGTTGTTTTAGACACAACTTTATATAATATAAGGTTGTCCTTTTCCTTGTGAAAAAAAAAACTACGTTAAATAATAACATAACGAAAAGCTTTGTTTATACTTATTGAAGTACAAAGTATTTAAATCACTAGATATGAAGTACGGGGTATTTCAATTAATAACAAGTAAGGTAAGGACACTTGTTCCACATAGAGATTTGTTTTAGTTTTTTATTTAAAAATTATTTTTATATTTGACAATTTGATTTATAAGTAGGTAAAATTTGTCAAATGAGACTTTTCTACTCATCATAAAAATCAAATAAATATTTCTAATTTTTTTAAAATAGTTTTTATTTAAAAAAAATCAATAAGTAATTTTTTTATGCTTTCAGTTTGGATTATTACAGATTACTGCTAAGGCAGATATAATAAAACAATTTTAATAAGTATTAAAAAGTATAATAAATAATAAAACACTTTTTATTAGTATTAAAAATTATAATAAATAACAAAACACTTTTGTTAGTATTAAAAATATAATAAACAAGTGGAATAAGCAACAAAGTTGCTTAGTACCTGCCTCCTAAGAAGAGATTGGAAATATATAGCAATAGGATAATTTTGCTATAAAAATATATGATAAAACAAATATAATTACAATTTGAAAGAAATTAAAACAAAAATGAATTAAAAAATGTCCATTTAAATATGATATAGGTTATTGCAATGTAGCATAAAACAAGCATATTGAAGCTTCCTTACATACTTCTAGCAATATTCTTGACTTATGTTATAAAAATATGCAAGTTTCTTTATAGACTAGCATAAATAGGAAATGAGAAATAATAGCT
>LPNX010111930.1:26906-86429 GCA_001517045.1 Pseudotsuga menziesii
AATTTTAATGGCATCGACATCTCCACTTGAATGCAATGATGTTCAAGAAAGTCCACATGACATATGGTACCTAGACTCAGGATGCAGCAACCATATGACTGGTAATTTAAATCTATTTTCCAGTCTAGACACTTCAGTTAAAACTAATGTTACACTTGCAAACAATGTCCAAGTCACTGTCTTAGGAAAAGGCACTGTTGATATTCTAACCAAACAGGGGGAGAGTAAGTATATCCCTGATATCTATCATGTCGAAGGTCTGAAACATAATCTGTTAAGCGTTGGACAGTTGTTACAAAAAGGCTACAGAGTCTACATGGAAGATGAACACTGTGTGATCAAAGACAAGCGTCCAAGCGACCAGCTGATAGCAAAAGTGCCAATGACAAGCAACCGCTTGTTTCCATTGAGAATAGTTCCCAACATAAAAGGGAAGACAAAGATAGGAGCTGCATTCAAGGCAGAAAGTGAAGAAACAGTCGAGATCATCGACAAGAGAGAAAATTGCAGTGCTAATTTGCAAGCTGCATTTCAGACAGAAGTTCAGGATGAATCCTGGTTGTGGCATTTTAGATTTGGACATCTGAATTTTGGTGGGCTAAAGTTGCTGCACACAAAGAACATGGTGAAGGGATTACCATTGATCGACAGACCAGAGAGGGTTTGTGAAGGCTGCATTTTTGGCAAGAAGCACAGAGAGACATTTCCAGTCGGAAAGTCCTATAGAGCACGCACACCACTTGAAATTGTGCACTCTGACATATGTGGTCCAATGCAGACATCATCCATTGGTGGCTGCAAGTATTTTCTAACATTTATTGATGATTACTCAAGAAAAACATGGGTATATTTCTTGAAACATAAATCTGATGCATTTGGTTATTTTCAGCAGTTCAAGGCACTCGTGGAGAACCAGAGTGGTCACCGCATCAAGATATTAAGGACCAACAGAGGAGGTGAATATGTTTCAAATGAATTTCTGAATTTTTGCAAGACCCATGGCATACAGAAACAATTCACTGCACGGTATACACCTCAGCAGAACGGCATAGCTGAAAGGAAGAACAGAACCATCATGGAGATGGCACGCAGCATGTTGGCAGCCAAGAATTTGTCAAATGAGTATTGGGGTGAAGCAGTCGCAACTGCTGTTTACATTATGAACCTATGTCCGACAAAGAGTGTGAAGAACAAAGTTCCCCAAGAAGCATGGACAGGTATGAATCATAGTGTCTCACATTTAAAAGTTTTTGGTTGTGTTGCATATGCTCATATTCCAGATGAGCTGAGAAAGAAGCTAGACAAGAAGGGACATAAATGTATTTTTGTCGGCTATTCAGAAGACACAAAAGCATACAAGTTTTATGACCCTGTCACAAGGAAAGTCATAATCAGTCAGGATGTTCAATTTGTCGAGAATGAATCATGGGATGGAACCGTCGACACAAATGTCAAGATTGTGTCGAACATCGACAACGATGATATGGAAGAGGAAGTGGTTCAAATACCACATGTAAGTCAACCGGTCGGAGCACCGTCAACTGCCATGACACCAAGACATGGTTCATCACAAGGACCATCGACACAAGTAGCAGCTCAAGCTACGCCGACAAGTACACCAAGAGGACAGCAGACTCCATCAAGCATTTCGTCGAGGTCGACATCGACAGAACCGGTGAAGACAATAAGTCTGCGAAAGATATATGAAGCTGGTACACCCAATTCATTCTCTCTGTTTGCATTATTTTCCCCTATATATGATCCACTAACATTTGAAGAAGCTGTTGAAGAAGAAGTATGGGTACAAGCCATGGATGAAGAAATAGAATGCATTGAGAAAAATCAGACATGGGAACTGGTCGATGTACCAACAAACAAGGATGTAATTAGAGTCAAATGGATTTATAAGACAAAGCAAGATGTTGATGGGAATGTGCAAAAGCACAAGGAAAGAATGGTAGCAAGAGGGTTCACACAGCAACCCGGCATCGACTTCAATGAAACGTTTGCACCTGTTGCACGCATGGATACAGTCAGAACAGTTTTGGCCATTGCTGCCCAAAACAAATGGTCAGTTCATCAAATGGATGTCAAGTCAGCATTCTTAAATGGCTATCTAGAAGAGGAAGTATATGTGGAACAACCACAAGGGTATGAAGTTCCAGGTCAAGAGTACAAAGTCTACAGACTGAAAAAGGCACTCTATGGTTTGAAGCAAGCTCCTAGAGCTTGGTACAGTCGTATTGATTCCTATCTCATTGAAAATGGATTTCACAGAAGTGAAAGTGAACCGACTTTGTACACCAAAGTCAATGAGCAAGGTAAGATGTTAATTGTCTGCCTGTATGTAAACAATTTAATATTTATTGGTGATTATGGCATAGCAAATTTTAAAACAGTCATGGAAAGTGAATTTGAAATGACTGATCTGGGGCTTATGAAGTTTTTTCTAGGAATTGAAGTTCAGCAGTCTGAAAGTGGTATATTTATATCACAGTCTAAGTATGCAAGTGAAGTTTTAAAAAGGTTTAACATGTCTAACTGCAAGACATCCCCAACACCAGTAATAACAGGTTTAAAATTGAGCAAGGATGATGAAGGATCCACTGTAGATCCTACGCTATTCAAAAGGCTTGTTGGCAGCCTTATGTATTTGACAGCAACAAGACCAGACATTATGTATGGTGTAAGTCTGATCTCAAGGTTCATGGAGTCACCAAAAGACTCACATTGGCAAGCAGGTAAAAGAATTCTGAGGTATGTAAGTGGCACAAAAGACCTTGGTATTATGTATTCAACCTCAGAAAATTTTAAACTCATTGGTTACACTGACAGTGACAATGGAGGTAGCATAGATGACAGGAAAAGCACATCTGGGTACACATTTCATTTTGGTACAGGTTTTGTTTCATGGGCTTTAAAGAAACAGCCCATAGTAACTCTATCTTCAGCTGAAGCAGAGTATGTTGCAGCGACAAGTGCTGCATGTCAAGCTGTCTGGATGAGGAGAGTCTTAAAAGACTTGTCACAGAACCATCAAGAACCGACAACAATCTTCTGTGACAACAATTAAGCCATAGCATTATCAAAGAATCATGTGTTTCACAAGAGAACCAAGCACATCGACACAAGGTTTCATTTTATAAGAGATTTGGTAAACGACAAGGAAATTTGTTTGGAATTTTGCAGGTCTGAAGACCAACTGGCCGACATCTTCACAAAGCCATTGGCAAAGGACACATTCCAGTATCTACGTAGTTATCTTGGAATGACAAGTTCTGCACAGTGAACTCTGTCATAAACAGAGCATGTCTAAGCTCTGAGACATTTTGTAAATTTTGTTTGAAAAATCCCCATCTGCTCATAATTAAGGGGGAGTGTTGGAGAAATGTAATTACTCGCAGATCAGTACGTAACCTTCAGCCGACTTTGTCAGAGGCCGTAAAAGTCGAAATCTTGTCTGTCAATCTGACAAGGAGGAAAAGTCTCCAAGTAGGCAACATAGTCCAGTCGAATTTATTTCAGAAGCTAAGTTATTAGGTAGTAGTTATTACAGTCTTTAATGGCAGGTCAGTCGGCCCATGCTGTAGCAATTTTCAAATTGCCTACAAATAGAAGAAGCATTTTTTTAAATCAAAGAACACAAGAACACAGAGCAGAGGAACTCAGGGTGAGAAAGAGAAGTCGAAGCTCAAGCTTCTGTGCATGTAATTTAGTCGAAGAGCTGAAGCTCTGTAGACCGACGAGTCTGGACCCACCAGTTTGTAACCGACAAGTTTGTATTACTTTGTATTTCAGCATAGTTAATATATTGAAATAGTTTATGGGTGAATGCATGATTATATGGTCGCATATATTTCCATATTTACTCCTGTAAATGTCTTTTACAGTTACTGATAAGTAAAAGAACAAGAACCCATAAAAATCTCACTGCGTGAAAGTTCCAGGTTTTACGGCACATTGGTCGACTCAAGTCTTCCTACATATTTGGCCACATGTTTCTCATAAGTTATTTGGATTTGTAAATGTGTCTATTTTACTTCATTTTACTCACAGGTGAAAAGCATTTGTAATTTCTTAAGTCTTTAGACTAAGAAACATATCCTGCAGATTTCGACCAAAGTAAGCCGACTGGAGTGGTCGAAGAGCCGACTTGAGTGGTCGGTTGGTCAGCCGACTTGGTCGAAGGTCCGACTTGGTTGGAGAGCCGACTTGGTCGGAGTAAAAGTGGTCGAGGTAAAAATCAGTCGGACAAGTAAGTCGGAGTAATTTTGGTCGAGTGTAGGACCGACTAAAATTTATAAACTTGTCTAGTCGGACATAGACAAGTTTCACCCGACTGGTGAAAAAGAAAAGTGGTCGGCGTGAAAAGTAAATGTGAAAATTTGAAATTTGAATATTGACTGAGCCCTAAACCCAAGTTTAGTCGGCTCGGTTTTGGCTATCAAAGAGCTCTTTTCTGTCTGATTTTAACTTCTTCATCTCCTGTAAAAACAGGCTCTAAATGTTTGAGGAACCTTACAAAAGCAAGAGGATCATCTTTCCAATCTAACTTATTATGTAACCCTGAGCCAAATTGCACTCTCAAGTCTCCTGTATTCACAATGAACTCCTTCATGTTTTCTATTATAGCATATCTTCCTCTTTGCAAGCACTGCCTATAGTTTTCAGAGATTATAGAAGAATTGTCCAAGAATTTCATAGCATTATGGAATCTATTATACAGATCTTTCATATCACCTCCACCCCAATCTGTATGTTGTGGAAGTGACACATTTGCTGCAGCCAAGGTTTCCAATCCTCCATAAGGAGAAACTATATTCTTCCTGATCTTAATTTCACTGTTCCCTGTAAAAACAGCCTCTAAAATTTTGAGAAACTTTGCCAAACATTCAGGAGCATCCTCCCAATATAACATACAGCTATTGAAATATCTTTCATCCATAATCAACTCCATAATTTGCTCTATTATAGCTTTTCTTCCTTTGTGCAAGCACTTCCTAAAATCCTGAGAAACTATAGGAGAGTTGTCTAGTAACTTCATAGCACTATCGCAAACTTCATAAAGATTTTTTATATCTTCCTTGTTCCAACTTTTTGTAGGTCTTAGAAGTGCCATTACCTCCTCCCCACCATCCATTATCTTCAACCTACCCAAGAAAAACTATTATCGTGATCACTGGACCTATGACCAAAAAGAATTCACACAGCAAGAAGAGATACCCAGCATCTGCATTCAATACCATCAAAACTATGATTATTGACAGTAAAGGTGACATACTCATTCATTCCTAGACTTATATTTAATTAAAAAAAATATAGCCCTACAAGAAAAGTAGCCACTGAACATACATAATCTTAGCCAACCACTTAATTTTGTGAAAATGATAACTAAAATGGCCCACTTTTAAACAAAGGAAAAACAAAACATTAAACTAATTACCAGATAGTTATAGTTCTCCATTTATACTATAACCTAAATATCAAATTAATTAATATCATTATGAAACAAATGCTATTTAATAAACAAACAAAACAAAAACTGATACCAGAAACAAAACAATAGCTGATATCGCCTAACTAAAGCTTATTTAAATCTTGATCATCATCACTAAATTTATTTAGATGATCCAATCAAATAAATCCAAAATTTTAAATAATATCTAAAAATCTATAACACAAAAATAATAATAACTTTGATTTACATAATACATACTCAGACCTCAAAAATACCTGTTCAGCTTATACTATTGGCAGGATTCTTCGAATGGTCATCTGATCGACATAAAACATACAATAATAAGAATACTCCCATAAAACCAATACTCACTACTGAAACTTGAACATGTTACATTATCCCACCTGAGTATCTCTGGCCTTTATATAGGTCTCGGATAGATTTCAGATCCGGATTAACACAAAACATAACTCCAGATCATATCTCACAGCGAGCCTCGCGTGTACGGCCCCGATTAACCCTTATTTGTTAGAAACCTTTTGGGACCACTGCCAAATATTCAATGTCTTTTCGGAGGCACTTAATATAGTTAAATTAAGTGTAGTACTTGTACCAAAAAATTTCAGCGTTTTTCTTTACCAGCATTTAATATAGTTAAATTAGCCGTGGTCTTTGTACCCAACAATTCAGCAACTTTCTTTACAAGCAATTAATATAGTTAAATTAGCCTTGGTCTTTGTACCAACCACTCAAAGTTTTTTAAACATATCTGTTTTCAGTCCATTAATATGCTTAAATTAGCCATTAATATGCTTTCATAAATTAGCCATCATATTTCTTTTTAAACATATTTCTTTTCAGTCCATTAATATGCTTAAACTTAGTTGTCGTTGTCATAAGTCGAAAAACATCTGTCATCCTAGTCGTCCCCAAACCCCACCCACCGGCCTCTGAACCGACCGGAGATGAGGAAGGAGAGAACATGGATGAAATAAATCGAGAAATCGATGAACTGTTCTCCGACCTCTAGGAAAATTTACCACCACAAATCCACGACCCATCACCCGACCATACCTCCACCAACCCAATCACACCTGACCATTCACCAACACCATCACCGCTACCCCCCAGCCCAGATCCTGTAATCAAACCAAATGCACCACAACCACCTCCACCACAAGCATTAGCGCCAACTGCATCCACATCTGGACCCTTTGTACCTAACCAACCAGATGCACAACCAGCTGCAGCAATCCTCCAACCGACCCAACCAGAAATACCATCAATCACTGCTACCCAACAACCAGACAATCCAACTTTGACTCTTGCAGGTACACAGGTGCCAAAACAAGCAGAGCAATAGAAGCACAAGAAAAAGAAGAAGGACCATCAAGGCCAGATGACAATGGTCCATATCAGTCAACTTGGGTCGACCACTGTAGTCGATGCAACCAAGCTGAGGGATGGAGAATTAGGGAAACTCCTGGAAACACTAGTAATCGAAGAAAAAACAAGGAGCCAGAACAGACGTAAGGAGCTCGACAACAATGAAAAAGAACAAGTCGAGTTCCTTAACAAATGCAGAAACCTTGTCCAATCTGTGATACCGGGACCAACAGAGGTCGACACCGACAAGCCACTAGAAAGAGCTTATCAGCTGTTTGAGAGCATGGCATCAGCGCTGCAGGCATAGATGCAGGACACAAGAGAGGTGCAGAAAGAAGAAACGGTTCGACTGCTAATGCGGCAGCACACAGCCTTTTTAGAAGCATACAAGGTGCTGCAAGATCACATGGAGGAGTCACTCATTACAGAAGAAGTACTGCGAGACTGGCCTACTTACTCCGGGAAAGTCTATCAGCAAACCAGGAAGACCTGACAAGAGATCCAGGTGATCGAGAAGAGAAAAAGCATAGAGGAAGCACTCAAAAGCACAATTGAAAATCAAATAGTGCTTGAAACAGCCAAACTGCAAAAGCTCGAGCGACAAGCACATCAGTGGGTGCAGCGAGCCATTCCAAGTCTAGAAAAATTAGACATCATCTGCCCGCAGATGAAATGACTTTTTGAGACAGCAGAGGAAAAGGACCAGTTTATGGGTCCCAACATGGAAAGGATAGCAGAACTTTCCATTCAAGAGAAAATGTCGATATTATCAAGTCTGACCACATTAACCATCGACATCCAAAAAATACTGCAGAGTTGGACGAAATTTCAACATCAGCTGGCAGTGACAGCTGAAGCAATTGTCGAAGTCTATGTACATAAAATACCAACCATCAAACTTCACAGCCCATGAAGATCAAAAATAGAAATGACTACTGAGGACAGACAAAGAAATTTTGGTACCTCCCTGTTTCTTCGGGACGAAGAAACGTTTTGTTCGTGGGGGAGATGTTGGAGGAGCAAGTCAGTAAGCCGACTTGAACGAGAGATGACTTAGTTGATTATCCAACTAAGTCAATCAGCCAACTAATTAGAGATTAGGTCGGCCACATAAGGTCGTGTCGGTTGACCAAACCGACATGTAGTTATTTGTAAATGTTTGTAATTCATATATATTAGGCTGTTGAGCTAGATGAGAACTCGGTTCAATTCTCTGTATTGTATGGACCCTTCATGATAATATAATCTATTATTCTACCTACTTGTTCTTGTCTTTCGTCTCTGTTATGTATGTATGTTTTAATGTGTGTTATTGGTAACCCTATGTGGTCTGTGAGATTACAACATGCATGTACATGCAAGAGAACAGGAAATCGAGTGGATTAACTAAATATTCCAGTTCAAGTTACTTTTCACAATGAATTTCCAAATGCAACTTCAAATGAAAAAATCTATTAATCAAACAGTAGGAGGATATCACCTTCTCTAGAGCTTGTGCGAACTGACTAGCTTGAGTATCATTATCTTCTGGCTTATTCTAGCTCTCAGCAATTTGTGACAATACACAAAGATGGACCATTAATCTCTCCTTCTTTGAATGAATTTCATCCCTGTGCACCCTATAATCCTGAAATATTTCTTCAACAACATATGAGTTAAGATCTATGAAACAAACAAGAGACAAATCTTATCTTTCTGCAATTTAAAATGTTTTACATAATACTCTGTACTTTTCTAGCATCCAATTACTACTAGAATAAAAATATATTTGACTTGACCCGCCATTGAGTGATTTCACATTGAAAACCAAGAAGATGAACTAATTAAATTTCTAACCAATCATATTCAAGACATTTATGTTGTGTTATGAGATCTCTCTAATATTATAAAAATTAATACTTATTTAAATTTCCAGTTAGGTTTAAATATAATACTCGGTAAATTAGTGAATTATATTTATGTTTTTAATTCTTCCCTCGAAATATATCAATATTGGTATAGATTCCAAATTTCAATAGCCAAAATGTCTATTTTCTTTTGTTGTTAATATCATCTTATCATATATTGCAAATTCAATAACTATACCAAAAAATAAAACAACAATATTCTACATCTAGCAATGAAAAGAAAAATGGTGCATATAAAAATGTTATCAGAAAATGTCAGTTCTGACCTATTTTCACTCGAAACTATATGGACCAGTTGTTTCAATTGGTTTTGAATTATTTTGTGCTAAAAGTGGCCCAGAGAAATGAAAAGAAAGATGGTGCATATAAAAATGCTATCACAAAATTCCAGTTCTGACCTGTTTTCACTCAAACCTGTCTGGACCAGTTGTTTCAACTGGTTTTGACTTGGTTTGTGCTAAAAGTAGCCAAGCCAGGCATGGACAACTCCACCTGGCTATCTTGGGCCAAAGTGGCTGATTTCATCACTGTTTAGGCCATACCCCAGTTAGCCCAAAAAAATAAAAAATAAAAAGAACCTTCTAGAAGGAAACTAAACATTACAATCAACCTACATATACATGCCCCATCTATTTGCCTCACATACTTTGTAACGTCCCTAACCAAATCAGAGTATAAATTTTTCACTTCTTTGAGTTTGGTTGAAGACTTGGTCAATGTGTGTGGGATACTAACAACACTGTGGATGATTAGAAATTTGTCCTCAATTCTTTTCTAAGGATAGGCTGGTGTCAAGGTTCATATCAATTTTGAAGCCTTTAAAAAGGGACGTCCCAGCCTGTACCTTTGACATAAAGAGACTGTACATTGTGGAAGACATTTCTACTATTGTGTACCATCTTGCTCTCATGTCGTTCGTCCCAGTCATTATCACTTTGAGAATCTTTATCTTAACAATAAGTGGTTGTCATTTCAAATAAGTTACAGATCTGAAAATCCCCTTTAAAACTCAGTCCCTAGTATGCAATGTTATTGTTTTAAATTATCAATGAAGTCTACAGTTATTTTTCTTATCATGTGGTGAATGTCTTGGTTTTCCATGTATATGAAATCTTTACATACACATTGTTTGATAACAATATGCTAACACATGAAGCCTGAAAAAAATCATTCGATGCTCTAAAACAAAGAATTAGTCCCAAAAATAGTTTAGACAGAGATACGACAAAGTGTTTGACAGAAGATACCACCCAAGCCATTTGACAGTTAACATTAATATTCAGATCTGGACTGGTGGGTTTATACAGTGACATCTAGATATGTGCATTTAAGTGTTTTATAACCTTCCCCAACCAAAAAGACATAAGCATTCAGTTCCAACTTCCAAAAATGACCCAACTCTTAACAGGGTCTTTACAGTTTGGTTCAATCATTACTTGGAGGGTAGACTAGATCAGCTTACAATAGATGACCTACTCCATCCTTTTTTACAATTACTTATGCTATAGTTTGAGTTAGGGAGATAACTAGGACAATCCCAAAAAGGCCACACTCATGTTCTGTGTTCAAGATAGATGCAATACATTCTAGAGAGGCGGCATCGCCATACACAATAAGCATACATAGCTTTGCCATAACCCTAGCATATCCAAGCATATCTAAAATATTCTGAAAATAGGCTTGCCCTCAAAAGGCAGTATCCTGCAACTTATCTCATGTTCCATAATTACAAGAAGAAACCCTCAACATGCATCTATTTTTTCTCCTTCCCTTGCCTCATAACTATCATAAAATGATAAATCTCCCCGCATACTTACATAACATTTGAGTGGGGGTGCGATATTCATTGCAAGTTCAGTTTTGGTGGCTATAGAGACCCATGTTCAGGCTCTAGCTTTTGTTATGAACATCTTAACAACTGATTTTCTATTTTAGTCTCATGTTTCTCCCTTTCATGACACCTTGTGGTTTTCTAAAAGGAGAATGTTTTGGTCTGCTAGTGTTAGCGTTTGAGGCCAACCTTACTGCTCTGTAAAAGAAATTTTTACAAAAGGTTGGCCACTTGATTCCTACTTCTCTCATGGTAGGAGTTTCAGTTTTCAGACAGGGATTTACTATTTTATCTAAGGTTTCTCCTTGTGGTGGTGCTCTATCTGTTGAATTTTTCCTTTTGTAAAAAGATCTATTTTAAATGTTTTATAACTAAGAAGCAGAAGCGTGTTCCAAAAAAATGTATTCATATAATGAATAGGGAAATACGGCCACTATAGCAATCCCCAAACCTAAAACAAATGTCTACATCTAGTATGAAAGACATGCATCCCACATCACACATAAATTCTCTATGGAAGTTTCTGGTAATCAAGAAATTAATTGGTGAGTTTCAACATCCAGAGGAGGAAAATGATGAAGCTTTGTGCAAGGTTAGGTACGAAGTTTGAGGTTAAGTATTCTTCCAAGAGCCTAAATTTTAGATAGGGCATAACAAATCCCAATATCCCGAGTATAAAATCCGAAACCAAACAAAGACCAACTCCAAAACCAAACAAAGCTGAAGGGAAGCCGTGCAAACTAAACAAAGACCAAACTCCTAAGCTGAACAGTGCCTACAATTCACAACCAAACTGCTTAAGGGAAAATCAAAAACAATTCTACAAGGATGCAAATTGGACATCTAGGTGAATGGTAGATTCATTTCCTTGTGGTCTCAATTTCATCAGTCACATGCTCCTTTGAGGATTGACTGAAAAATGTTAATGCAGATTCCACAGTTTATGGGAGGTATACAGGGTCAATGGTTCATGCCAGGTGTAGGGTTCTTCATGAATCCATGGAATTGTAACTTCAACCGGTGTATTGAATCATTTTCCATGGTCTCACTCCAGGTTTGTAAGCCTGTTTCACAGAAAATGTTCAAAAACATGACTTTATTTGGAGGATTCAAACACTAAACATCTCTGCCATGAGTGGAGTTATGGAAACTCTATTGGAATTGGTGTTCAAGGACTTGCATCTCTCATGATGGCTGGGCAATGTAGGGTACCAAAGGGGTCGCTGACCCCCATTGTGCATCACATGCAGATGCAACTACTAATTTATAATGGTAGATGCTTTGTGATTCGGAGAAAATGTACATATATGTAAATCCTGGATGCACACATGAACAACATCCATACCCCAAGTTGAATGCTTGTTTAATAAAAGACAAGTGCACAATCAATTCTCCATGTGGATAGAATTTGTAGTGTAGGTTCAAACAGTGGAGGTGCAGATAGGTTGTGTCAAACAATTTTGTTTTGCGGAGGAAACCAACAACATACCCCATGTCTTAGGCCTAAAACTTCTAACATCAGACTTGATGCAGCCAACAAAACATTCATGATCCCTATCAAGCACATCACACCACCTATGATATCTTGTAGCATCAATTGGTTGGTAGTTTGAAAGTTCTAGAGGATTTTTCTGAGCATTTCCAAGTGAGATGATGATGTATTCAGTCAATTCATCACAACATTTTTTAGGGATGCAATTTTCAAATATTTGAGACTGTTCGCTATGTCTTTGCTACCTGTTGAATACAATGCCCTCCATTTTGATTTGTTGCATCTGAGTTACAATGGAGGTTTTATCTCGTGACTTTTACATGACCAATTACATCAAGGACATCTCTGAATGGAGGAATAGCAATAATACATATAAAATAACTTCCATAGTTACATTATTTTAACACTGGTCATCCCATGTAGATGTTATAAGATTGTGAACTCAACATCGCCAACTGCACTGTAGGTTGCCTCATTGTCCTACTCAAATAAGAGAAGAGGGATTGTTAATAATTATTCATTACTATTGTCCAACCTTATTCCATGTGCTTAATTCTTATCTTTATGGCATGTAGGATTAGTTAGGTTGCCCAGAATTAAAATTTCAACAAGCCTGTTGTTTGAAGATCAAAGGTGCCCAAATTATGTAATGATGCTTGGACATGAAGTTGTCAGACCAACATATCATCTTTTGGAATTATGGTTGCCTCATAATACCTAGAAATGCCACCTCATGATACTTTCTGAGAGTATTGAGTTTTTATAACGAATGGCGGAGACTGTGTTGTATTGAGAGAAGATGTTCTCGACGGTTCCATCCTCAATCTAGGACCATCCTTAGGAGACTAAATCAGCTCAATTGAAAAGATCGATCCTCATTGTTTATTAATGGTGATCAAAGGTGAGAAAATTAGCTTTTGGGGGCCGACTTTGATCATCCTTTAGACTTCCTTAATTCTTTCAGAACAAATTTATGGATAGAAGTTGAGGTGTCATCGGCTTGCAAAATGGAGAAGAAACTAGGCAAGATAACCAAGAAACAAGATAGAAAACTCACAAATCTCCTGCTAAAAAGTAATACTCAGAACGATAATATTGCACCAAACAGAATGCAACCAAAAATAAATGTGGTCAACCTGTCAGGCATGGAGTTAAACAAGACAACACTGCACGTATTAGAATACGGTTTGAATTTTTCGATCGCTCCAAAGAATGTTCCAATCAAACAACTGATCTGTGATATTGAACACGCTATTAAAGACCTTCCAATAGAGAAGGCGGAGGAACTCAGACAGGACTGCGCAGTGACTTTGAGAAAAGAAAAAGCACCGAAAATGAACCTGTCCAAAGAGGAGGAGAACGCATTACATACCCTGAGAAACAATAAAAACATTCTAGTTGTAAAGGCCGACAAAGGGAACGCCACAGTTGTGATGGACAAGGAAGAGTATGATCGAAAAATGTTGGAGCACCTTGCCACCGAGAGTTATAAAATGTTGACAAGCGACCCAAGCAAGAGGATTGTTAGAGAGGTATATTTGGCCATTATGAAGTCTTCCTTGGATGAGGAAACAAAGAAGAAACTATTACCAAAAAACCCTATCATTCCTCGAATTTATGGACTACCGAAGGTACATAAAAAAAACATACCACTATGGCCGATTGTGAATACCATAGGGTCACTGACATACAAATTGGTGAAATACTTGGCGAGTAAACTGAAACATTTGGTTGGACACACAGATTCCTTTGTCAAAAACTCCACAGACATGGTTGACGAAATCAAGAGGGCAAGAATAAAAGAAGAAGACACCTTATTGAGCTTTGACGTGGTCTCACTTTACACTAAAATTCTGATAGAGGAAGCCATTAAAACCATGAAAGAAATCATGGATGAGGAAACAACGGAATTCATAAGAGTGTGCTTAAAGTTGACTTTTTTCACCTTTCACGAGTGTTTTTATGAGCAAGTAGAAGGTGTCGCGATGGGGTCTCCCCTATCTCCAATTGTAGCCAGCTTATTTATGGAGAAATTTGAGAAACTGGCGATTGATTCATATCCACTTAAATAGAATATGTGGAAAAGATATGTAGATGATACAAACGTAATTTGGCCACATGATAAGGAGGACATCCCTGGTTTCTTTGAACATCTAAACAAACAGTCCGAAAGCATAAAATTCACAATGGAGCTAGAGGAAAATAGAAGCATACCTTTTCTAGACATCCTCATATCCAAACGCAATGATGGTACTTTGTCACATTAGGTCCACAGAAAAAAGACACACATGGATCGCTACTTACACGGCAAGTCACACCACCACCCAGCACAAAATATTGGTGTCATTAACACCCTTGTCACCCAAGCAATGAGATTATTAGACGAAGAGCACATTGAGCAAGAGTTAAGACACCTGAAAGAGGTCTTATAATGAATGGGTACAATGAGAAACAAGTCAATAAAGCTATCCCGAAGGCAAAGAAAACACCTAGAACAAAAAATAACAAAGAAAAAGAGGTGACTAAGAATATTAACCTACCCTACATAAAAGGTACCACAGAGAAGATTGCTAAAATTCTAAAAAAGGAAAACATCATAGTCTCCTTCTCCCCTCCTAACTCACTAAGGACCATGTTAGACCATGTAAAGGACTCCATAAATCCCATTCTACATAGAGGAGTATACTCCATTCCTTGTACTTGTGGCAAACAATACATTGGGGAGACAGGTAGATCTTTTCAAATAAGATTAAAGGAACACATCGCCGACATTAAACACAACAGAGTCAAGAAATCAGCCTTGGCAGAGCACTACCACCACACGAGACACCATTTATGCATAGAGGACACTAAAATCATAGCAAAAATTGATCATTATGAGAAAAGAAAAATATGGGAAGCTCTCGAAATAGAACTACAAACAAATAACTTAAATAGAGACGATGGACTACAAATTAGTGAAGCATGGAAACCTGTACTCAATAAAATTATAATTTAAATAAATTTAAAATTAAAAAGAATTAAGGAAGTCTAAAGGATGACCAAAGTCGGCCCCAAAAAGCTAATTTTCTCACCTTTGATCACCATTAATAAAAAATGAGGATCGATCTTTTCAATTGAGCTGATTTAGCCTCCTGAGGATGGTCCTAGATTGAGGACCGAAACGTCGAGAACATCTTCTCCCAATACAACACAGTCTCCGCCATTCGTTATAAAAATTGTACACGGTGTAATAATGAACAATATTTAGTTTGTTGAATTGAGAAGTCTGTTCACAGGGGTAAGATTGCCTGGACTGATTGAAAACTGCCCAACATTGCTTCTTTTTATTTCTATCTTCATAAAATGACTTCTTCCTACTGATGGGTATGCTACAGGTCACTGGGATGTTGTTGTAGGGGATTGTTGTATTGCCTAAAACTATTGCAAAATGCCCAGAACACCTGAAATTTCTGTCATAATGGGAAAGGCTGCCAACTACTCCTTAGTGACACCTATGTGAAAATGGGTGTAACAGACCCAGTGACCATTTTAATACTTGGGAGGGTGTCTTTTATTCTTCCATTGTCTAGATATCTACCCAAAACCTCTGCCATAATGATGTATAAGAAGGGGGAGAAGCGACATCCTTGTCTTATACCCCTTGGATGCACTAAAAAACCCAACATTCTTGTCATTTACAAGGGGGGGAATCCAAAGAGAATATGTGCAAGCTTTGAGCCAACCATAATTCTTTTAGAGATTATAGCTTTGAGAATGAATGAGGTGATTGACCCCGTCAAAAGCATTTGACATATCTAGCTTAATTATAATGTTTTTCCAATGGGGTTCCCTAGAAGAGTGGAGAGCTTCCTGAGTTGATTAGCGACAAATATTCCTTGTTCATGAGAGATAATATTGGGTAGTAATGCACTAATCCTCATTGCTATTATCTTGGAGAAAACCTTAAAGGAGACTTTACAAGAGAAATGGGTTGGAATCTGAAAAAATCATTTGGATCATTTATGGGATTAAAGTTAGGAAGGTGGAGTTAATAACTTAATTATACCACTAACTTTCCCAGGAGCTTTATCTTGGAGCTATGACATGGATATCTATTGGAAATTCCTAAGTTGGATACTTCATGCATTCCCTTTAAATAGAAGTTTAAACCCTATAAGGAATACTACACAATTATGCTCATAACACATTTCTATTTAGGAACTTGGAATGACCCTTTATTAAACTCACATTTTAAATATAAAAATAAAACCACTCACTTAACTTACTCACTATGTAGAAGAAAAATAAATTCTATTTAGAAAGAAGAGTGTATTGATAATCTCAAAATCAGTCTTACATAATGGCATGTTCTCAATTTGGTTGTCATCTTTATGTTTGCATTGGTGGTGTCATTGGGAGGGAACTCCAAAATATACATTAACACTACTGCCTTTTTCCTAGAGCTTACAAGGCCACCTTCAAATATCATATCACAGTGGTCGAGTTCTCTCCTCCACCATTCTGAATATCGTCCCTTTTAAAACTGGGGATTCTAGTGGCTTCTCTCTCCCTCTTTGTTTATAAAAGATAGATATATAGAAGGTTCTTAAGGGTTTTTATATAATAGTTTTCCAGCTCTGTGTTCTTTGTCCACTGGATGGAAACCTTTAATGGGTTTTAGGGAAACCAAATAAGGATATTTTCCTAACGAAGGAGTGTTTCGTAGATGTAACTTCATGAAATCATCTTGGGAATCATTCCAACTAATTAAACCTTTCAACTATGTCTTCCTGATTTTCAACATAGCTACATCAACCCCCATTGACTTGTTCAAAATGCGCGGTTGAAGAAATAATTAGAGCTACAACTGACTTCCTTTAGATCTCAAAAATATATAGTTGGAAAGGCATGCTTCAATATAGGTGTAGGTTCACTCTAAAATGGTCTTCACTAACTAAAGTAAAATCTGATTAGATATTCTATAAATGCAACAGATTGAACAAAATGTACCTGGCTAAACATGTTTAAGAGAATATTATTTTTATAGGTGAAAAGGAATATGGTAATACATTTCAAGAAAGAGGGTCTCTCCATCCATACTTTGATATGTTATTCCTCTCTGACTTGGATTCAAATTTTACCCTTACCTGGACTGCATAATTTTAAATGGGACAGTTGAAATGATACTTTTATAAGAACCGATTCAGTCTTAATTGGAAGAAATTAACAATGTTGTGTCATGAAGCATAAGAAGACCAACCAACTAAAAAGTTCCATATTATTGAGGTTTACCTCAAATCTATAAAGATACATTGCTATCCTATAACTATAGATAATAACAATGATAACATCAAGAAAATATAACATTGATAACATTGAAAAAATGAAATTAACCTATTTCAAATAGTAGAGAATTCTTATCTAGATGTTTGATAAAGAAACAACATAGAGCATCACTGGAGATGATGTACATTTTATAGATTCCAAGTCTCATTGATTCACCTATTATATGAATTATCCATGTCTCTTAGTGAAAATTATTTGCAACATGTTTTTTATGGACATGCTCTATTCTATTCGTTACTCAGTGAAAATTATTTACAACATGGTGTTTATGAGAACGGTCTTATTCTTAGCATTGTTATTTAATTCTTTAATCTACATATAAGAAGCCTCAAATTTTTCCTTCACTGTCTTTGCATGAAATTCAAATTTTAACTCTAGATTCTAGAGAAGTAGTTGAACTTGTTGAACCTTATCCTGCATCAATTCCATGTCATCTTTAATAGAATCTATAGTTTATGCTAAATAACTTCTCAAGATATTCCATCTAGGGTCCAACATTATTCCTAGTAGGTTCTAAAGCTCTTTAACTGGGTTGAAAAGCTCCCCATTTTCCCTTTATTTAATAATCATAAGAATACAAGGCACAAAATTATTCCTCGTTCCTATTGGCATTAGGTTCAATCATAAGACCTGTGAAATATTCTAATACCTGATTGACTATTTGATAGAAGTCAATGGTTTTCTCTCCACTTGGCCTCGGATTTTAAGAGAGATGGTCCCAACGTAATATGACATACATACACCATTTAATGACAGGCTAACAACCATGAATGCAACTTCAAAAGTGGAGATTATCAAAATGCACTACCGCAACATACTTTTGTGAACACTCAGTTGGCACAATGGTGCTAGCAGATAGTGAAAAACTTGAAATTTGGAGAGGTAGTTGCTCTAAAAAAATTGTGCATATGCATTATATTAAAACACACTTGATGATACAAAATGTGTTCCAAAATTGGACACTCAAGCTAAAAAGGGATCTGAAGTAATCTATCAAACACAATTTTCCTCACATTAGAAGCATTTAAAATAACTTGCTGTCAAAACAGACTGTTAAGAATAGACGAATATTTTTTTCTTCTCATCATTTCCTCATTGCTTAGAGGAAATTGTCCCTGATTTCTGCTGAAGATGGAGAAACTTCTCAAAGGGAAATATGTAGTTTTGGTTTTTCTATGGAGCAAAGCATCTTAGAGTGGAGGAAAGAACTCTAGAATGCTTGGACCAGTGGTGAATTTCCTGTCTTTCCAACCAAGAATATTGCACCAAATTTGACCATTTTAACTGACTATGTGATATTTTCATTTTAACAAACATTTACATACTATTGTTGTAAGTGACTGTCACTTATCATGTTTTGAGAGAAAGACACCATGCACTAATAGTTTAGTATTTACATTAACAAATCATTCATGACATCAAATGCATTAAGCAAAATCAAATCTAAACATATCAAATATGAGAGAGTTCACATGCCTGGGAATAAAGCGCTAAAAATACTGAGTAAATAACTTGGTGTACCCATAAATGCTGCTATAGATATATCATCTCCACCATAGTTACTTTGTCACTAAGTGATGAATTAAATTGTTGTAGATGGCATTCAAAATGTCTGTCTGTAAACACACGAGACAACCTTCACAGGGTAACACTGCTACAGGTTCAGTTCACTTAATAGTGACAGTCTCTTCTGCTACACGACTTGGAGGTATTACCCATCAGAAAGAATTCTTAAAGACTCCACTATTGTAAGAAATCATCCAGATCATATTGCAAGGAAAGACATCTCCTTGGTTGGCTGACTTACTATTAAATCAAGAAAGTCAATCATTCTATGGTTGTTATCTCAGTAAGGCTGGTCGGGTTCGACCGATTGGTTGGCTTTATAACGTTGATCAACATGTTGAAGATCACAGTGGAGCAAGAGATATTCAATCCAACCCACGTCTCCATTGCGGCCAATGCTTATGTTGCCAAAGCCGTAGGGAACGTCGGGCCCTACTCTTTCTTTTTCACATAATGGAAAAGCAAAGAGCTTATTGGCTTCGGCTTCCATGGCATCTGTTAAACCCTGTTGGATTCCATGGTTCACAACCTTGAAGAAGCCATAGTCCTCACAAGCTTTCACCAGATCCTATGCAATCTCTGGCCTTGTTCTCTCTGCAAAAAAATCCACGATGGGGATAGAGGACCAATCGGGATTGGAAGTGAAATGATCGTCAATGTTCATATGGGTTGGGCGAAGAAAATTGGATTTAGAGGCATAGGAAGAGAAAATCTCCCTAGGGTTTTGCATAAGCAGTTTATGGTAAGTAAGGAGTAATAGAAGTATCAAGAACTAGATTCAACTACCAAGTTGATCAATGAAAGCATCCAAAGAGATGAAATTTCATTATCTGTCATCCACTTTACCGTCCTCAACCCCTCCTGTAAACAGATCTCCTCCACTTTTCCCTATGTGTGGCCTCGGCCTCTCCTATGAACATATCTCCTCCACTTTTCCCTACTTTTCCCTATGTGTGGCATTCACCACTCTTGTGAATGGATCTACTGATTATCTCCAATGGACCTTTGATTTGATCACAATAGTGAATCAAAAATAACAATGGAGGTTAACAATATGAAATGATCAGGGAAAATCCAAATGGGAAAATGGGGAAATTGGGTTCCCTCTCAAAAAATTTCTAGTTTAAAATTCCCTCAGCTATTTCAATTTTGCCACCAAATTTAGCATCCTTTCGAATATTTAGCACCATGGTCACACCATTTGCGCTATAAAGAGAGCCACCAACATTACACAAACATAAACCAAACCATATGACCATTGGTTTTATGATTTTGTAATCTAATTAGATTATTTTAAAGGGGAGAATAAACTCTATAGGTTGCTTTCCCCAAGAAACGTTAAATAAAATGGAGTATGAGGTTATCTATTGTGAGAAAATAATTTAGGATAAGACACCTTGTCTAAATATTGATGTGGAAATTTCATTAACCCTAGATCTATATATTGCAATTGGAATGAGAGTTCATGAGAGAAAAATTTAGGTAATTAAAGTGTTTGGTTGTTGATTATATTCAACAAACATATCTATAATTCATTTTTTTTTTGAAAATGTGAGAGTGCAAAACCATTTATGGGTTTAATACTTCTTCTTTAGGAATTATTTAATTGTAACGATTGTAGTTAAAACCAAAGCTTAATTATTCTTGGCAATTGGATCTCTCATAATTAGAAATGAAATCTTACCTAGACTCACATGATCGCTTCAAATTATTTTTTTATGGTTCTTTAAGAGGTATCCCGAGGGTAGCAAGAGTGGGAGGGAATCTCATTAGCCTCGTTGGAAATACAATAGTTATATTCCCTTAGGGGCTTGGAGTTGCTTCAAACAACCATGCAAAACTATACATGTTTGGACCAGTTTAATTGCATGACCTTTTGATCAAGAAAACTATAATATTGGGGGATTCTTTATTTATTGTCCAACAAATGTATAAGAAAGTGATTAGGGAAGGTATTATTTACCAAATAACCTGGTACATAATTCATCCAAATTTGGAGGGGAATGGCAATGTATAGTATTGAGTTTAATTTACAATTAAAACATCTCAATAGACTCATTTACCTAGTTAATCATGTACTTTGAAAATGGAGATCGTGACATGTGGGTTGGAAAAAAACAACCTACTAATAGTGACACAAACAACTCAAACACAACATGTGCATCTAAAGTACATTAAGTGATAAACCTAGGAAACAAGCCATTGAACCTAGAATCCTTTCAGAGGTTAATGTTGGGCCACATGCAATATCACCTAGTTATGTGGAGAAGCTGGATCTTATGTTATCTTGCATGGGTTTCAATGGTACTAATGGAATTGACCCTCCTTGAAAGGAAAAACTTGCTTGTCCGAGACCATCTTGCTTCATAGGCACATGAGCACTCCCTCTAATTTGAACACATTGCACAACAGAAACATTGCTAATGGGTTTGACATAAGTTGTTCTAGCAATCCTTGAACCAAGGAGCTCTACTGAACCACTAACAATTTGTTAGTATGATATGGAGTTTCTTCGTTACAAATTAAAATCTATTACAATTGGAAGAAATCAATGGAAACACAATGACAATATAAAGGGTTCCCATTGATTATAGAATGGAGTTGTAATTAGCTTAAACAAAGCATTTCAATTTTGTATGATATAGAGTTTTTCCATTACAAATTGCACTCTATTGTGCTTTGATTCATGGATTAAGAGTTTTGATCAGCTTCCAAGTTTGTCACATTCATTTCCTTCTAGATTTGAAACCCTTATCATCCTGGAGTATATTGAATAATATTCAATAGATTAAGCAAATGGATTCCTTATAGCCTATGCAACAGTATGTTGTTGACCCATATTGCCATCTTCGATCACTGGCCTTATACATGACCGGATCTCACTACAATGTGTTGCATAACAACCTCTTCACAAGATTTATACCAAGAAATATTTATAAGCTCTCTACATCGTATTGCCTTGATATTTATAACAACAACATCTGTGGAAATGCACCTCCTCACATGAAACACATGCGAGTATACTATGATGATTTGGATAGTGTTTCAAAGATACCAAATAGCTAATAGTTTTTATAAAAGAGGTTGCTAAAAGCATATTCAAAACATATTTCTTCAAGCACTGCAACAAATATAATGCTTTCTGACATTGGAGGAATCTTTCCTCTTGGTGTGTTTCTGTAATGTCTTGGTGGCGAGCGCTCAAAATAACTCCTAAAACTTGAATATATACCACATCAAAATAAAATTATTGTGTTAGAAATTCCTTCCAAATTTGGAAATTTAATGAGGCTTTATGAATGCATACAAACTTGTCCCTTTCAGGAATATTCCTTTCACTGAGGCGATGATATCTTGGGGGAGAGTGATCTGGAGATGGTGTACACTAATGTCAAGCATAAGAGTAACACTAGTTGAATCCATGACCTCTTCTCACACGTTTAGGTGTGCCCTCTAGGCTAGGAATTTTTGCAGCAGTCTGACTTTGATTAGGATAGGGAAGTGTACTCTTATCAACAACAGGACTATGACTTGATCCTCTTGACAACCTTCTTCTTTGAGGCCTTATTCGACTTTTCAAAGTACATTGATCTCGATTTTGTCATGAATTCCTACTCAAACTCCTTCGTGGACTCCTGCTTAAAGGCATGCGAGCAATCACACTTGGGCTCTTACTTAAATCCTTGCGACTTGGGATCCTTCTTACAACCTTGTGAGCAATCACACACTTGGGATCTTGCTCAAACTCATTCAACGACTTCTACTCAATACCCTTCTGGGACTTCTACCTAGGATCTTGCTTGAGATTCTCCTAGGACTCTCACTCTGGCTCTTGCTCAAGCTCTTATGAGGGATCCTGTTGGGACTCCTTGGAGAGAAAATTCCATTTATTAGATTAACAAGACAAAAAAGTGCACAATGTACAATTATACAACACCAAACTATATGAAATAATGTATATACAACAATATAACATTTATGGTCAGTTAAAAATTCAACAATGGCATATCATGATGCTTACAACTTAAAAGATAAATGTACCTTCATCAACTACAACTATACTATTATCTTTGCCTGGCAATATTTCACCACAATTAGAAATCTTAACTGGAACAATAGGTCTTCCTTTATCTGTGGTTGATAATCGCTCAATTTTTTCAGTACATCTATTCCCTCAACAACTCTTCCAAAGAAGACATGCTTGCTGCAAATAATAAGAAAAGGGACATTAATTATATGAGAGTGAAATAGAAAATAGAGATGGGGAGAGGAAAGATATCCACATTAGTCAGACAAATGTTAGCCTCACCCCCTTAGTAGCATATAGACCAACTGAATTGGACTGAAGAGAACTTCTTACAAATATTTATCAGAATTTAAAATGTCAAATGGTAAAAATGCACTCATGTCTGGCACCCAAAGAAAAAAAACCATTATTTCAAGGTAAATGAATCTTGTATTTCTAAAATACGAAATTGCCATATGGTGACACTCATGAGTCATGGAAAAAGAGAAAATATGTCAATCACAACCAACATGTAAAGTTGCTCAGACAAACTCAGGTGAATACAAAAAATCATAGATATGGAATCAAGTATATACCCATCAAGATGAGGTGTTGCTACAAAAGTAATAAAGAACTAAGAACCATTGGTGTTCTAAGATACGAAATTTCCATATGGTGACACTCGTGAATCATGGATAAAGAGAAAATATGTCGATCACAAACAAAATGTAATTCTTCTTAGATGAACTGGGGTGAATACAAAGTCCATGGGACTTGATGAATTAATATTTTATGGAATCAACAAAACAATTACTCATTAAGTGAATAAAATAAAAAATGGAGCAAAGCCGAAGTATATCTCATCAAAAGAACCACTACCAATTTTGTGCCCAAGTCTATACTTGTTGTTTACGTGTGACTCCATGTCACGGGATGTCACAATTTTAGATCCTATGTGCACACATTCAAGGTTAATATGCACATTCCAGTACCTACATTAATCATGTCCCAACACCCCCCACACACTTCAACATCTACAAGTGTTCTAGCTCTGTGCATACCCTTTGTCATCATGAGATTTGTGGAAATTACCATATTTTGATGAAGATATCTATGCTAAACTAGAATCTGAAAATATATATATGCACAATGATATTTAACAAGTTTCTTGTCAAGTTATTGTTGTATCAAATGGTTACCTTTAGCAGTAAAGTGAATTCTACAGGTAGCATAGTGTAACTGCTTGACAAAATTAGTGAACCAACAACATACTTGGTTGTAATGATAAATATTCAAGTTGTATGCAATCAAGCACTAGAAAAATGAAGTCAATAAATATAACAAGGATACCATATTTGGAATATATTGGGAAAACTTCCTATAATGGCAAGCTCAATAAAGGGTTGGATCTTGTATTTCAGACCTCTATAAATGACCTTATGGTCATTGGAGGCCAAAGAAGACTTGAAAGTGAAAATATAGAGTTGAATTTCTTGCATCCTACACCTAAAGGAGGAACTTTGAAATGGAATTTGCTAACAGTTGAGGAATATGCAATAATTCTACTTCTCACATATGAAACCATCTTATTGGCATTGATTCCTTGTTGAATGGTTATCAAAAATACATTTGATATTTTTCCACTTGCATATTTAGCCCATCAACACCTATGTGTTGGAACGTTGAATTCTCTACCAGCTCTTAGTAATAATCTGAACAAGGAAAATTCCTTTGTTGTAGTAATGGCTCTTAAAATTCGTGGTATATTGAGAAATGTAATACTATGAACAGGTGACAAAATATATTAAAAAATATCTAGTAATCAAGAGGAATATTAGCAATGGGGATTTACAGATGTTTGGAGAAGGAAATATCATTGAGACTCTATGGTGTCGAATCCTCCAGCCAGCAAAGTAGCAAGTGCACATTACCAGCATTCAAATCCCATATTTTGAATATCAACCCCATATTCAGGGGCATCAAATCGAGCATTTCCAGGCAGTCATTTAATAGGTGGTATTCGAAGGAGGGACAAAGGAGGGACAAATATCAAAGTATAGGATGTCAAATCATATTTGGGTCATAGATTGTACACTTGAAAGCTACAGGATTCCAAGAAATAATCTTCAAATTTATGGAAATAGTGGGGCATACATCCCCAAATTACAGGTAGAATATTAGTTGACAATTATAGTCAAACCTTATATTTTAAAGGAATCAAACTCGGCACTAGTACTAGCGTTTAGAAAATCAACTCAACAACAGTACGTAGTGTTTAGCAAATTGACTCCAGGTCTAGCATTTCTTGGCTCTATGTTGAATGTTTTTCTTGTCGAAATTCATGGCACAATTCATGTCACTAACCTTGGATTCATATATGGTGAAATCTTATTCACGAAGTTTTTTTGGAGGGTATTATTGGCGTTATATGGGATGCTATTGTGGACACTAATTGGGACGTTAACTGGGATGCTAATTGTGATGCTAATTGGGACGCTAATTGAGACGTTAATTGGGATGTTAATTATCGTCCAAAATAGCACCAACTTTTAAAAAGGGACGATATTTGGGATGCTAATTGGGATGCTAATTGGGACGTTAATTGGGATGTTAATTAGCATCCAAAATAATGCCAACTTTTAAAAAGGGACACTCATTGGGATGCTAATTGGGATTCTAATTGGAACGCCAATTGGGATTCTAATGGGGATGCTAATTGGGATGCTAATTGGGACATTAATTGGGATGCTAATTAGCATCCAAAATAGCGCCAACTTTTAAAAAGGGACGCTAATTGGGATGTTGATTAGGATGCTGATTGGGACGTTGATTGGGACGCTAATAAGGAATTTAATTGGGACACTATTTGGGATTCTAATTAGCGTCCAAAATAGCATCAACTTTTAAAAAGGGACGCAAATAACTCCATTAAAAGCGCCATCCTGAAGAAAAGCATCCACTTTGTCCAAAAAATGATGAAAAATACACTAAAAGAGATAGTGGATGCTAAAAAGGAAGCTAAAAGGGACGCTAATCACAAGGTTTTGGTGTAGTGCTTCTAGATACATAATGCCCCAAAAATTCATGCATGTACTCTAATCTAGCCCTTTTTGGTGCTCACAAATTTTTTATTAACTAGATGGTATTATTGAAAAAAAGAAAACAATGCAATAGTTGAGTTACAAAACATACAGTTCAACAAGATAATAAAGAATAGTCCTCATGGGTCAAGCGCCATGGCATTTGCATAAAACTCTTATAAGAATGAACTATCAGCCAATGAATGGAAGATAATTAAAATTAAAATGTATTTTGAAAAATACTATATAATGTTAATTTTAGAACAAACGTTTAATTTTGTATTTATAATATTAATTCTAGAACAAAAGTTTAAGTTTAATTTTCTATTTAGAATGTTAATTCTAGAAAAAGAGTTTAATTTTGTATTTATAATGTTAAATTTAGAACAAAAGTTTAATTTTGTAACTAACTTTATAAGTAATAAACGATCAATTTTGTTTTGATTGCAATATAACAAGCCAAGCTCTTCACCAAGGTGTCCAAAACAAAAAAAATAAAGCGGAGATATACATAAATATGCAAAATCATTCTTTGGATTAGACATATATGGTGAATAAGTTAGCAAGCTTAAACTCAGGCTTGATCCATGATGAAATACCATGATTTGTCATAATCGACCAGCATAACTCTGACTTTTCTCAGTCTTACAGTGCCCATGCTTCCATTGAAGGGATCCTTCCATATGAATAGCTATTCTTAATGGTCTATCTATTCATAAATTATATTGTTTTATACTAAATAATCGACAAATCTAGCTAGGTTACTCTGTGCTACCTTTTGTCCATGAAAAAATGCAACTCCTTGTATTTCTATTCTTTTATTTTCCCATACATTCCAAGTGAAAACCAAATATAACTTTCGAGTGCATTGATGGTATTGCAATTAGCATACGTGGTTTGAATCTTTGAGGCACTCTTTTCACTTCAGATTATTCATTTTACTCGTTGGTCCAAACACTAAAATTAAAAACCATTCTTAGGTCAAAAAAACTAAAATTAAAAACCATTATTTGTTCGGTTCTCTTCAAGATTTGGTGTTTTCGACTGGAATATGGATGGAGTATCTAAGAAGATCAATTCTTTTGGTCATTTGTTATAAAAGACTTTTAGGCAAATTATCTAGTTATCATATTTCTTATCAATGTCGCACAATAAATATTAATTACAAAATATAACAATTAAATTCAAAATAAAAAACCATTTTATATTATCAAATTTGAGAATTACCATATAAATACAACAAGAACAAGAAATGCCATATAAACACAAGCAGAACCATAAACATATTGATTATAAAGAAATAAAAAAAAATATAAATCAATAATATGAAAGAAGCACAGCAATAAGTAGGATTGGTTGTGGAGAAATTGCATAGATCACTTTCAAATTATTAAGTAGAAAACAAAACAAAATATCCATTCCCTGCAAGATAACATAATAGGCATCAAGTCTGCATACCTTTCGAAGAGATGGGACTTTATGGTCATGTGTAGATCTTTAAAATTAATAGATCACCATATTAACTTTTGTGTGGATACTCTCGAGGAAGGTATAATAAAAAAATCATTAATTCTATTATCCCACAACAATTACAAGTAATGTTACCCAACTTAATGTGCATAGATGATGCGATGCGTAGACACTTGGCATTGTTTTTGGAGTGTTCATTTATTAAGAAATATTATTTTAAAATTATTTCATCACTTTGTATTAATGCTATTAACTTAGAAGTTAAGATTGGTTCTATTAAAATAATAAATGGATGTAATGATTACAAAATAAGACTCTTATTTCGATTTGGTATGACTAACATTAGTTTCGCTCTTTGATTTTTGACAAAATTTAATTATAACTAGACTTTCATATAATAGTTTCCATTTTTTCAATTAAATAATAAACTTAATATTATTTATCTAGAATGTTATTTGCTATAAACTTGGAGGTCTTATTGTCGAGGTGACCGCGAACTTCTTGACATGAGAAAGTTTTGGATCCATGTAGTCCCAACTCTAATGATTGCACTCTCTGTGTCTACATATGCACCATATTCAAAGGGTCAACTTTTCGAAATCGGAATAGTTTTTAATAGATGCCATATTCGAAGGGAAAACTTTTTGAAATAGGAATAGTTTTTAATATACGCATGGTGCAAGGGGGGTCGAACACAGCCAACCTTACCAGCACCTCCAGAATCTTCAGCTTCCTACACTTGGCAGGATCTCCAAATTTAACCCTCATCCAAATTCTACGCTAGATTTTCCTCCCCGCAATTCGTCTTCTGTAGCAAGGTTTTCCGCAACTGCCTTTCTGCAACAAGCTTTTCCATAGCACTGTTTCCGCAAAAGGCTTTCCCAAAACATTGTTTCAGCAACTGCCTTTCCGTAACAAGATTTCCCATAGCACTGTTTCCGCAACCACCTTTCCACAATGGGATTTCTGCAAGTGGGTTGCGAGATGCGGGATGCGCGACCAACTTTCCAAAGTTGTTCCCCCCCAACTCTCCTCCCGCAACTTTTCCTCCGCAATTTGTCTCCTTCGTCAGATATTTGCAGCCTTCTCCACGACCTTCGATCTTCTCTTTGGCGTGGATCTCACAGATATTTGTAGATCGATTATCGCCTTCGCAACTTCCGTTGCTGATCTCTCCTGGATTGTTAGATCTCTGTCTGCAGACTCAATCTCCGCCGTTTGTTCTCTACAATAAACTAAGGCAGAAAACTTGTATGTTGCGTCAATTGATCATGGAATCGATCAATTCAGCCTGTAAACTTGAAGATTAATTAGCCTAACCCTCCTATGCATGCATCTACGATCTATTTCAATTTTTCAAGCAACAATTTCATGCTTGAATCAGCGATTTTACATAAATACACAAATGTTCAGAAAACCGTCGAAGTCGGCTCCGCACAGACACACAGTTCCAACAGTAAATGCATAAATACTAATAACACATTAAACACACAGCTGCTCTTCCTATTAAGAAAACACACACGCACACCCCTTGGCTCACCTTCCTCCGTCTTCTCAAAATATTTACAAGCAGAACTAGACACAAGTCTATCCGTCTCTCTGCAAATGGCATTCTAACGCAAAAGAACAGAACCCCCTCTACTTCTCTAATCTGCCTATTTAACCTAAACTGTTACCCCCATGCAGTGGTCTTGTAACCTAAAAAAAACCACTACAATGCATGATGAAAATGTCCTTATCTGAAACAAACTACTGGCAGATTGATCTCCACACAGGGAGTCGTGATCCACAATGGTTCCCACATCGCTAATAAGACTATGACTCAGCACAAAACGGTTACAAAAGATGCCACAGCATGTGATCAACTCGTCACATTGCTGGAATGCCACGATGCTCCTGCATCGGACTCCCTAGCTTGAAACTTTCCATGGGCTCCTGTCCATGAGCTCCCTTTCTTCTACTTTTATGTAAGCTTGTAGCAGATACTCAAATTGTAAGTTTGAGCAGCATTCTCATCTCGAACAATCCCTTCAACCCTACTTTCCAGCACTTTACCGGCAACAAATTTCTGGTATATATTCTAACTCCACAAAACAGTCATGTTCACCTTTCACTTGACGTGCAAATAAAAACAGACCACTACCCATCACCATCCTTGTGATCTTTAAAAGAAACCATGACCTCTTGGTCATGTAATTTTAACCATCAGACCTCCTGGATCCCACATATTGCTTTGTAACTGCTGCTGCTCATCAACTCTGCAATGATCTTCACAGTCTTCTACATTCATCCAAATAATTGTCTGAACCTCACTGTCATTGTTCCTCTTACATCTCTGCATGAGATGCCATAACTCATCTATCTCCTCATCTAGTCTGCTTCTTTGTTGAAACGCCTTTTCCTGGATTCCCTTCTCCTCTGCAACTTGCATTTGCTTAGAAGTATAAAGAACTTCTAAAGATTTCTCCCTCTGTTGTACAACAAGTTCACTGTTGCTACTTCCCCCATCATCTTCATCCCAGTCTTGAGCTACCATATTGTCTCTCAAGACAATATCTACTTCATCATCCACCATCCCAGCTATCCACTTGCATCATTCTTGCAATAAAATAAACAAATAGATAAGTAAAACATAAACATACCATATGTCCATGGTTTTACCCTCATCTTCATCCTTTTCAAATTGTTGGACAATATTCAGCAACTGTCTCTCTATTCCACTTGTGCAACCTGTAGTTAAACACATATCATTAATTTAAAAAACATAAGGCACTTCAGCCTCAAATGATGCCATTTCCTCCAACACCCCATACTGATTTGTTTATGAAAAACAATCTTTAATATCTTCAAAATATCTCACATCAACATCCTCATTCTACTATGTATACTGATATGAACTATTTTCTTTGTTCACGAACTTGTCAGTACTTTGTATCAACATCCTCTTTTTCTTCATCAAGGTACTCACCTTGTTCAAGTTCACACGGGGTGAACTTCTTCCTCATGCTCAGCTGCCCTGATTCTTTCCTCCTTCTTCGCCCAAACACTAAGTTTGTGCTTGAGATTCCTGGTGCATAACCTCTTTACAAGCCATTACACCTTCCTCTTCAACTTCCATTCGTAATACTGACCTTCTGTAGCTTCCTCATGCAACAGTTTGGTCACTTTACTAAGCCTCTTCTTTAGCTCAGTAACCTCTCTGTCAAAGCTGCTTTGACTCATCCTCTTGACACCATTTGCTCTGGCATATTCTCTTTTTCTATTGTGGCTTTCTCTTGAACCCTTTAGATGACTTTCAGTAGCCACCTTCCATACCACCTCCATGAGCTTTCCCATACTCATGATGAACTGCAAACAAGCCTACCCTCTCAACACCTCATCAAGATTCCTCCTACTTGACCTATTGGCATTCTTGGTTCTCACAAAAAACCTTCAAGCACTTCCTATGCTCTCTACAGGCTTGAGATTTGCATTCATTTCCTACAACACTCTACTATGAGGGTTCCCATACCACAATGTCCTTCTTAAATCCTCTGGTCAGAAATCAGCATTCTGAACCTAAATTCCAAATTAATATTGCAAGATTCCTCTCCATAGTGTGCAAATCTCTTTGCACCTGCTCTGATACCAAAATTGGTGGGGGTCAACCACAGCCAACCTTACCAGCACCTCCAGGATCTTCAACTTCCTACACTTGGCAGGATCTTCAAATTTAGCCCTTGGCCAAATTCTACGCTAGATTTTCCTCCCCGCAATTCATCTTCTGCAACAAGGTTTTATGCAACCGTGTTTCCACAACCGCCTTTCTGCAACAGGATTTCCCACAACTACCTTTCCGCAACACGCTTTCCCGCAACATTGTTTCCGCAACCGCCTTTCCACCACGGGCTTTCCGCAAGCGGGTTGTGGGATGTGGGATGCACAACCAACTTTCCAAAGTTGTTTCCCCGCAACTCTCCTCCCGCAACTTTTCCTCCGCAATTGTTCTCCTCAGTCAAATATTTGCGGCCTTCTCCACGACCGTCGATCTTCTCTTTGGCTCGGATCTCACAGATCTTTGTAGATCCATTGTTTCCTTCACAACTTCCGTTGTGGATCTCTCCTGAACCATCAAATCTCCATCTGCAGACTCAATCTCCACCATTCGTTTTTGTAATAAATTGGTTAAGGCATAAAATTTGTGTGTTGCATCGATTGATCATGGAATTGATCAATCCAACCTACAAACTTAAAGAGTAATTAGCCTAACCCTCCTATGCATGCATCTACGATCTATTTCAACTGTTCAAGCAACAATTTTATGCATGAATCAACGATTTTACAGAAATACACAGATGTTCAGAAAACCGCCGAAGTGAGCTCTGCACAGACACACAGTTCAAATAGTAAATGCATAAAGACTAATAACATTGTAAACACACATTTGCTCTTCCTATTAAGCAAACATGCATGCACACCCCTCGCCTCACCTTCTTCTGTCTTCTCAAAATATTTACAAGCGAAATGAGAGGCAAGTTTGTCGTTTCTTTGCAAATGGGATTCTAACCCAGAAGAACAAAACTCTCTCTACTTCTCTAATCTGCCTATTTAACCTAAACTATTACCCCCGTCCCTGAGTGGTCCTATAACCTAAAAACAAGCCACTACAACGCATGATGAAAACGCCTTTGTCTTAAACAAACTATCGGCGGCTTGATCTCCACGCGGAGAGTCACGATCTGCAATGATTCCTACACCGCTAATCAAACTATGACTCAGCACAAAACGGTTACAAAAGATGCCACAACATGTGACCAACTCATCACATTGTTGGCATGCCACGATGCTCCTGCATCAACACGGTCCCAACTTTAATGGTTGTAGTCTAGGTGTTGGCATTTCCACCATTTTCACTATATTGATTCTTCGCGCTAAAACAAACCCAATTAATGCTAATCCTTAGCATTACTTACCTTTAGCATTAAGTTATTTGGTGATTTCAAAGTTACCCGTTACATTTTTCGTTGCCAACTTGCGGCTGCACCGCCCTTATATTGCCACACATATTGGATCTGCACGATGCTCTGCTTGGTCACTGTACCATGCACCACCTGGTCATTGATATCTCTACACCGCCTAGGTTACAGGAACATATAAAAACTACATCCTTGAGACATCAAAGTGGCTGAGTTTCTATAAGGCAGAAACCATATCGTTTATAATATAAAAGATATGCCAGAAACAAAAGACTAAAATATACTCTACTTAAATAATTATATAGAAGTGAAAATGGAATTCATATAAAAGATGAAACTTAAATTCATATAAGAGCAGACTCATTATTGCCTTTCTTTTAACGGAATTTGTGCCTTTCTCTTAACGGATTCACATTAGTATATGAACTAAATAAATAAAAAGAAACTTTTTTAATAATTTTTTAAATATAAATAAAGATTCTATATTTACATTACATTAATTTAAAGTATATATGCATCTGTTTACATTACGTCAATTTACAATTTCACTTGGCCCTTGTCGTTTGTCCAATGAAAATTAAATTGATAGTTGTTTTATATTTTTACGCTCCTTGTCATTTAATTTTGATTGATCCGTGTATTTACTTTGGCATATACTCAGTATCCAAAATGAAGGTTGAGTTAGAAATATTCAGAAGGTTTTGGCATTATATCACTATAAAGTTGCACATAAATCATATTTTTAGTTTTTGTTAAATATCGTTGTCAGTTGAAAACTCTAAACTTGTACAACAATTTTAATATGATAGTATAGTTTTTCTTTAAGGTGTGGAGTTGCATTTGGTTAATTTCTAGATCATTTGCACTTTTTTCAGGTGAGTTTGGCAGGAATCTGGCAACACTATTTGTTGTTGAAAATGAGGTTCTAGTGTTAAAATTGCAATTTTTATTGCAGAAATGGATTCAGCATCCTTGATTACCGTTGGGCACCCAGTTTATGCAATTTTAATCACTAAAACTACTTTTTGAACAATTTCCGCCAGATTTTGGTCAAAAAAACTTAACGGATTTCAGGTGCAAATAGTCAGAGTTAAGCTGACTGCGTCGTTCACCATGATAGTGTAAATTGTTTTAAAAACTCCTACATTATCAATACCAAAGGACAACGAACAAGTATTTTAAGAATCCATCTAGAGAGAATTCAAACAACACAAAACAAAATTAGGCTTCTTCATATCTCATAGAATCCATCTAGAGAGAATTCAAACAACACGAAACAAAATTAGGCTTCTTCATATCTCATAATGTAGCCACTCACTGCAAATTACAGTTCTACAAATTTAGTTGTTGCAGGCCATCACTCTTTCAGAGAAGACGTTCACATCTGCGTGTTGTTTGAGGGAACTGAGATTGAAAACTAGTAACGATCCTATTTGTTGCATTTACCATTTCCAAGTATTTGGCCATCTTGGACAATAAATTTATTATGTTGCTTATATAACAAACTGATTGCAAGTATTCAACAAAGGGTTCTGAACACTAAAGAGTAGAGCAAGTAGGTATTTTTTGGGGTCTTTGAATCATCTTTGTTGTAAGATGTAATGTCCCCATCTAAATAAGACTGTTAGAAAACAATGTTTCACCAACCTATTAGTTCTCTAGGTTGAGGTGGAGGCATAAAATTTTGTAATAAGGGAGTTTGTAATGTTTCAAAGAAAAAAATAATATAATTCCAATCTATTAGAACCAATTCTCATGAGCTTCATAGTGAAACTAGGTGCTAGACAACACCTAATACACCACGGGTAGAAATGATTTGTCATCTTTGAGATTCTATGAGCATTGAAGATGGAAATCATTCTTTTAGAATGTCATCCCTACCCCAGGCAAAAGGTCTTCACTAAATGAAACTATGCAATTACACCTTCCTTCATAGAATATTAAAGAATTACCCTAATTTCACTAGATATTGATAAAAATCTACCAAAATTATTTTTTTGAGCCGCCTTCCCAATACATATTTACAATTTAAAAAACCCTATTTTTACAAGATATACCATGTGTTTGCTAAATACCCCTTTTAATACCCTCGATACCTATAAATCCCCTTACCCTACTTCACTCTCCCCCAATACCTACAATATATTAACCTTATTTTTAACAATTCAAAACCCCCCTTTAATGAATAAACATGACAAGATATTGGTCAACAAGTTGAATCTCTTGTGCACCCACGTTAGATCTCAATGTGGTAATCTTTGCTCCAACGCCTCTAACCTTCTAAGTCCTCAAAACTATGGCCAGCTAGGAACATTTCTTTAAGCTTTTTAACTATCAGAATAATCTTTTAAAACAAATCAAATAACTCATTTTCTGGTCTTCTCTTAAGGAAAGCTTTTTAACTATCAGAATAATCTTTTAAAACAAATCAAATAACTCATTTTCTGGTCTTTTCTCTTAAGGAACGAAAGACCAAATTTGGTATAAGTAAAGGTAAACACTATCATTATCATCATTAAATTTTGTCTAAATAGACGTAAACCAAAGAAAAGCATATGAAAGCAAAAGTTAAGTCCTAAAAACTACTACTCAAAACCCAACATAATATTCAGGGTAATTACAAAAGATAATATTTAAAATGATTTATTTTTTATTTATTCGATAAAAAGGTATTTTTTAACAGTATAATTGATATAAATATTCTAATTTTCTGTAAATTTATATAAAACTTCAACTTAATAAGCATAAATAATCATTTTACTTTTAAATGAGAAGCATACTTAAGATTATATAAAAAAATAAAATTCCATCCAAATAAAACATAGAATTTACCTATTTAGTTTACAACACACTTTAAAAAAAACTTAAATCAAATAAAAATATATTTTTCTATTAACAATTTATAAATAATGATATATCATTTTTGGGGTTATTGGCTATGACTGATATCCCACTAATGTAGTAGCAAGTGACCAATTTATCATGGTTTTGAATAGTCAACTTAGCAGTGATGTTCCTAGGGGTGAAGAAGTGACATTGATACAGGCCAAATGAATTGCATAGCATAAATAATCACTTCTAGGGCTTGCACCTGGTAACCAGAACTTCTGGAGAAGGTCACCCATCCCAAAACTCTGTTCAAACACCCCTGACTATGAAGTTTTCCCCACAACCAAGCCCACTTAACTTGCTACCCCATTTACAAAACCTTAGGAAGTATTGTTCTTTTTGAACTATTCAATTACAGTTCCCTTAATTCTTGCTACCCCATTTGCAAAACCTTAAAAAGAGTATTGTTCTTTTTGAATTATTCACTTAGAGATCCCTTAACTCTTTTTTATTTAAGCATAAAAGTTTTTCCAGTCCAACATATGTCATTTTTTAGATTATCTATATAATATATATCATTAGTTTATGACCCATTATCTATACTTCCAACTAACCAATTTCTCATAATTTTAAATAATCTACAAAGTAATTATATAAATCAAACTTCTATTAAAATTTCACACAAAAACTTTGATTAATCAGTCTCACGTACCATCTACAAAAATAAAAATAGATCAAATCAATACCACATTATAGTTTAATAACACATACCAGCCAGATTTCAAGTCCGGCCTTGGCACAACAAAAGGTGAGATAATAACTCAAGATGAAACGTGTACAACTTGACATAACTCTACACCATATTGGATTTAAACACCGACCGACTCTTAGAAAATCATCAAGAGAAGTAGAGAAGTAGGTGGTCTTACATATAAAAATACTAATTAAAACATGTACTGTAATTAACTCATCTTGACACTACGCTCATGAAAACAAGGAAATGTCTAAAAGTATATGAAAAGTATTGAAATTTAGCAATACTTAGGAGTTAGGAATTGGGATTGAATTCTCCTGGAGCATAAGCTGTGGGCCAATTCCTCAAGACATGTACTCCATCTCCCTTAAAATAACGTTCCATGTCCTTGTAAGCATTTAGGATATCTTCAAGACCATCTTCCCTGGCTGCTTCCAATAATGTCATCTCCACAGAACTTGAAAACCCTTTCCCTATGATTGGCGTGCTTCTGTGAAGTTTGTTAAGTTTATCCCAAAATTGTCCAAAAGTCCCCTTCTTCCAATTTACACATTCTGGCCACCCTTTACCTATAACTTCCCAGATCTTTTCAGGAACAGAGAAACCAGCATATTTCATCAATGACCATAGGTGCATGCAAAGCATTGCATTTTCGTCTCCATCAAGGTTATAAGTCTCAAGTTTTTCTTCTTCAGCCCACTTTTCAGTCAATAGTCTTTTCCCTGGAAGAAATTCAAACCTAACATTCTGAGAGGCCATTCCTGCATATGTCCTCAATACTCCAGATTTTTGTCTGGGATCTGGTTCCTCTACAAAAGATACAAGGACTGCTATGGGTGCCATTGCCTCTTTTTTTTTAAATAGTGTTGCCAATCCCCCTTTCAAGACATCATAAGCCAGTGATGCTGCCATAGAAGATAGAATACCTACTGCCACAGCTGGAAGAGCTCTTTTCTGTCTGATTTTAACTTCTTCATCTCCTGTAAAAACAGGCTCTAAATGTTTGAGGAACCTTACAAAAGCAAGAGGAGCATCTTTCCAATCTAACTTATTACGTAACCCTGAGCCAAATTGCACTCTCAAGTCTCCTGTATTCACAATGAACTCCTTCATGTTTTCTATTATAGCATATCTTCCTCTTTGCAAGCACTGCCTATAGTTTTCAGAGATTATAGAAGAATTGTCCAAGAATTCCATAGCGTTCTGGCATCTGTTATACAGATCTTTCATATCACCTTCATCCCAATCTGTAGGTTGTGGAAGTGACACATTTGCTGCAGCCAAGGTTGCCAATCCTCCACAAGGAAAAACTATATTCTTCCTGATCTTAATTTCACTGTTCCCTGTAAAAACAGCCTCTAAATTTTTGAGAAACTTTACCAAACATCCAGGAGCATCCTCCCAATATAACATAAAGCTTTTGAAATATCTTTCATCCATAATCAACTCCATAATTTGCTCAATTATAGCTTTTCTTCCTTTGTGCAAGCACTTCCTAAAATCCTGAGAAACTATAGGAGAGTTGTCTAGTAACTTCATAGCACTATCGCAAATTTCATAAAGATTTTTTATATCTTTTTCCTTCCAACTTTCTGTAGGTCTTGGAAGTGACATTACTTCTACCCCACCATCCATTATCTTCAACCTGCCCAAGAAAAACTATGTGTTCTTTTACAAGATTATTATCGTGATCACTGGACCTATGACCAAAAAAAATTAGCGCAGCAAGAAGAGATACCCAGCATCTGCATTCAATACCATCAAAGCTATGATTATTGACAGTAAAGGTGACATACTCATTCATAGAAAAAAATATTAGCACAGCTACAAGAAAATCAATTTAATTTTTGTGGAAATGGTAATAACTTAATTTTGTGAAAATGATAAATCTTAGACAAAACAAAACATTGAACTAATTACATTGAACTAATTACCAACATAAAGAAATAACATAAATATCAAACTAATTAATATTGACATAGAACAAATACTATTTAATAGACAAAGAAAACAAAAACTGATACAAAAAAACTGATATGGAAAACAAAACAAAAGCTGATATACCCTTACCTAAAACTTATTTAAATCTTGATCAAAATAACAAGATACTACTAACTAAGAAATGAATCCCACCTTTACAGTTAAATTAATTTAGTTGATCTGTTTAAGTAAATCCAAAATCTTAAACAATATCAACATAAAAATAATGATAACCTTGATACACCTAATATATACTCAGACCTCAAAAAAATACCTGTTACATGAGCGAATGATAACCTTGATACACATAATATATACTCAGACCTCAAAAATATACCTGTTACATGAGCGAATGATATTGGCAAGACTCTTTGAATGGTCATCTGATCGACATAAAACAAACAATAATAAGAATAGGAATACTCCCATAAAACCAATACTCACTACTGAAACTTGAACATGTTACATTATCCCACCTGAGTATCTCTGGCCTTTATATAGGTCTCGGACAGATTCCGAATCCGGATTAACACAAAACATAACTCGATCATATCTCAAAGCAAGCCTCACGTGTACGGCCCCGATTAACCCTTCTTTGTTAGAAACCTTTTGGGACCACTGCCAAATATTCAATGTCTTTTCGGAGGCAATTAATATAGTTAAATTAACTGTAGTACATGTACCAAAAAATTTCAGCGTTTTTATTTACCAGCATTTAATATAGTTAAATTAGCGGTGGTCTTTGTAACTAACAATTCAGCAACTTTCTTAAAGCCTTCAGCCTTCTTCTCCCTTCTCCACCCAATTCAGCAACAATTCAGCCTTCTTCTCAACCCAATTCGTTTTCAGGTGTAGATGTGATGTCAATGTAAACATTAAATGCTTCACCGGTTAGTGTTTTTACATTAACATCACATCTCCACCTTGAAAAGACTAGTCATTTAATTTTGCATTATCGCGTGGACTCTGGAGCATAAGGCTCGCGGAGTCGCGGTCTTGAATGAATGAGGCGGGCGGAGATTTATGACATTTGCAGGTTCTTAGTTTTTTAATTGAAAAGTAATTTTAATAAAAACATTTTAATTGAAAAGTAATTGCAGCATATCTTTTAATTGAAAAGTAATTTTTTAATAAAAACATTATTTTTTAAAGATAAATAAAATAAAAAATTTTTACCATGCCAAGTACAGTTGTTAGGGTTTGAATGAGTCCAATGGCCAATAATTGCTCCTGCCAACCAACCATACCAATTGGCAATGCCAATGCCATTGATATGTTGGAATCGATAGGTGATGACGAACCTGCAAATGTCATAAATCTGACGAACCTGCAAATGTCATAAATCTCCGCGAGCCTTCTTCTCCACCCAATTCGTTTTCAGGTGTAGATGCGATGTTAATGTAAATATAAGATTACTAGATTTATTTAAGATTTAGAAATATAAGATTTTAGCTATTAGATTTTTATAAATATAAGGTTTAATTTAGATTTATAAATATAAGGTTTAATTTAGAAAATATAAGTTTTTAGTTATTAGATTTATTTAAAATTTAGAAAATATATGGTTTTAATAATTAGATTTATATCAATTTAATGATATAAATAGAAGTAGAAAATGCAAGTTTTAGTTATTAAATTTATATAAACTTAACCATTTGAGTAGAGTAGAAAATAATAGTTTTTGATTATTTGTTTTATATAAATTTAAGGATTTAAGTAGAAGTCATGAAGCCATTAAAAAATTAGAAGATATGATGTTGCTAAAAATTAAGAGATTTAAATTTATTTAGAGTTTGTAAATTTATATAAATTTATGGATTTAAGTAAAAGTTAAGTTTGTATTCACTCATTATTGACTGAAATTTACATAGTGGAAATTGAAACTCCAAAATTTACATAGTGGGAATTGAAACCCCATTTTAGGGTTATAATTTTTTTTTTATAAATGGTTGAGATTAATTATGTAGTCACCTGTGTCAGTTATTTGGGACTATATGAGTTATTTGGGAGTATATGCATGGAATTTGCTTGTTTAATTACATTTTAATGAAATAATGATATTAATCCCTGTATTTTTCATATATTTACGATCTCTATATTGATATTATAAGGTATTTGAAATTTTAAATATCACTCTACTTTATAAGTTAATCCAATAAAATTAGTTTATAAATTAAAAGACTAATTATAAATTTCAAATTAATTAATGTGAAATAAGGATATCAAATAATGTAATTAATATATTTTCACCAGTGAGAAATTTTGAAACTTCCATTATTACTCCTTAGTAATGAAAAACTAGGGTAATGAAAAACTAGGGGGTAATGAAACTTCTATTATTAAAATTATCAATTTTATATTTGCTTTCTTTCCATAAATTTACTTTAATGATTTAAACTTAGTTCAATTTTTTAGTCAATGATATTGGTGCAAAAAATGCCATTATCTAGAATCATTATTTATTATTTCAATAATAAAGTTAATGATTTACCTGACCCAAGAGTTGTTGTCTTATCATGAGAAAGGTCACTGGTTTTATTTTGTCGATTTTTTCCATTTTATGGTTAACTTCAAAATGGTCAAATCTTAGCAACTACAACTTCTAATATCTCCTTGTAATTGCTATTTTTCTCCCCTCTAAAAACAATTGTTATAGTTGGGAACATTGCCAGGTTGTGGCTCTTGTTAAAATTACATCTTAGATGGTCCATATTTATTCAAAAATTCCATCTTTTAGAAAAAAGATAATGTGGAGGCCACACATTTAACATTTAAAATCCTTATTTCCTTTGCTGGCAGAGACTAATAACTAAATACTTTTTTTCTTTTGTGAAAACTTAAATTAAATATTATAAAATAAAAATTAATATTTTTTATTAATTAATGCATTTTATTTGACTATTAATTAATAAAAATCAATTATGTTATAAAAATTTAATTTAATTTATTCCTATTATTATTATTAACTAAATTATATATATTTTTTATAAATTTTTATGAATAAATGATAAAAATGCTTCTTTAATCAACTTGTGAATTTAAAATATAAATTATTATTAAGTAAAACTTATAATTAAAAAAACTAGAGTATGAAATTATGAAGCTCACTATTTCCAATTTCCATGTTTGGGTTACTTTGAAAAATTATAGTATTTTCTTGAACCACAATTCTATATATAATGTTGGGTTAGATTTTTTATGATAAATATAGTGTTTAGATTTTGGGTAAATGTAGGTTAGATTTATGGATATTTTTATTTATAATGAGGTCAAAATAATATTATTTATGTTTTTGAGCAAATAAATTAATATTTTATATATATAGATTATTTGTGAATATATATCTATATATTTATTTTATATTTAAAAATAATAATATATTTTTTATAATTTATTTTTATCAATTCCTAGCATCCTTGTAATAATAAGATTACAAAAAACTCTTTGCATCTCTTATGGGCATGAATTCCAGAAAGTGCTTGTAAAGAAATATAACAAAAGTGCATCAAGATTACAGACTCATAATGTCTCCAGCTAAGATTTTTTATGATCTTCTTACAATAAACAGAATTCTCACCGTCTCTAAAGAAATAAGTTCACCAACCAAGATAAATTCAATGATCGGAGAAGAAATTAAAACCTAAGCTGTTCACAGTAAAGTAAATGGGTAACTTATCAAAGTGAACTATCTCATAAGGGATTTTAATCTTTATGGTAAATACAAAGAACATGATTTTAAGCCAATTTAGCTTTATTAACGTTTTTTTTTGGATCATTATGGGCTTTTTCGAATGATAAACTCATATCTAAATAATAACTTTTCAAAAAAAGTTTTTAAAATTATGTTCAAATAAAAAAATTTGGAGAAATGTTATTAAGAACTTTTCTTATTACATGAATGAACTAGACACACATAGGTTTATATAAATATAAAACATCTTAATATAATTAAGATTGTATATATAATTTGGGATTTAATTTCAACTAAAAAATATTCAAAATTTATTATTGTTTTAAAATAGATGAGTTAAATATAGTTGGCATCTTATAATGGTTTTTTATCCATTTTTTTAATAATAATATAATATATATTTTTTATTTATTTTTATTAATTAAAATGACTGTATATTAAAATGGTTAATTGGTGAAAGTCAAGATAATTTTTAGTAGAGGCTTATAAGACATCATTGGTTGTAAAGTGCCCATTGCTTTAAACACATGATTTATTGCATTTGCATTAAAGAAGTCATTGTGAATTCTTATCTCTTAATAACCCATATAGAATTAATAAGTTGGTATAACTTTCTTCACCAATCTATTCTATTAAGTGCACCTTGTCTACTATATTGAGTATTTACACCTGCAGTGAATATTATGTTTTAGAATACAACAAATTAATATGGTTATCCATCTTTTAAACCTGAATGTCTTAGTTAATATTGATACCAACCAAATTTCATATAGAGTTAATGAGTTTTCCCAACTTTCTCCACCAATATGTGTCATTTAAGATGGATTCCTTAGTTTTTTTTTTATAGAATGAATGTGTTTACACCTTTCTCCAATAACAGGTCTCGAATAATCAATCTACAAATTGAATTCTCACAAGTAACAATTAGTTTGCCTAATTTCTTCACCCACATTTCCTAAGTAATACTTATAACAACCAAATTATATATAAAATGTGTGAGTTTGCACAATTTTATTCTTCAATATGTCCCATTCAATGTGTCTACACAAATAAAGTCCATATAGAAATCTCCATAAGTTTCTTCAATAGTATGCCATCAGCAATCAACCTACTAATCAAATTCAAATTAGGAATAATTAATTTCCCCAACTACTTGGTCTCTATTTCTTCGACAATATCCATTATAGAGATTTCCCACTAAGAAATATTGGTGCTATTTGAATTCCATATCTATAATTCATTTATTTTTACAGTTTTCTTCATGAACATGTGCCATTTGATATGACTTCCCTACTAAATTGCATTAATATGAATGACTTTCTATAGATTTTTTATATAATGTTCTAGTTGAGTCCTCTTACTTCTTAGTAGTATCAACCAATTCTCATTTAACAAATTTGGACACTTTTATTGGCCACATGTCACATTCAATATGACTTTACCACTAAATTCCACTTAGAATGAATGCTTTTCCACACCTTACCTTTCTTCCATGATATGTCTCAAATAATAACCCTGCCTCCCACCTTTGTACTAGAAATAATTATTTTCCCCATATTTGTTCATCTTTACTCCATCAAGGATTCATGACCACGGATCAAAATTGAACCTGTCACAGCCCGTCAAAGGGCTTCTAGCCACTCAGTGAAGTGGCAATCGAAAATAGCCCGTCATTTAAAATGTGGTTTTTTTATTTTGTCACTTTGGAAAAAAATAGAGTATTTAAATTAAAATGACATGAGAAGGGCTTGAGTTAAAATTGCCCATCAACCATTTCAATTTCAAACTGTAGTATCTACCCTGACCGTCTTAGTCTACCTCATCTGCACAGTGCAGACTGCTAGTGACACTCAACATTTATATAGATTTGACAACTGAGTATTCTAATAACTCATCATAATTGCTAATTCATGCGTGACATACAACGGCCAGCATACATGGCGAATCGCGATTCGAGATCTTGCAACACTGACACGGTGACACCCATAATATAAAAATTTTACATTAGATTAATGACAGTACGTCTCTTTCATCCCACTGTAAAATGCATCTATGCCTATATAAATATTTGAAATTGGCAACACGGATGAAATGCATCTATGCCTATATAAATATCTGAAATTGGCAACACGGGTGTTGATGCCTGGAAATTTGCAGGCGAAAACAATAAGGGATTCTCCCCAATCAACGTTCTCAACTAGCCCGTTGACTGTTTGGTGTAGGGAATCCATCCGGTTTGCGGTCCGGCTATCGTAGGTCAAAGGTAACAAAGCAAAGGCTTTACCGGTTGCGGCCCGGTCCACCGAGTTTTTTTGTATTTTTTGACTTAATGTGTGCAATGCAAATGCCTAACTAAAAATGCAGGGTGATAAGGATGCAAGGAACTACACAATGTGATGTGCAGGTTCTTACCTTTCGTCTTAGGCTCACAGGCATCTAAATCACATATACAGTAATGAAATCAACTAACTATCCACCTAACTACCTATCTATGCACCTATCCCCGGGGAGCCAGAATATGATTTATTTATGAGTAATGTGAATTCTTCATGCATTATAAACAGAAATTATAGGTAGCTGATATTTTTTATCTACAACACACGAAAGATTAAAGATAATTCAACAATCAGATAGCCAACTGTTTCATAAGCAGCATACATTACTCATAGTGGAAATCTTTGTAAAATAAACTAGAAAGCATTCATACAAGAACATAGGTTCAATGAGTTAGAATGGTCTCACAGTTAATGGACATAAAGCTGAAAACGAAATAGTTCCTCTTCAACAAATCCATGGTACAACATTTGAATATTCCACTAAGCTTTCTCCAACAGGCAAATTGTAAGTTTCTATTGCAAAAGGAAATAGTTCTTCTTACAATATGTCTTCACCAGTCTCACTAGGAAAAATTCCTTCACTCTTCTTAGTCTATTACATTTATACAAAGGGTGAGATGGTTGGGCTGCCCAAAGTAACCTTTGGGCTTCCCAACGCTTCATTTTCCCAATGCTTAACGTTTTCTCAAAAGTTTTCTTTTTACAAAAATTGTTATAAATACAAGAAGTGACTAGTCCTTCATGTGGAGGGACCCACTTGGCTGTCTAGGAATTTCCTCCACGCTGCAACTTCAGTAGCGATGCCTTCAAAGGTACAAGGCTCCAAAAACTGAATATTTATCTCAAACTTCTCAGCTTGGTTCTTGATAGCATCGATCCTGGGTGCACTTAACTGAAGCTGGTCATCTAAAAGCCGCACACTGACAGCTGAGTGGTCTACTTCGTTCCTCATGATCTGCTCATCCAGGGTTGTAAGATGCTGCACCTTAGCTTCCTCCTCCTGGTATTTCTTCTGCAACAGCTCCACAAAGGCGTTGTGATCTGGGAAAGCGTCAAGTCTCTGCTTAGCCTCTATTTGGCACCGGTTGTAAGTGATGAGAAGTCTTCTGAAAAAACTCGATGCATAATCCTTTTGTCTTTTTAACTGTCTTCTTGAAGTCTTTAGCGGTGTTGATGGTGAACTCTACTAGGTCACGATCCCGCTTGAGAGCTGATTTATCTTTTGCTGGTAGCTCTGTTGGAGTTTCTTTGTTGTTTTCCAGCCTTTCCATTCTGGCAGTCAAGACTTCAAGCACGTCCTCTGATCTATCCACGAAGAAAGAAGAGGTTTCCAGGATTTCTTCTAAATGGCCATCTATCTGGAGAACTTTACACCTTTCCTCCTCTATAGCAATCTGCACTCAGCCTTAGCTTGTTCATCCCCTTTTCCACCTATGGTAGTGATTTTCTTCTTGAATCTCCTCTTCAATGCTGTCATGTTCGGGGCATTCCGGAAGACAGATTCTTCCCTATCAAAATGGTGGGTATACTCAAAATGCACTGTGTGCTCCTTACAGTGCTCAGCTACTATCCCGAGGGTATCATTTCTCCGGAAAGGCATTTCGCCAAAGTGGAACTTCTACAGCTCTTCTACGAATTCCTCAACTTGTTTCACCTTAGTGAACTTGTAGCTTCCAAGTTTGAAAGGCAAGGGAGGATAAGCAGTCTTCTTATGTTCAAACAGAAAACTATCTATTCCATCCAGGAACACTTGTCTGACTGCCTCCTTGTGGATAACATAGTCAATTGCGTATTTGGGCAGCAGAGAAGGTGCTCTCGTACCACCAAACATTCTGAAATACATGCCATTTTCTGTCAAGAAGTAGTCTGTGTAATCCTCTATTACTTGCATGGCTTCCTCCGACATACAATTACACTCTTTCCGGAAAATGAGTGTGTATAGTGGCATAATGAAATGCTCACATACTTCTCTGTAATGGCTGTGGTACTAGTGCGCCCACAATGGTTTATAAGCAGCATAAACAGGCATTCTTTCCCTGTCCCAGATGCACCTGAGACCAGGGAAAGGTTGGTTGCATAGTATGCAGTCTATCAATATTGAACTCATATAGAATTCAGATCTTTTTCGGGATTCTCCTCCCAAAGCTGTGGCCAAGCAAGAAGAAAGACTACTCGATACAAGGCTGGCCCAGTTGAAGACTGTCCCCTGGGTTGCAACATGAAATATGATGGGTATCCATTCCAGTTTGAAAAACCTGCCATGAGCTCGTCCAAATATTCTGTTGAGCATCAAGGCTATGAATCTGTATGGAACCCTTAAACTTGCAGTATCGTATTCTCCTGTTACTCTGGTTCTAAAATGCTTACCAGTCAGCAGCATTCTTTTCATGGTCTCTATAAGGTCCATTCTTATGCTGTTTAACCAATCATCAGATAAGAACACCTGAGCTTTTGGCAAGTGATAGGCTAGAGCCACATAACCAGGGATGTAAGCAGCATAACCTTGCTTCTCAACATTCCCCAGGATCATTGTGGTTGTATCTGCATGGGGCAGAATCCATCCAATTACCTCAGAGCATGGGAACAGCTCTGGTCTGGTGGAAACCTTCATGAGAGAAGATTTCTCTATGTTAGCATAGATGGATTCTTCTTCGAGGACCATGTCAGGAACCTCCCTGCGGGAGATCAATCTATAAATTTCACCCCATTTGTACTCGGGTTCGATACCAGAAACACATTGAGTGTCTTCATATATGTATTCGGTCTTCGTGACGACCTCTACTTCTGGCTCTTCTTCGACCACCGGGGCCTTCTTCTTCTGCCTCTTGGGCATGGTGGATTCGAATTCTTCCTACCATATATAAAATTGTAACATTGAGAAATTCAAGGTGCATACGTTCTATGACAGTGTGCAGCATTTTACTTCTTCTATGTGTATCATGACAGCAATTAGTCAAAAATATGTGTGTATGGACTGAAATGTCCTGACTAACAAAATTATTAAACCCAATGGGCAGTGGAAAACAAGTTATATACAGTAAAAAATGTGCAATCTACCACTGCTGTAGGATACTAAACAACTCTATCAATCATATTCAAGACAGAAAAAGATCTACATTAATATGCAACACATTTCTGCTTTCTATGCATGCCATGGTTCTTTCGCTGCGCGGGAAAGACAGTAGCAGCTACGCAGGTTTTCAACGGCGCCTTAGCAAAACCATACCCATGTCCCTTAAGAATATAGATAAATTTCCTCCCTCAGGCCGAGGCTCAAACACTGAGCTCTACGGGGTAGCTTGAAGAATACAGGTAAAACGGCTGGGGTTTTAGCGGTGCGGGAAACAACAGTAGTAGCCATGAGGTTTCCTCAGTGGCGCCATGCTTACACACCAATAGAAAAGATGTATCCCCTCCAGCATGCTACGGGTTCGACATTAATCTCAACGAGGACGCGTAGAACCGCGTAGGTGGAAACGGCTAGGGCTTCAAATGCGTGTAATGCACCACGGGATAAACAGCCCCAAATCCCCCAAAGCAGTCCATGGCAGACCTACCTCCTACCCATCATAACCACGCGGGGCAGCTTGGCGCAGACGGCGTAACGGCCGTCTGCGCCGAAACCCCTCAATCCCTAAGTGCAGGGTATCAAATGAACGCTGGTGGGAAAAAAACAAAACTGTTCTGAAGGTTATACTGCCCTCCCATGGTCAAAAAGATAAAATCTCCACTTATATAGGCGTATAACCTAGCTGGACGAGGAAAACAGCCGGGGACACCAAAACCACCGTGGAAAACCACTAACAGTTTAAATGTAACGAAAAAAATGACGAAGAGCCTACCTGGTAACCTGGCGAATATGGCGAGTCGATGACGGTCGGGCTTCTACCTTTGCCACCTGGATGTTGGTACACCGACAGTGGGGACCTTCACTACCTCAAGAAAACGACAGCTCGACGGCGACAGTGCTTGGCAACGAAAAAATAACAATAGAAAAACAAAACGTCGTCCCCGTATATATATATATATATATATATATATATATATATATATATATATTTGATCACACGTGCGAAAACATATCGGACATCGGAGAGCCTTCGCATCGGAGGTCGGAAGTAATCTTCCTTCCGCAACGGCGGATGGCCGAAGCGTAGACCCAGCCGCGAAGACACGCATGGCGGGAAAAATAAGAAGATCAGACGTCGCAGAGTTTTCAAATCGGGGATGAAAACAAACATTCTTCCGCAACGGCGGATGATTAACGTGCCAATCCTTCCGCTCTGGTCCTAGATCAGGTAGCAGTTGAAGGATCGGACGTCGAAAGGTTTTCAAATCGGAAGACGAAAGTTTAAAACCATCCGCAACGGCGGAAGAAAAGATTATAAAAGCTTCCGATGCCAAATAAAAAAGCATCCGACATGAAAACCAACCGATCGAAAGACTAAAGTAAATTTCCATATGCAACGGCGAAAGACCAAAGCAAAACTCCACCCGCAATGGCGGAAGACTAAAACCAAGATAACTTCCGATTCAAGCATGTTTCAAATGTGTTTTTCGGGCAGCGATAGAACTTAATCAAAAAGCGGATGACTTGAGGCATCAGAGGAAGAAATCGAATGATGGGTAGCTCAATCCAAGCAAAAGCAACATCTTTATGAAAGTTCTTAGACCAATTTCAAGCAGAAAATCAAACTAATCCAAGCAAAGGAGGGTCCTAAAATTTTTAGAATTTTGGGAAATTGTTGCGGCTGCAACAACGGGTAGGATGATTGAAAAGAAAGTTGTAGAGATTTGCTTTTCACATTTCTTTGAATGAACCTTGATGAATTTGTAGTAGTTCAATTGAATAGAGACTTAAATTTACTTAACGCCAGGAATACTGACAGGTTCTGTAGTTGCAATTATATTTTATTTTGGTAGCCACTTCAATGAACAATGCCGGCATCCCAATGACTAATGATTCAAACGTCAGCGCTTCTCCTTTTGATATGGGAGCGGGCGAATTGAGCCCCATGAGAGCACTGAATCCTTGCTTGGTATACGACACAGCCATCGACGACTACGCGTTGTTTCTGTGCAACCTGGGATTCAAAGCATCACATATTTCTTCAGTGTCCGGCAACAAGGGCTTTAGCTGCTCGTTGGATAATACTCGGATTCCAAGGACGAGCTGATCAGCGACATGAATTACCTGTCAATCGCCATCTCAGGCCTCAATTCCGCCAGATCGGTAAAGAGGACGCTGACAAACATAGGATCCGCTTCTGGTTCCATTTACAAATTAACCATAGAGTCTCTGCAGGAATTAGATGTTAAAGTTTCGTCGAACGAGCTCGCTTTCTTGGGGACCTCTGACAAGATATCGTTCAGCGTGTTGTTTAAGGCTAGCACAAGTTGGCATTCGAATTTCAGGGCTACGGACCAACTTAAAATTTAATAGAGTTGGGAGTAGGTGATATAGTAACTAATGCCTTTAATGCCTATCCTCTATCAGCCTACAGCCAACGACTCTTTCCACATCTTTGTAGATCTGTCCATTTCCCATATCATTCTCACGGGACTTAGCAGTTTAAAAGTTTATATTCTCTGGTATGGCAACTTCAATCATTTCGAGAAATACGCTATTTTTTATTTCATTGTCTCCATTGGAAGAAAGGTTCCAACAGAACCGTCAGTGAGCCGCTGGTGGGAAACCACCCAGCACTATAAAGACTCAGCCAAACGAGGCGTCTCAGCTATTGTTCAGATTGGGGGCCAAGACTTTGATTCATTGTGCACCCATGGAAATAAACTGAAGAGAAGCAATATTGCAATGGTTGTAAGACGGAGCTTGGTTAAAAGGTTATTTGCCATGGATGACAAGGGAATGGATTCTTATGGGTGAATACAAGATACATTGAACCTTGCATATGAATTGTACTGTATTGTTCATTGAACTGTACTGTTTATTGAATTATATTGTATTGAAAGTAGAAGCATCGAAATTTTAATTGTCAAGGCGGGCAATCTCCAGTTCCCCATGAAATGAATGAATCAGGTGTGCCCTTGAAAGGTTTAAACTTATCAGGGATTTTGATTGAATGAGATTAGAGTGCTGGAAGTGGGTTGTTATAACTTACCAACTTGCTTCCTATTGTGCAGCTCATTTTCAGGCCTGAATGATTAGAATGGTCGTGCTGTGTCACTTCTTGAGTGCCCTCACCAGCAACTGATTAGCCGAGGGATCCGTTCATCAAAGAGGTTTCTAGGCTACCCTAAAAAGCAGCTGTTAATTATCATCAGGCAGGTAAGAGAGTTCAATTTTGGTTTTACTATAATTTGTTTTATATGATGGGTTAATAATTTTTATATTTTTAATTGAATTTAGTATCATAGATATTAAATTTCAGTTTTGCTATAATTTTAATTTTAGTTTTAGTTTGTTTCTTTTTAAGTTTTTTTTTGTCAATTAGTTTTCTCATTTTCTGTAAATTGAATCTATTATCAATTTTAATCTTTTTAGTTCTCCATTTTTTTCAATTCGTAATTCTAAGTTGCTAAGGTAAATACATGATGGATTGTTCCTAGTTATTACACATTGTTGTTTGGGGTGGCAATAGTACAGAGTGGGAATTACTACAATCCGGTGAAAATAATGGAAAATAACTTGCCTCTTTCTTAAGCTATTTTTATAAATTACATCTGCTTTCTCATTAAACCTTCTCCTTGCCCAAAATATTTCCATTTTGTGAGGATTCTAAACCCCAAGTTGTGAAAGGAGTGAACATGAAATAAGCTCATCTTGATTCAAGCTTCATAGTTTTCAATATATTACCACCGGCTACATAAGTGTCTAAAGTTTGACATAAAGTTGAGACAATCTTAGCAGATTTGAAAACCTCCTTTAAAAATAATTAGGTTTATGAAAATTTGTGCTTTTGGGATTTTAGCAAAGAATTCCATTAACATATTTGGATTTTTGTGGAAAATTTGTTTGGCCATGTACATATCATTTGTTTTGTTTACATTATGCCGAATCTTATAGTTCACTTTTTCTCGTCAGGAAATTATCATGAGCAGGTAGGTAATGGCATGCTTTCTCTTCATTATTATGCTTTCCCTTCATTCATTCTTGTCTAGGTTTTCTTAGCCTAGTTGTTATCACTGACATGCTATTAATACAAATATTGTTAATAGCAACTTCTATGAGTTTGATATAGTTGAGTTTGATCTTGATCTATAGTTTCATTGCATAGAACTGAAAAAAGAATAATAGCATATATTAATCCCAAATATAATGAATATATCTCAATTACAATGCCATTCAACTATCAAAATCTCTTACTTATTCTTGTTTAAATGTTTCTCTGTTCCAATTTCCAAACCTATCCTTCACCCTCAGACATGGAAATTTAATTTTGTAATGAACTAAGAATCAAATACCTAGATAACTATATGCATATTTTTGTTGGTATATATATATACTTTGTTTGATAGATGGAGAATATTTATCAAAGTTAAATGTTAGGTGAAGTGATTTATAATACCTTGAAGTAGGTAGTGGGTTTAGCTTTCACTTCATGCAATGCCGATAGTAGGAAATTATGATTTTTTTATCTCAATTTTGATTTTACTATCATAGTTAGGTTATGTCATTGTAATTAAAATTGTTCCCACTTGCAGGTGCAAGTCAGCAATACAGACCAGTTTCATTTTAAAAAAAAAATAGTATTATAAATTTATTGAAATGCAGTTTTTTTAGCACATATTTTTTTATGAAGTGTGCAATTAATTTGTTTCTGTCATTTGAAATGTGAATATTTTAAAAGCCCTTCATAGTAGAAGGGTAGCATAAATATATAACCTTGCATCTGAAATTAAGACCAACCCTTCAAATTTGATCCCTGCTTTCTTTACAAGCAATTAATATAGTTAAATTAGCCTTGGTCTTTGTACCAACCACTCAAAGTTTTTTAAACATATTTCTTTTCGGGCCACTAATATGCTTAAATTAGCCGTCGTACTTGTACAAATAACTCAAAGACGCGTCAGAGTGCTTATGAATTTATCATTAATATTATGTTATCAGTGATCAAATTTGAAGGGTTGTGAGAAATTGAACCCTTCAATGTTGACATGTAAAAATAATTTTTTTTTATTTGAAACTGTAAGTGTATAACAAAATTTATTATTTATTAAAAACAGTGTATAGAAAAAAAATGACAATACGAAGAAATCTAGTGATTCAACATTTACATAGAATTAGTGAGGTGAACCATGTATTCTCCCGGTCCGTGGAGCATATAGTTTATTGAACTTAGATAAGGGACAATTTTGTTGGGCCCATGAAATACTCGGTTGTTAGGTCGTTCATAAGATAAGGCATTGGAATTTGGAATGACCTTCGAATGGAGGATTTATTCAGCTTGATGGTGGCTCTATTGGGCCTACCTAAAAGAAAAACCCCAGAATGTAATACCTAATGCTTTCACGGAGAAACTTTTTTATTAACCCTAAATTCAACAGTTATTTTTAGAATTGAATCATGTCCTCCCCACATGCTCAAATCAAAGTGATCAAACAAAGGACCCAATTTTAGGTGGATTATGGATAATCCCTCCAATGTATATTGAGTTTATACCCCAATTCGAAGTGATCAAACAAAATCCCCAATTTTAGGTAGATTATGGATAGTCCCTCCAATCTATATCGAGTTTATCAGCCCTATTGAAAAGGTTAAGTATTTATTAGTCCACTATAAGAAAGAACTTTAAATTCTCCAACAAATATCACTACAAGTTGGGTGTCTAGTTTCTACCAAAGTCAACAAGGAATACGAATCATAAACACACGTCTGGGAGGTTTGTGACAAAGAGGATGTTGAAATCATGTTCTTCGCTAGATCATTGCACTCCTAGTGCCTCATCCATGAACGTCCGTCGAGGGATTCCCTTGTTTAGATATATTGGTAGACACACAAAGGGGTCAGAGTCTACAACATTTACAGTGTTGATTGTTAAATATTTTATCCTTTCAACTATTGGATTTCATTAAGGAAATTGGAACAATTCAAACACTTATATTCAAATATTGTTCCTAATGTTTACAATTCATGGCAGATAAATAACATTGACATATTTGGACCTCAAATACAAGGCTCTTTCTTCTTGCTCCTCCACCCAAACAAAGTTGTGGTCCTAGACTATGAAAAGGATACATTATTTTGGTTCTAATTTCATTTAAATAGTGGGTTTTAAGGTTACATCCATTGAGTATTCGATACTTAGTCTGGCGGAAACGCAATAGCATAATACACTACAAATTTCAAACAACATTTTGGATGGAGAAATTTTAAACCCTCATATTTATAGAACCAGAAGGAACTCCAACAAGAAACACATTTAACTTTTATCCACATATAAAATGTTACACAAGTGTAAAATGCTATACATACTTGTAAATTCACGACAACCAAGTCGACAGCTTAGCTCTGCAAAATCTTCTGGAGGAAATAGAAATTAGGGAGACACTGAAGCATAGAATTGGAGAGTTGAGAGCCTGAGTTCCAACCTCCGACTGTCCTATACTCGTAAACGAAAAATAATGTTTTTTTCATAGACTTCACCAATCTCTTTGAGTTCGGGGAAGCTCAATCCAACCTACCCAACGTTCTACCTTTTCTTCTCTTGCTCCTACCTGTGAAAAAGGTGGAACCTTCGAGTTGCCCACCGTAGAAGACAACGAGGAATTAGAGTGTGCAACCGTTTCCTTCTATAGAAAGACGATTGGAAGCAACACCATCTCAATTCCACAATATCCCGGCGCTCCTGAGTTGGTTTACCTTGCCCGAGGTAGGCGAATGCATGTTTGTGTATTTCACATGATTACAAAAAAAAATATTTTATAATTGCTTCTACATAACATAGATATATCTGTGCAGGTGAGGGAAAATTGGGTATTGTTGTCTTGAGGTTTCCAGAGACTTTCAGAGATCATTCTTCGTTATGAGGGTGCTCAGGGCATAGATCAGAGAGCCCACGGGAGGAAGAAGAAGAAGAAGAAGAGGACTCAAGTCAAAAGGTGAGGTGAGTGAGGAGGGGAGACGTAATAGCGATATTTGCAGGAGAAACCCACTGGTGCTATAATGATGGGAACGAGCCTCTCTAAATCGTAGCCATTGTAGACATAGGAAACCCTCATAAACAGCTCGGGCTCAATAGTTATTGTGTAACCATCCCAACAAATTAAGTAATGATAATATTCAGTTAGGTATATGACAAATTCTTTCGTTTATTTTAGAGATGACTATATGCATATTGTACAACCATTCTCTCTAGCTGGCCCTCCATTCCAGTTGCCTTTGTCTCTACTTCCTAACCCCTTTCCTCCGATGAGACAGGTAGACTAAGCGGCCTAGGTGGACCGTGGGAGACTGGGACTGCTGATTCAAATGATTTTGACCTCGGTAAATGAATGGAAATTGGAATAAATCCTAGAATCCTCGACTAACTAGTATAGGATATGATTCATGAGCACAAACAAAGGGCGGCGTGCTGCTATCTTGCTACCAAATATCCGTTATACCAGTCTTGTGGTGGTCATAATAGAAATGTCTAGCAGTGGGTCAAACCCTGGTCTGGAAACTTACATACCCATTGGACCAGGTTAGGTTCAAATCTAGCAAAGATTGCTCAATGCATTGTAAATTGCAACTTGTAAGTTGTAACCCAAAAAAACAACACCATTAGTTTTTCCTTACGAAGCCTTGATAGTGGAGGGTTATCAAATCAATTCACCATCCATAGATATGACTCATATGAGTATTTAATTTCACATCATATACTCAAATACTCAAGTGACTTGTAAGTTGTGAGATCACGTGACTCGGTGAACAATAAGATGACAGATGGAAAATCGAGTTGGCAGGTGGCATAATCTCATACCAAGATTTAATGAAGTTGGTGAATCAATAATGCATGCTAATGCCATTAAATGCTTTGAAAGTGAACATCGAATCGTGAGTCACAATCCTGACTCATTGACTTGAACTTGGCACTAGGCAGCCTAGTGGCCCACCGTGGTCCGTGTCGATTGGGATTGAGATCCTCATCCATGGTCCGACTATTCAAGGGCACTTAGGAAGACTCTGAGTCCCAACTCTCCCATAGCCCATTGAATCGCTTGATAGGCAAATTTTGTAGCTGCACTTCTGTTGCAAATTTACCAAGGCTTACTCAATTTCATTATTGAAGTGCTGGAAATGAAACTAATTTTTTTTTTGCATTGTAAAATTCCTTGTGGCCTTCTATGACGTTTAAAATGGCCTTTGAAAGGCTATGAAGGCTTCAAATTTGAAGCCTAGTTATATAATATTTAATTGTTTTATCTATATTTTGTTTTAATTGATATTAATTGAAAACAATATAAATTCATATTATTATTATTTAGTAACTAATCTATATCTTCTAAATTAGAGACAGCTAAAATATATTTCAAAATAATATAGACAATATAATATGGATAACATAATTACGTAATAATAAACATCATTTTATAAATAACATAATTACATAATGAACATCAAAAAAATATATTACATCGTGTTAAAAAACAAAATGACCTTACACATGCATAAGCACAAAGAAAGATATCACTCTTCAGCGAGCAAAATAAGAATCAGCGAGCAAGCACCCTATTACAGGGCTACAAACATAAACATAGACATCAATTTTAATTTTATTAACATATTTTAAAATATTTAAAATATAGTAAATAAATACATTAATACTTTGATTTTTATTTTTTATCTTTCCTAACACGAAAAATTATAAATATTAATTTCAATAAAATTGCGGAAAACCAGCTTTCATATATATTATATATTTTTTTGAAGTAAAAATATCCATAAATAGAATTTCAAAGAAATAAATCATTAAACACATAATATACATGGAATAGTTTTATGAAATTAAATAATAACTATGTGGTGATTCAGGTGAGCAATGTTGTCTTCATTGTCCTTGTGTTGGAATTTGAGGGCGTTTTGCTAGTCATGAGGCATTTTTCTGTCAGATATTTCTAAATATTTTGGGAGAACTTTAAATCAGATTGGTAAACAATTTACTAAAACCTATTTTTGACTTTTATTGATTTTTTAAGCTTTTGTTAATTTTTCAAGAGGATGAACTTTAAGAAGAGTTCTCAAACCCAAACTTTAATTGCATGTAATATGGATGTTGATAGGTGTATAATGCATAATGTTGATGGGTGTTAATTATTGGTCACTGAGGTATTCTTAGATATGTTAGACTAGGAAGCCCCTTCAAAAAAGCTCTACAAGAGTCAATTTGAAACTATGGTGGCCTGCCTATATTCCATATACCTTTATATGTAGTTCCTGATATGATATGGTGTTTTGTCCTTCAAAATGGCTAAGTTTAGAGTCTTCCACAATTCCCAACACACATAGGCCGTTAAATGCATCATATTCCGGTTATTAGTCCTTACCAGCCGCTTAGCAGAGACTCTTGTAATCGGCTTGCCACTCTTTTTTTAATTTTCCAACTTATCACGCAATTTATCAACATATCACCTCTCCAAACATTCTTAAATGTTTGAGGTTTCTCCATGTGCACTATGCATATTTACATGCAAGGAAAATATGATTAACACATTCTAAATGTGACACCTAAAATATGCTATTAATAATAAAATTATTTAAATTTATTTTTTAAATAAATATTTTAAATTAAACAAAATTTTAAGATAAAATCATTTAAATTTATTTTTTAAATAAATATTTTAAATTAAACAAAATTTTAAAATAAAAATTAAATTTTTAAGATTAAATTATTAATGGAATAAAATAAATATATTTTAAATAAATATCTTAAATTAAAGAAAGTTTTAAAGTAAAATTTTACATATTTTTATTATTAATAAATATAATAATTACGCCTTTACGGCGTTACCAAATAGAGTCTACTCCCCCAAATAAATGCGTTTTTACGCCCCAGCCGTCGGATGAAAGCGTCCGATGATTGGAGTAATGGCCATCGTTGGATCAGGGTCGGTGCCAAGGTTTGGTGGAGAGAAGTGGTTGAAGCATCAAATACAAATGTCGTAGTTGCAGAGGTAGAGTACAGTGACAGCATGACCCAGGGGACCTCAGCTTAACCACGGGCAGATGTAGCAGTGTTGTGAGGTGCACCAATTGAGAACAGGTATCTCGTCGGGTTCTGAAGCTGCTTACCAGGATATGGCGCCAGAGGTGTTGGATGCGAAGGTGGGACTTGCGGACCACTTGCCTTCTGGGAGTCGTTGATCGCTAGCGCTTTCCCCCATTATTTTGATTGAGCGCTACCGGCCTGATGTTGTGGAAGGATCGCTACCGCTCAATTATACGACGCCTCCATACGCCCTGCATCACGCTTACATGCCTCGCGCTTACACGCCATACTCGCTTTCAGTTACCTACGCATTCAGATCCGAAGAATCCAAACTCCTCAGGACGGGGAGGCCTTACACTCTCTGCACTCAGCTCTCAAACAGCGCTTTCAAACATGCCGAGGAGATCCTCAAGTTTGGCCATGATGGCGGCAAGCTGTTCATGGTACTGTAATTCCTTTGCCTTCAATTTTTGATTAAATATATTGATTAAACTGAAATTTCAATTATGATTCTGAGAGCATGATCCCGTAGACCAGGTATAATCTCGAAAGAGGTTAAAAGACAAACAAAAACATAAACATCATAATAAGATGCTTCTCTACTGTCACAGAAATTGTGCTTACCCTTTCCTTTTCCTCGACCTCTGCTAATTCCTTTTCCTTTGCCCCTACCTCTCCTCGAACTTCCCTCATTATCCTTCTTGACAGAAGAATCTTTTCCATCGACCATAGTTCCATCGCCGCCATTGTTTACTACTGTAGTTGAAGGCGACTCTTGCTCAACATTGCTATCTGGATGCAGACTGCGTAACAGGGCAGGAAACGGCAAAATTACGTGCAAGAGTCCCTGCCCAGGCGGTGTGTTGGGAGAATGAAATTATCAACAATACTTTCTAGTAGCCCCAGAAGCAGTTTATCAACCACGGCGTCTACGTATTCCTCAGCTGCCGCACTCGTCGACGCCTGGCCTTTTCAACAGGTAAAATCGCTCCCATGTCATCCACGTATTGTCAAACAAATCAACACTAAAATCGAAGTGGGCATTTTATGGATTTCGTCTTTCAAAATATCAGACGCCTAGCCCAGGGACTGCCAAATGTTTTTTAATAAACTCAATATAGTGTGAGTTCTTTCTATGCGCTCTGTGTCGTTTGATCTGTGAGCCTTGGCAAAACATGGTTGTACTCTGGACACGTAAATAACCTTCATGTTGGAGGCGTGTCCATGTAGGAGGGCGTGGAGGCGGCGGTGGAGTAGCGAAGGGGGCCACAGATGGGACGGGGAATAGGAGAGAGGAAGATGGAGGAGAGGCTAGAGGGGTAGCGACGGGCGGAAGAATGGCAGCGGGAGGGGTGGGGTAGCGGTGGTGGGCGGGGTGATGTTACCAAATTCTCAAAATCGGGTCCCCTCGTGAACTCCATTTTTTAAGGTTGAGGTGTTAACAGCCCTGATATTTTACTGATACCCAACGGACTAATGCATTCCATCCCATATTTAGAGGTAGGAGATTGCCAAAACACGTGTCTTTGCATGGTGCACTGCTCTTTTCAACACTTTGTTGAACTTCGTCACATTCAAGAGTTTCAATCATTTTAAATATTAGGATGAAAATGTAAAAAAGTTTGTTCACTAAAATTCCTCGTACCCGTCTTGTGTTTTTGAAATATCCATATTCATGGTTCTCTTCTTAAGTTCTTTGCCTTGAACGGTTGCCGCGTTGGCATGGCCTGATAGAGAGAGCAGGATCCCTTACAATAGAGATTTTATCGAGAGTTCATACAGGAGGAAAATGTTGATTAAATTTTGGAAGAAAATATTAATTAAAATTTGGTAAAATACAATGGCGTTTGGAATTGTTTGTACCATTGTAAAAGTTAGATTATAAGCATGAACATTTGGTATATAGTAACGGAGATATATAAGTAGAAACTAAGCTTAAAAGTTCGCCTAGGTCATAACGGAGATATATTTGGAATTGTTTGTACCATTGTAAAAGTTAGATTATAAGCATGAACATTTGGTATATAGTAACGGAGATATATAAGTAGAAACTAAGCTTAAAAGTTCGCCTAGGTCATAACGGAGATATATAAGTAGAAACTAAGCTTCCAAGTTCGCTTAAGTCATAATTTACAATCTTTAGGTTGCAGTATTTTTATGAAGATTGGGGAAGTTTATAAATGTATTTCATATTTATGATTCTATAAAGTTGGTGACATGAATAGTGATATTTTTGGATATGATATATTATGTTTATTATTTTATCTAATCATTAATTATTTTATTTAAAATTTATTGGTTAT
>LPNX010111937.1:1302-131002 GCA_001517045.1 Pseudotsuga menziesii
CACGGGAATTCAAATTGTCCCTTAGTTATTCGAATTCTTCATGAGTTAAGCCATTGATTATGCATGGTATTGTGATCCTCTGTTGTTTATATAATATACAGAGAGGAAACCTATTTGGTTCCTGAAAATTTCCAATTCATGAGTAATTGTTAATAATTCTTTGATGAGATTGAATCTTAGTTCCTAGATCATGTGCAAGAATTAATATCTTTCACCATAGACATGTTTTCTACTACATTCCCACTTATAATAATAAAACCTATGTGAATGAAACATTCATTTGACTCAAGTCATCGTTGAGTGATATTGTGTTGCTTTTCTCGACCCTGTATAGGCATGGGCACCTTTGCTACTAGGTTGGGTGCCTCTTTGCATTCCATATGGTTTGGACTTGGTTTGTTTTGTCTTGATGTTAGGGGTTATTCAACATTGAGTGCAAGCTTTTTCATCCAGATTGCTTTTTCCTAGGGAAAATCATGTGAGTTTTGACATAGTACACTATGTTCTTACAACGTTAGAAGGATATATGGAATATACAACAAGATTGTGGAGGATTGGCAGCCATGCTGTCAAGTTTGAATCCAACCAAATGCTATTTCAACCCCTGATAGTGGGTTATAAGTTTGTGATTGCTAGGTTTTAACATGTCAGAAACCTTCTAAGAGGAACTTGTTGCTCACATTTTTTTTGTATAGATGCTTCTAGAATATTTTTTATCTTTAGGTATGGATTTGATGTTTTAAATCAGATGCTTATAGATATACATATGTTGATAGTGCTTCATATGGATGCTCTTTTGGATCCAAGCAAGAGTGGTGACAAATTATCTGTTCCTTTTGATCATTTGAATATTGGGGATGTAGACATAACTGATGTTTATCCCTTTGACATCCTCTTTGTTTTTGATAATTTTAAACAACTTTAGGTTGAACCTGACGAAATGTTCACGGTCCATTAGAGCAAGTTTGGGGTCTAAAATGAGCCTCATAAGAAAAATATCCACCTCATAAAAATAGAGCCATTGAATTCAAGAACCAATCGAATTTCAAGAAAAGATTCAACCATAATGGTTGACTTGGCATATTTGTCATAAAAAAACGATTTTTTTCTTTGTATTTTCAACATATCTCCTCATGAAAGTAACACGTTTTTTTAGATATTTCTCCTTTTTCATGGGTTGGGGTCCATCAAAAGTATGTAGTGTGGGTACTCGTTGGATGTGGAATTCAATTTCGCATCCAACGAGCGCCCCCGATCAAAATTTGAGCAAAACCATGAGGAGATATGTTGAAAATATGAAATAAAAAAAATAGTTTTTTTTAATCTTTTCTTCCAAAATTTAGAAATATTCTTTTATTAGTTTAACTATTATTTTATTATTTTCCCTAGGAGGCCCATTTTAGACCTCAAATGTGCTCTAATGTTGGTCAAACCATTTTTTTAAAATAGGGTGAATCATAGTTCACAATATAAGAGGATGCGTCAAATGAATGAAGAAAGATATGCACTCCAAGCGTTTGTCAAAACTCCCATTTGATGTAGTGTAAATATATAGAGGCCACAATCTCTTTAATTTGAATATCCACCCCAAGTGGCTAGAGAAATGCAAGCTTTCAAATCATGATAAAATTTCTCTCAAGAAAAACCTTGAATTGTGGATGCACTTAGAGGCTATGTGGTTGATTTAAAATTAAAGTTGGAGCACTTGTAGTGGATCCCAACAAATCAACAAGGATTGCTATATTATTGAAAAAATCAAATCAAGCACCATGATTTTTTATATAAATGTAATATACATAAGGCTTCAACTCTTTTTTTGGTTCTTAAACTACATGGAAGCAAGAATCTCTTCTTTAAATCCCGTCTCTTTCTCGGATGCAACTAAATCCAAGCCCACTCCTCAAGCAACTCCAACTCTATTGATGCATATCCATGATTTGGTTGAAAAAATGATGAGGTTCTAGCTCTAGAGGTTTAATATTATGATGTCGATGAGATAAAATTTTACTATTACTCTACTGTTATATGTAGACTTAGTGGATTTTGACCTCACTTTGTAGATTTGTATTAGTGCATTTTTACAAATTGGGCCAAACTATGTGAGGCATATTTATGTTCCAAAGGTTTTTTTATTGTTCAATTTCCAACGAAGGAAGGCAATCAAATGTTATTAATGAGGGGGGGAGGGGGGGGTGCTAGTTCATTAATCCCTATATATTGTGACATTACATTTATTTTATTATATTATGATTGTCTTTATTCATCAGTTAGGACCTTAATTGTAATTGTATGGTCGACTGAAATTGTAATTGTGCCCTTTGTATGTTATCTATATGCCAAGGAGACCTAGTATTAGGATAATCTCATCTTGTCTTTTGTATTTGATACATTGTAAAATGAGGTTGCCCCCTCAAAGAGGCTTCTTATTCATTGAGGCTTCTATTTTCTTCATTATTAAGGCATTGGATTACTCTTTCTTTCTTAGTTAATTCTTTTTTGGGAATTTGGTGCATAACATTGATGTTGTGGATGCATTCAGTGACTACGTGGTTGATTTAAAATTAAAGTTGGATCACTTGTAGTGGATCCCAACAAATCAACAATGATTACCATTTGGAAAGAAGATCAAGGACCATGCTTGTTTATCTAAATATAATATATGCAAGGATTCAACTCTATTTTTGGTTCTTAAACTATGTGGATGCAATACCCTCTTCTTCAAAGTTGGTATCCTTCTCATATGCAATTGAATCCAAGCCCACTCCTCAAGTAACTCCAACTCTGGTGATTCCAAGCTAAAGGCATAGACTATCCACTTCACAACTCTATCTTGTTTTGAAAAGTAATCAAAGTACATAGAAGAGAGCAAGACCAAGAATGCAATAATGTTGATTGCTAAAATACAATTTGATGAATTGATATCATACAATTAATGTGGTAAAAATGTTCAACAATTCCAAAAATTCAACTCCATGTCTAACTTTTTTTAATGAAACAATGTACATGGAAGTTTGAAGAAACTATCCATTAATTGACACATTTATTTTGTGATTTTTTCCCAAACATGGAATCCAAAAACCATTAATGAATTCAATGTAGCGCTGAAGATATCCCTAGCACAACCAAGGTTTATGTCAATAAAATTACAAATAATTTTTAAATTGGTACATGTTGATGTTTCCATGTCTTTAGTTTTCCCTTGGATACTTAGAGCATTTTTTGTCTATGTGTACATGTTTGCATTATGTTATTTAAGAACAAGCTTAGATCTTACTTGTTATTTTATCTATAAATTTCAGTATTAATTTATCTATCAACATATCTATGATTTCTCTCAAGGAGGGTTGTTAAGGAGGCTGATAGTTTGAGCAAGGTTATTTCTAAGAGGAAATTTCTTTGCAAAGACTGGTCATTGTCTTTAGGATGGTTGGTAGTTTGAACAAAGGCTTTGCTTGGATAAGGTACATTATTAGAAATGAGGAGTCAAGGACCGAGATGAATTAGTCTCATAGAGTCCCATGCTCGATATTGCTTAAAATTACAACCCACTTGCTCCCTATTCTTGTTCGGAACATGTATTGATTGATCATAAAAATGTGAGAATAATATAAAAACATAAGTTAACAAAGCAATCATCCTTAGCCAACTTCTACTAAACAGCGCAACATCTTAGCCTATGACCGTCACTACAATAATATTAGTTAGAATTATAACAATAGAGTTTCTTTTGGATGCATGTGTAACATGAACACTATTATTAAAGACCCTTGCAAGCATTTAGTAGTGTGGCTTTGTATAATGATTCCTTCTTTATGCTTTGTATTTGTACCTATTGTTTTACATGGTATCAAAGTTAGTTTGGGATTGAGACTGTGAAAAAGAGTGCCCAAGAAGATGATGGCCTATGATTTATAATCCTATATACAATAGAGGAGAGATCACTAGAAGATAGTTTAGGGAAAGTAGGCTGCAAAGAGTTCTCCTATCATAGATCATTTGTGTTCGTGGTGTAACATTGCAATATTGTGTTGATCTCTTGCCCAAGTTGTAGTGTTTAGAGGATGTGTTAGGCTTGTAGTAGCCTCTATTGTGTTTGTTTGCAACAAAGTGTAGATCTAACGGTATGAATATAGTTTGGAAACATGGTGTGAGATGGTAAGTGTTGATTGCCAGATAAGTGCTGAATTCTTATTCACAAGGACAACTTTGTGAACGCCTTGATGTACCTTCTATAGTGTTATATTTTTATCATCATTCAAGCTAGCATTATATTAGGATATTTTAACTAAGAGAAAAACAAGCACAACAATAAAACACAAGAGACAATAGACATAAAGATTTTCCTCAGGGAAACCATAAAGGAGAAAAACCCGAAACTTCCTCAGAGATAGAATCAACACCAAAAGTAAAACTTGAAAACATAAAGATGATCTCCCGACAGCAGTAGTCTCTCTCTTGTCCCAACAACTTCTATCTCACTCATGCGCCCCAATGAGTGAGTGTGTGTGTGTGATAAATAGAGAGGCTCACTCTCTATTTATATTCTTTCATTCACTTAATGTACACTCCAACATGTCGGCCTCACTTAGCAATTACTTACTAGAGCCGACATCTCTAGGAGAGTCTAATAACCCTAGTGCCCCACAACGTGTGGGGACTTTTCCCCTTCGACCAAAAAGGAGGGTTATACTTAACACAACGGTGGGGACTATTTCCCCGACTTACAATAACTCACTTAGGGTCGACTTCTCTAAGATAGTCTAATAACCCTAGGGCCCCACAACTGCGGGGACTTTAACCCTTGAACAATAGGAGGGTTACGCACAATGACTTGACATGACTTGTTTACATTATTGAATCTCCCGATAGGCACATCGGGGCATGACATGAATTCAATACATTACAGACACTTCATGGAATAAACATCGGGGTACAATACATAAGATATACAGGTGAATACATTCTGAAGTTACAAATACATCAACACTCCCTCTTAACTAGGAAGGTATTCTCTTGACACAATTTGTCAACACTGGTCTTCTTCTCTATATTAACTGGATCATCTCGTCATCTTCATCTTCAAGTTATCTTCATATTCAAGTCATCTTCATCACTGGATCTAGATCATCATCACTAGATCTGGATCATCACTCGATCTGGATCATTACTAATGGATCATCATTGTTGGATCATCATCAATGGATCTAGATCATCACTCGATCTGGATCATTACTACTGGATCATCATCACAGGTGCTATCTATTGATTCTTCTCGTAACAGAAAGTTCTACAGAGACAGCCCTTTTTCATGCTGGTTGTAGGCCTAGCCTCCATGTAGGTCTTCTTCAGTGCTTACATCTGACCCTAAGTCAGAATGGCCTGCCCAACACTTACATCTAACCTTAACTCATCAGAAAGGCATGCCCAACACTCACATATAACCATGAGAGGAACACATCCACCATCATGTCAGAATGGCCCAGTCCTCACATCTGACCATGGAGGGAACCTAATCCTCTCACCATGTCAGAATGGCCCAGCCCTTACATCTGACCATGGAAGGAACTTAATCCTCTCACCATGTTAGAATGGCCTAGCCCTTACATCTGACCATGGAAGGAACTTAATCCTCTCACCATGTTAGAATGGCTCTTAGTCCCAGACTGAGGGTTCCTGGTAACTAACCAGGTGCCTCCATTCTCCCAGAGAATGGGATCAGCCCTTATATCTAATTAAGTGGGAACACATCCCTCAATCACATTAGAATGGCCTTGCACTTATATCTGATCATGTGAGACTACATCCCACAGTCATATCAGAATGGCCCTCAGTCCCAGACTGATTATTCCTGGTAACTGACCAGGTACCTCCATTCAAATAATGGCAACAACCCTTATATTTGATCATGTAAGAACCAATCTTACAGTCATATCAGAATGGCTTAGCACTCATATCTGACATAGAAGGAACCAATCCTCTCACCATGACAGAATGGCTCAGCCCTTACATCTGACCATGGAAGGAACCTAATCCTCTCACCATGTCAGAATGGCTCATGGACTCATCACTTCCCCTTGGAGGGAACCTCGATCTGGAGAACACCAAGTTTCTCCCTGAAGTACTCAAACTTCACTCTAGCCAATGGCTTCGTCAACACATCAGCTATCTGTTCATCCGTCGCAACATGCTTCACTGCTCCTCTCTGCACCATATCCCTGATATAGTGATACTTGATCTCGATATACTTTGACTTGTCATGAAACACTGGATTCTCTGAAAACTTCACAAAACTCTGGTTGTCACAGTATATACAAGTAGCATCTAACTGGAGATCAATTGAATCAGACAGTAGCTTCCTCAGCCATACTTCCTCACAACTAGCTGAACAAGCTGCGACATACTCTGCTTCAGTTGTACCTAGTGCCACACAGGATTGCTTCCTGCTAAACCAAGAGATCACACCTGATCCTATACTAAAGCAACACCATGAAGTGATCATCCTATTGATGGCACTGCCTGCCCAATTTGAATCAACATAACCCTCCAGGTTAATCTTATGATTCGCCTCATACTTGAGCCGATAATCAACTGTACCCTTCAGGTACCTCAGAATATGCTTTGTAGTAATCAAGTGAACATGTCTCGGATCTATCAGGAATTGGCTCAAGGTGTTCACAGCAAAGCAAATATCTGGTCTCATGTTCGTCAAGTACATCAAGGACCCAATCATCTGACGATACATCGTAGCATCAACCGCTTCTGATGAAGCATCACTCAATAGCTTCATGTTCGATGCCATAGGTGTGGTCATGGCCTTGCAGTCCATCATCCAGAACCTCTTTAGGATCTCTACTGCATAATTCCCTTGTCCGAGGAAGATTCCATCCGCATTTTGCCACACCTCCATGCCTAGAAAATAGTGCATCGACACATAACAGGAGCATCACTGGTCTTCCGCCTTCAACCTTGAAGCAAAGGTTGGAATCCACTTTACTCTCAGTTATCCTAGAGTCATCAGTAATCTATCGATCCTGTCGTACCATGTCGAACCTCAGGATCTTCTGTAGTCACTCCCTTTGAAGCATCATACTCCCTCTGTCTTCCGTACTCTATGCACTAAAATATTATGTACTGGAGTGACAAGTAGCTTCCTTTGCTACTAATATTATATGTATCCATCTAGGGTAACTGGATACCAAGATCCTTTATCTTTGAAAGCATTCTTGCACCCATCTGTGAGTTTGTCATCCTCTATAGGATTTCATCTTCAACCTTGTAGCAAAGGTTAAGATCTTCATCAAGCTCCTCATGTATGTGTTATCCCATGGGTGTCTTCTGAGCTCATACAAGGCTTTCTTTCATTTGCACACATGATTCTGCCTATCATGTGACTTCACTTGTAGTGGCTGCAAATATCTCTTCGTATTCTATGCCTTCTTTTTGTGAGAAGCCTCGTGCTACGAATATTGCCTTGTATCCCATGATGTTTCCATCTACTGCATAATGGGACTAGGAACTTCCCTTCATGTATCGATACTGCATCCTAGACATCATTCTTCTTGAACTGGTCTTCCCTTTCTTTTTGGTTACTTCTTCATGGCTGGAAGGTTTTGCATCAATGATGTCGCTGTGTTCATCATATTATTCTTTGTATTGAACTGTCATCACTTGTTCTTTAGAACAAGTCTCATCCTTCTTTGCATGTAGGTGATTTTATGTGATCTTTCCTACAAGTCAAATGCATTAGTTGTATGGTTAGAAACATTTCATAAGGTATATTCATAATGAAAAAATATTTTGCATCAATATATATGATTATGCAACTATTTTAGCCAATACAACATTCATCCATATCTCACGGAAACTTTTCTAGATGCCTTCCATCTCCACCAGGACAACATTGAGATTGTGCACTAATCCAATATGTCAGCAAAGGGGTTTCATTCTATATAAGTAAAAATGGAGATTTGTATAGCACCATGAGCTACTTACCCATCACATGCATATTAGTAGTATATTGTCATTGATGAAAATATTCTATCATGCATAATACATCAACTGAATATAAACAAATGCATAACAAAACAATATCATGAAATGACAATTGAATACTTATCTTTATTTGTTTCGTGGGTAGACTCCTTCTTGAGCCTTCAGCTTCATCATCTTCTTCATTCGTAATAGCATTGTTTCTTATCCAAATGCTAATATGGATACTGAGGTTGAGTTCTTCATATTCCTCATCACTTGAGGGATCTTCTTTGGATGGTGAGAACTTGATCTTCAGTTGCTCCCATCTTCTCTTCTCTTATTATGAGTCGAGCTTCTTCTTCTTTCCAGAGTCTGCTGAAAGTAATCACTTCCTTTTGACACACATTCCTCACATGAATGAATCCCATGATCCTAGGAGGCCATTCAAGGTGGCTATCACCACTTCTGCATTCTCCAATTCTTCTTCTACTGCTACAATTTGTTCTTTGATTTGAGAGACCCCCGTAAAGTATGACTGTATGGTCTCTGCATTCTGGATCTTCACATTCTTCAACTGTTTTCTCAAAGTCATATTCTGATTTATGTTCTTCCCTTCAAATAGCTTGGTTAAGGAGTCAAACATCTCTTTCAGTGTTTATAGGGAAGACACTTATGGTATAAGGTGATCCGTGATTGAATCAGCAATGATCTTCTTGACCTTGACCAAGTTCTTCTTGTGTAAGGCTTTTAGCCTCATCTCCCTCTGGAACTGGAACCTCTCTACTTATGTAGGTGTCCAATTCATTTTCTTCAGAGAGCTCATATACTTCCATGCTTGGAAGTTGTCAACTTCACCAAGCTTGTCATCAATTTGATGTAATAGATCACTTTGAAATGAGAACTTCAAATGAAAATAGCAATAGATTAGATCTTACTGATTTGAGGTGTCCGTCCTGTTTCCGAAGCTGGCTGATCTAGGGTTTGTCAGAGAAACCCTAATTTTCAAAACTTGGAATATTTTAGATTTGATTGGATAGAAAGATAGACCTCTTCAAGGTGAGCTGTCCAATGTACTCATTTTCTGAAAACAGTGGAGGGAAGCTCCCAGAACAGGAAGCCCTAGTTTACCAATTTCTTACGCAGAAATTCCTGCTAATGTTTCTATGGTATCTCCAAAATTACTACTCTTCTATGTTTGAAACTTCGTATTGAGTTAGTATTTCCTGTCCCTATTCCAACACCACAGGTTTCATAAGAATTGGTTTCACCAATTGGGACTTATGATCATTTTCCCAAGGTGAACGTTTTCAGGACTGTTCAGCATAGCGAAGTTGTACAGACAACCACGTGTCATTGTTTAATCTTCGGGGTATGAAAATTATACCACAGAAAGTACAGTCTGTGCCCTTTCTGAAAAATCTTCATAAATTTCATTTGGACCTTTGTAGCCCGAGATATAGCAATATTCCCCAGGTGTCCTGTTTAGGGATGAATCCTAGAAGAGGCTGGAACCCTAACTTGGAGGGATCATATCTCCTATAATATAGCGAATATGAGGCTGAAATTTGGATAAAGTGTAAATAAGGATTTTATCTTCGGCCTTTGAAAGTTTCAGCTCCTGAGCCTTCTCGAATCCCGAGATATAGCGAATGTACCAAAACTTATCAGTTTTAGTATTTTAGGGTTTTTTCGACTCGAGGTCAAACTAAGGTTTGACTTTCTTGGAGTTTCACCCAACCAAAAATATCGACCTAGGTCTCTAAAATTCGATTTTGATGAGGAGATAAATCCTATGTCGGGTTGACTCAAAAATTCCTCTTCTGTAGAAAGCCCTAATTCCCCCCACCGAAAACTGAAAATGCTTGGAATTGAATTCCGCTTCGACAAAAAGATGTGCCCTTCAATGGAGAGTCAGCCTAGCATACTTTTGCTAATGGATTATGGAGAGAGACCCAAAAAGTAAGAATCCCTAGCTTCTGCAGCTGCACAATGTATTCTTCTCAGGTTAGCTCTGATACCATGTTAGATTTTTATCATCATTGAAGCTAGCATTATATCAGGATCTTTTAACTGAGAGAACAACAAGCACAGCAATCAAACACAAGAGACAATATACACAAAGATTTTCCCCGGGGAAACCATAAAGGAAAAAACCCTGCAACTTCCTCAGAGATAGAATCAGCACCAAAAGTAAAACCCGAAAACATAAAGATGATCTCCTGACAGTAGTAGTCTCTCTCTTGTCCTAGCAACTTCTCTCTCACTCATGCGCCCCAGTGAGTGAGTGTGTGTGTGATAATAGAGAGGACCACTCTATATTTATATTCTTTCATTCGCTTAATGTCCACTCCAACATGTCGGCCTCACTTAACAATTACTTACTAGAGCCGACATCTCTAGGAGAGTCTAATAACCCTAGTGCTCCACAACGTGTGGGGACATTGCCCCTCCGACCAACAATGAGGGTTATCCTTAATACAACGGTGGGGACTATTGCCCCGACTTACAATAACTAACCTAGGGTCTACTTCCCTAGGATAGTCTAATAACCCTAGGGCCCCACAACTATGGGGACTTTAACCCTTGAACAATAGGAGGGTTACCCATAATGACTTGACATGACTTGTTTACATTATTGAATCTCCCGATAGGCACATCAAGGCATGACATGACTTCAATACATTATAGACACTTCCCGAAATAAACATCGGGGCACAATACATAATATATATAGGTGAATACATTCTGAAGTTACAATTACATCAACAAGGTGTAGTGTTTAGAGGATGTGTTAGGCTTGTAGTAGCCTCTATTGTGTTTGTTTGCAACAAAGTGTAGATCTAATAGTATGAATATAGTTTGGCAACATGGTGTGAGATGGTAAGTGTTGACTGCCAGATAAGTGTTGACTTCTTGTTCACAAGGACAACTTTGTGAATGCCTTGATGTACCTTCTATAGTGTTGGAGGCAGATGACCCACAGTTAGTAGAAGAAGTAAGATAACAAAGATGTAGTGAAAGAAATTGTTGACTAGATCGAGGATAAATCTAACAATGCCATTGATGACATGGAAAATAGTTGATTGTTGTTTTTGTTCCAAGAGGTGTGTAAGTTGTTGTAATCTCATTACTAACACAACTACAAAAAGAAAGTTTGTGCAGTGTATGCTCCATGCTTGCACAATGTACTCTTGTTGCAGAGCATTTCTTTTCTTGGTATAACTTTGCAATAATGTGTTGTTATGTTGCTTTAGTTGTAGTGTTTAGACGATGTATTAGGCTTGTAGTAGCATGTGTTGTGTTTGTTTGCAACAAAGTGTAGATTTGGCCTTCTCAATACAGTTTGGCAACTTGGTGGGAGATGGCAAGTGTTGATTTCTTGTTCACAAGAATGGCTTTGTAAAAGCCTTGATGTACCTTCAACAACATTGGAAGTAGGCAACCTACAATTAGCAAGAGAAAGAATATAATGCAGAGGTCGTGAAATAAATTGTTGACTAGATTGAAGGTGGATCTAATGATGCCATTGAAGACATGTAAACTAGGTGATTGTTGTTGTTCCTCTGAGAGGTGTGTAAGTTATTATAACTTGCAATGCTAACATAGCTACTTGAAGACAATTTGTGGAGTGGATGCTCCATGCTTGTGTGCATATTAATCTACAACTCAAGGAAAGATTGATTGAGGGTGCAATTGAGTTGATGGTTGAAGGATTTTCCAAGGGTTGGTTGATGCATTGAAGAGAGTCTCCAATATATTGAGAGTGCAATCATGTTGTGAATAATAAGTGTAACTATGTATGGGAAAGTTACTAGGTGAAGCATTAATTGGTTGTAATGATGTGAATTCCTTGCCATAGTTTTGTAGATGGGATATTGTGGCATGGGGATCAACTTGGTGTTGTCTGACAAGGGCCTATGTCCAATATATCCAAGCGTAGAGAATGAAGTGGGTAATGACTTGAATATGTTGAACAAATCAAACTCTGTTGATGTGTGGTGAAGTGCTCATGCTCGCATGAACAATTATATGAAATTTAAGGCAACATTCAAGAACATGGAAAGCACACAAAACATTCTCATGATAGAAAGAATCATGCAATGGAGTATGTAGCATGTGGCACGACATTTGAGATTTGGCATGATCCATTGAAATACGATTACAAATAAACAAGGTAAAGGTTATCTTTGAGGATAAGGATGTCGCCAATGATTCAAAGGAGACTCAACAAAATCCCATGTGTAGCTAGCACCAATTGAAAAGAGAAAGGCCCAACATGTTGAATAAAGGTATCAATCTTGTCATATATAGTGTGACCTTGGAATACCTTATCCACATTGACTTAGTCAGTAGTGATGTGTGTCCCTATATTGTAAAAACATTGGTTTTCTAATTTTGTATTGCAATTGTAATCGGGATGTGAACTAGTCATACTAGGTTGATAGTGAAAGGTATCAAGTCTTTGGTGAAATCTTGTGCACATACTATTTACACAAAGTCTTTGTAAAAGGTTTCAATGAGTGCAAATGAGGGATCATGTAGTATGGTGTTTATCATAGAAATTGTATTAGAGCAAATAGTGTAGAATGGATTAGGGTGAGTTCAAGTTATCGGGATGAGTTGTCATCTACGAAGAGTCAAAGTTGTCAGGATGAGAAGTCATCCATGAAGAGTCCAAGTTGTCATCCACGAAGAGTCCAAGTTGTCAAGATGAGGTGTTAACCAAAGACATTGCATCTCTTTAGTTTTTTGACCGACTATATGTTTAACTAGTTGATGAACTCTTAAGGGTGTTAAGCCATCAATGACTGTAAAATGCATATCCAACTATTGGAATTGGATATCATATAGGGGAATGGTGTGCAAGAGGTGGAATCATGTTTTCCTCTATCGTGTGTATGAGAAGAGTTCAAGGGGCGGTACCGCAAACATGAATGGTGCCCGATTGAGGATAAAGGGTTAAAAATTTGTAGCTATATGTTTTGTTTGTGTATCTTTTCTTTTACAAAAGAACATTGTTTATATTCCAACAAAATGTAGTATAATGTATGGCAATTGGATTAGACTATTAACCCACTTGACCTTTTGCAAGCACACAAATATGTTCAACATCATCTCTATGCTCCCCTACCTAGTCCCTTTGTGTTTCCCATCATCTAGCCATATCTATGCAAAAAAAAAAGATTTTTAGACAAGACTCCTATGAATTACATTTTAGCAAAACCGGGCATCCTTCTACCAAATCCACTTCTTGTTACTAGAAGTATGAGTTAGAGCTTTGTGTAGATACCTTCATAATAAATTGATGGGTGGAAAAAACACTTTGACAATCCTTCTACCACAAACCTGAGATTATGAAAAGAAAGAGAACCTTGTTCCTCATAAACACTTTGAAAAGAAAGAGAACCTTGTTGCTAAGCAATTGGCCCAAAAGTTCCTAGAAGACTTTTCATATCAAATGCTCTTCAATCAAAGGGAAGAATGTGACAGAATCAATACAGCCAAGCCTTCAATCTTTGGAGAATGACAGTTTTTTTGCAAGAAAGTCCTAACTATAAAACCCTTCTGTTTAACTCTAACCACTTGAAGAATGTGACAGAATCAATACAGCCAAGCCTTCAATCTTTGGAGAATGACAGTTTTTTTGCAAGAAAGTCCTAAAACCCTTCTGTGCAACTCTAACCACTTATTAGTTATCCAGTTAAATTTCTAGCTATGTTTGTTATAAACAAATTGCTTAGGAGTATAACATGTGGAATTTGACAGTTAAGAACGAGTATTTCTGATGTGGGAGGTTCAAATCCGGAGGGGAATGAGACATATAAACCTCTGTAAACTAATACAAAATTTAACTTTAAAATAGCCATTTATGTGAAAAATTCAAAATATACCTTTAAGCTTTCCTCCCTGAACATACAAAATTGCAACTCCAAATTCTAATCTGGAGTCCAAACAATATGCAAACTAATACAAAATTTAACTTTAAAATAGCCAATTATGTGAAAAAATTCAAAATATACCTTAAAGCTTTCCTCCCTGAACATACAAAATTGCAACTCCAAATTCTAATCTGGAGTCCAAACAATATGCAAACTAATACAAAATTTAACTTTAAAATAGCCATTTATGTGAAAAATTTAAAATATATCTTAAAGCTTTCCTCCCTCAACATACAAAATTGCAACTCCAAATTCTAATCTGGAGTCCAAACAACATGCATTACCAGACCGAATTCCATGGGCTTGAAAATGCATTACATCATTACATTGCATCACCATCTAAACACAAATTAAGAGTAGTGTGGCAACCTACTCCACACCTACTCTAAGCGAGATTCAATTCATAATTAGTGCTGGTGCTGGCAGGCTGTTGTAAGTGCAAAATTGGGCCACGCCCAACACAAATTCAGAGCCAGACTGTCTATCCCACAGAGCGAAATTCTTGCATCTACCAATGCGTTGGAAAATCAAGTTTGCTAGACTTTCCCAAAATCCAGCCTGAGCAAAACCATCATGATATGGAAGGACAAATCAGAGATTTCTTCAAATCCTGTAGCAGGAGGAGATAGTTTTAACTTGTAACCGTTCCACTTTCGGCTCCATTGTGGATATAGAATACGGTGCCGCTATTTCTGCATGTTTAATGCAGAATTAGTAGGTAGGTCATCTTTTATCACATTTAAGGGAGAAATCACAACCTTATAATTTCGGTTTTATTCATCGATAATATCTTCTTTCCACATAGTGCATTCATGGAAAAACAGTAACACCAGAGATGTTTGTTTTTAATTCAGCAGATGGAAATAGATATTTTGTCATTGCATGTAGAAACGATATTAGGTATTTGGCATCCATTCGCTGGTCCATCGAATTCAGAGACCATAGTACATATTTTCTCTTCATTAGAACTTTGGGCTTCATTAACAGGATAAACATGAATTTGCAGTGCCTCTTCGTTTATAAAAGTAGTTTGCACTTTTCTATCTATATTGCAAGTAGGGTATGTCTGCACTTGTTTGTCCATGATTGATAAAGAACAACCTTCATCTTCTTTCCTTGTAGTATTCAGAGAATCATTAGCTTCAACAAGCACTGTCAATGCAGGGCTAGAATCCTTGGTACAGGTTTCTTCAGGATCCCTTCTGCATATTGAATCCCTTCTGTATGTTTTTTCATGTCCTGTAAACACAAAAAATTTACTTACCTGGTCAGCCACATGGGGTTTTAATCTTAGAATATAATGGATACTATTTACGATATAAACATTCATCATAACACAGGTTCAGGCATAAGAGAAGGAAGGAGATTTTATAATCTCAGAAACTATTCCAGAACCTGTAGGATAGGGGTATCACTCTGTTATTATTCATATGGGGTTTTAATCTTAGAATATAATAGATACTATTTACGATATAAACATTCATCATAACACTGGTTCAGGCATAAGGGAAGGAAGGAGATTTTATAATCTCAGAAACTATTCCAGAACCTGTAGGATAGGGGTATCACTCTGTTATTATTCATATTAATAATTACATTCACATGCACAGCATATAGAGGATAGATGGGAAGGCCGAGACAAAAAAACATATCACCCCACAACCAAATATATTAATTAGTAGGGAGGCCACTACCTCCGTGGACTCCCCCAGTGGTCTTCAAAATTCTTCAGGAATATTTTGTTTTCAGTGTTTTAGCACTGCAAAAAATCTGAGATTGTTAGCTTCAAGAATTTGATGCCCATCCATGTCTATGTTAACAAATTTAAAGTTAAGAATCAAGATAGATAGGTGTATCTCACTGTTATTATACATGATATTATTAATTTATTTACACTCACATGCACATAGAGCCCTGGAGTGGAAGGCTGAGCCTTGAAACATAATCACCTCACTAGGATTAGTAATCCTAGTATGTTAGTAGGGAGGCCACTACCTCTATGGACTCCTAAGGAGGCCTATCAAATTCCTTGAGGCAGCAATTGTTATGCTCCTCATCAAGTTCCTCCCTGAATATAATTTTGCATTGTCACCTTTTTAATAATTTGATACACATCTCTGCATCTCTTTTAACAGATTGAAGGTTAAGAATAAAGAGAGATAGGTGTATTGCACAGTTATTATTTACACTCACATGCATATAGAACAGATAGAGGCCTTGAAGGGAAGGCTGGGCAGGAAATATAATCGCCTCACAATCAATCCTATCCTATTATGTCAATAGTGGGGGAACTACCTCTGTGGATTCCTCTTTGTCCTACCAAATTCCTCGAGGCAGCAATTTTTATGCTCCTTATCAAAAAGGAATATTTTTTTGCTGTGTTTTAGCAAAGCGAAAACTTTCCCTTTAAGAATTTGATACCCATCTCTGCACTTGTGTTAACAGATTCAAGGTTATGATTCAAGATAGAGAAACTTTGAGATTGTTACCTACAAGAATTTGATACCCATCTGTCTACATAACAAATTGAAGGTTAAGTATCAAGATAGATAGAACCAAGGTCAAAAATCAAGATAGATAAATGTGTCTGCATAACAAATTGAAGGTCAAGTATCAAGATAGATAGAACCAAGGTTAAAAATCAAGATAGATAAATCTGAGGTCAAGATGGATATCTGCTAGTGTCTATAATTAACAACTTTTATGAGTTTGATCTTTACAATATTCAAGTAAGAAAGCTTGATTCCACTGAGCTTAACATGGATCTATGCTAGATCCCCATTAACATAGATTTATTTTTGGATGGCCTATATTGCTAGTTTTCCCTTATCACGGATCTATTCTTATGGCTTGGATTGCTAGTTACACAGAGAGAAATGAGGTGCTTTACAGCATATGTAGGGGAGATGGAGAGATGCCCACCTGAAGAGAGACTATATATCCTGTGTTTGTTGACTATCCAAGGTTTATTTATGACAATTTTAGATCAGTATGGTGAACATGTAAGAACTAACAATAAGCAATAACCAAAGCATCAAGGCTAATGGATCCCTTACCTGGGTTGTAGAATTGGGCTTGCTCTGAAATTATAGCAGGCAGGCATTTGAAGCTATTCTGCCCCATATTGACAACCACAGTCACATCGCAGTCGGCTCCAATGGTGGGGAACATACGGTTCTGAATATTACCTCCATCTCTAATTTCAGTGAACACAGGAGGACTATTGTTTTGAGTAAAATAAAAAACTCCTTGGTTAATATCATATCCACAACCCACGGTGGCTCCAATTCTATTCCAGGGATTGCCGAAAGAACATACTTCTCCTTGACCTCCAATGAAGATCTCGCCCCCCTTAGAATGAAATCCAATGGAAGGAGCTTCCTGACCAGGCAATCTGAAAGGAGGGGCTGGTCTGCTAGCCAACCCAATAGCCAAATTGCCATCAACAATCCCAGCACTCCTCTTCTTCTTCTTCTCATTGGGTCTATAGGCAACTATGGAAACCTCAAAATAGTTACAAGCAACCCTAAATCCCATTGCTTCATTGCCATGCATCAGAGGAAGAATGCACTGAACTGACTGTGGTTTTCTCCTCTTGCCAATCAAGGGATTGAAATTGACTTCCTGCAGACCACACGAATTTAATGCAATCAGAGGCTCTGGAGACTGAAAGGTTTCGGTGCTGAGTCCATCGAATTCGTCGGGAAGTGCAGAGAATCTGAAATGCCAGGCTTCCCAGCCCTTGCCTGAATTGATCCAATCGTTTGCACTATCAAAGGGAACGATAGGATTCTGTGCTCTCCATTGCTGTGCAAATCTAGCTCTTCCCTCCAGTGATCTTTTCTCTCTTACTGATAGGAAATGTAAGGCTCCACAGAAGATGCAACAGAGAGGGCCACAGCAAAGGATAATGAAGAGAGTGACGGAAACGAATATGATAACCAGGACGTTTATCTCCATTTGAATTATTTTCAGTAATACTTCTATCACACCACCTGAACCTATTACACCACCGAAATCTATTAGCTATTAGGGTTTGGCTAATGAATCATCACTGGAGTTTATGGATTATCATTCCTGTGACATGTCACTATGAGAACTCCTAGGCAAGATGTCAAGGAAAACCATCTATTGAAAGTCAAATCTGGACAAGTAACGAAAAAATTCCATCAATTAAGAGCTGGACTACAGCTCAACTGACGAATGCATTTGATTTTACAAACAATAACCCAATTTTTGACCAGAAGGAGTTTGAAACGTTTGAGACATCTCATTTCTGAACTCATAAGTAAAACGCCTTTAGAAATTCCTTTAGAATCGAACACGAGCTGAGTCCAACTAACCGAAGTGAATCCATTTATTGAAGAAGAAAAACAGCAGAGAAATGAATGGAAATGGAGCTCCAGTTAGCCTTGTAGAAGAAATTCTGAAGGATTCCTGCAATAAATTGAAGCATTTATTTTGTAGAGATTGATGCGGATGCACATGCGGATTGTGTCTCCTCCAAATCTTTGCGGCGTTTTTTGAAAATCAGAACAGAGCCGTTGAGATTTAAATTTGTTGGTTGAACTTGTCTATTCCTATGGATTTGGATTTGGTTTTAATAGTGGGTAAATATTCTAGATTTGGTTTAAATATTGGTGAATGTTTTAATGCCCGGACGATTTCTCCTTGAAACACGATTTAGTGCTTGACAACCCTAAAATGGAATGCAGAACCTAATTATGCATTTCATCTTACAATGCATTGAAAAATATAACTTCAATTTTAATTTCCTCAAGTTATAAATTTCCTTTTGGAAGTGGCAAAATGAACAAATATTTTTTTCGTGATGGGAAAAAATGTTGACTTCCAAGAAAAAGGTGGGTTCGTACACGAAAAAGACTTGTAAACTTCCAAGAAAAACTACTTCTATGAGTTGGAAACCTGAAAAGTCAATATCAATTATTTTTGAATTCAGATCCTTTATTTAAAAAGTATTCATATTTAATGGGCATAATTAAAATAAAATCAATAAAAATAAAATAATATATAATAAAAAATTGTGATGTGGTTCTTACCCATCGTAAACTCTTTTAAAAGGTCCAAATTTTGATGCACTTACTCAATAGAAATGTTGTCTTTTTTAATATGGGCTGTCACCCAAATTTAAGAACATGCATGTGAACAAATGTAACATTTCAAAATGGGGTCACCTACCCTTTTAAGGAGGATAGGGAAAGCTCTCCTCGGGAATTTGAACTTGTTTAGAGAAAATGCAAAAAATATTTCTCAACCATTTTGATGCATTTCCTAAATAACTATGTATTTAGTGGATTGCCACATAAATTTAAGAACATGCATGTGAACAAGTGTAACTTCCCAAAATGGGGTCCCTGCCTTTTCAACCAAGACACAATGGGAAATCTCCCTATTGAGGATTTGAACTTGAAAACTTACCTCCCAACCATTTAGTCTACTGCTCCTCAATTGTTAAATTCTATGTTTTATGACATAATATCATTTTTTTGAAGGTATGGATTTTGATGAAAATTCTAAATACATTTTTTTAAAGGAGAAAAATAGCTTATCCTTGATATTCATTGAGAATCAAAGGAAATGTTTACATAGTAGTGATATCAAAAAGTATCAATCCCATAACAGAGCATATACAAATAGGGCAGAAAAGTAGCCACCATAGCAAAAAAGTGCAGAAGAAAACCAGTAACAATTCTTTAGGATGATTACCAAACACATCCAAAGAAAGCACAAGAAGAACCCAGACTGTTTATCCAAGGAGGCACTCAGGGGAGCGACTAATCATAATGAGATGTTCTTCCTCAGAGGAGGACAAAAAGGCATATGAAATCACCCATTAATGCCAAGAGGCATTCTCAAAAGACACGAGTATTTAAACTCCTTCAGTGACGCTCTAGAAGAGTTGAATGTCACCTCCCCCAATAATACTACCTTCATAGAATTCTATGTAGGATAAGAGACCAAAGGCCATAGAGAGTGCCTCCTTGGATAAACAATTTTCCCTCTTATTGTGTTCCCTGTAGACATGTTGGAAATTAAGTGAGAGAAAAGAGGCTTTCAGGACAGTGATGTTGTCACACCAGTAGACCAAGTCAAGAGCTAACAGGAAGCCTTGCCGTTTGCCCAATTTATCACTATAGAATAATCACCATAAACATGGAGAGTGGGGATCCCAATAGCAGCTGCAAAAAACAGTAAGGCCCATAATGCAAGTAATTATGCCCTGGAGTTTGTGCTATGTCCACATCCCATTTTGATTCTGAATGAGTGAGACTAATTTATCCCAAGAAAAATACCTTCTCCACCGATCTTAAGAGTTGCTGCCCCATAAAAAAAAACATAGGGGTACCTTAGATCTAGCATGGGACCAACCACCCTGGCACTTTTTATCTTACAGCTCGCAGGAAAAGATTGAATATGAGCCAAGATCCTATTAAAGGTAGAGATTATATCTACTTTCCTATCTTCAAAAATAGAAAGGTTGTGAGAAATCCAAATATTCCATATAAAAAATAGGGGAAGATGAATGCTCACTCGATCATGCTGAAACCACACCTCTATATTTTCCGAGAGTGTTGTATTATTCCAAGAAAGATACAAACCATAACGTTTACCAAGAATATCTATAACGTTCCCAACAAAGGAGCAGCTCATGAAAATATGGTTTACAGATTCTTCACTATCCGTGCATAAACAACACATGCTCAGTCCAAACCGACCCTTCTTTTTTAAGTTATCCCAAGTATTAATATGACTCTCCAAGACGATCCAAAGAAAGCATTTGAGTTTTAAAGGGATCTCACAGTTCCACACTCGAGAAAGAGTTTTATTAGGTGTTAGAAGCAGGTTTGAAGAGACAATAAAGTCATATGCTAGAATGGTTGTAACCTCTCCATTTACCGTGTTGTGCATCCAAAACAATGAGTCTTGGTCCTCATTTAATCTGATCCCCCCATGAGTCAATCCATTTATGAAACAGGTCCATTCATCTTTCCATATATCGCCCAAATCCAGATCTTCCGCCATCAATCAATATGACTGCTTGTTTGTACCTCCTCCTGTGTTTCGAGCATTATTGAGAGAACAAATGCCATAGTCAATTAAATAATCCCAAAGTTCTTCAGAGAGAATGTAGGATGCGTTTTGCCTAGCAATCGGGTCAATACCCAGTCTGATCCTACTTCCACTTCCAACTTCCCATCCCAGCTTCCTGCTAATCCAAGAGAGGGATCTGGCAAAGCCATTCCATAAATAGGAGTCACACCTAACAGAGAACCATTGTTTACACATCCAATCATCCATTGATAGGTATTTGAGGTATTTTTCACTGATAATATGATTCCAAATGCCCTTACCTTTCAATACCATCTAGAGCCTCTTCAGTCTGAGAGAAGTAAAAAATCAGTCCAAATTTTTAATGTTCCAGCCCCCATAATCTAGAGGTCTAGACAGAGTATGCCAGTCAACCAAATGCATCTAGTACCTACCAGTTGTACTTCCCCAGAGAAACACAAACATACATTATCGAAGGTGGTTCAGTATGGTCTTAGGTACTCTAGCTAATGCAAACCAGTACATCGGTATACTGGCCAGGACAACTCGAATGAGTATTAATCTACCACCCAAGGAAAGGAGTCTAAAGGACTAGAGACTGATTATTTTCTCAAAACTTTTAATAATACACCTCCAATCATTGATGACATATCCCAAAGCCTTAAGTTGTTATCCAAGGTACTTGAAACCTACATCAATAGGTTCCATTTTGTAGGGTATAAATTTCGAGATGTTGTCCCTTACCCTTTCATCAACTTCATTGAAAACAAGGGAATATTTTTCCACACTAATACACATACCAGATGTGGAGCAAAAGAGTTCCAGAGTTTCATAGAATTCCCTCCATTCTTCCTGAGTCCCAATACCGAAAAGAACCACATCATCTATTAAGAGTAAGTGTGATAATGCTAGTGAGGAAAAGACTTTAATTCCTTTTATTATTCCTTTCTTCGGAGCATCTTTGATAAGGATACTGAGTCCTTCAATAACTAGGAGGAAGAGAAGGGGTGATAGGGGGCATCCCTGGCTGATGCCACGAGAAGCAGAGAAGAAACCTGATGGAGTGCCATTGATCAAAACATAAAAAATTGAGGAGATGATACATCCCATGATCTAGTTCACCCCTTCCACATGAACTCCAATTTGTAAAAGAACAAGCCTAAGAAAATTCTAGTTTACTCTATCAAAGCTTTGACAAGATCCAATCTGAGAACCAGAGATTTCATCTTTTTAGCTTTGTTGGAGTGAAGTATTTCCTGAGTGATACCCACCGGTTTGAAGATCTGCCTATTTTTTAGGAATCCAAACTGCTTGACTGATAAGGCCTTATCCAAAAAAGGTTTCAGGAGGTTGGCCACAATATTGGAGATTAGTTTATAGATCAGGTTGCATAAGGAAATAGGTCGGAAGTCTGCAAATGTTTGAGGATTTTTGCACTTAGGGATAAGAGTAAAAAAATTAGAGTTTATAGACTTAATAACCTTTCCCTCTTTTCGTGACAGTTCCACATCTCTAAGAAGATCCATACCAACTAAATCAAAGAACCAAATAAATAATTCAACGGGACATCTGTCGGGGTCACCGCTTCTGTCCCTTTTAAAGTCTTTTAAAGTCCCTTCTGGTTCAACCAAGGTGACCTCTGAAGTGAATACACCTACATCCTCCTCTGGGATAAAAGAAGGAAATAGCTTAATAACCTTTAGTTGATCCCCTATATTTGCCTTCCCTTCATCTTTGAATATCTCTGAGAAGTGATTTTCCCCCAAACATTTGAGTTGGATTTCCTCATCCACCATCATGCCATCCTCATTCTGTAGAGCCCATATTGCATTGAAATTTCTTCGAGCAAATGCAAAGTTGTGGAAGAATTTCGTGTTAGCATCCACCTATTTAATCCAGTTGATTCTTCTTTTCAACTTCCATGTCAAGACTTCATGGGAAAAATACTTCTCCTTATGGCCTTTCAGAGATGCTAAAAGCACAGCTTCGACCTTAAAGATAATTTTAGAGGAACAATAAGTAAGGATGGAGTATATCTCCTTTTCGATAGCTGCCAACTCATTACCCCTTTTTATTTATTGCTTCATTACCCAGTACTTTACAACTGCTTTGAGTCTTTTGAGTTTGAAAACTAGATGAGACATGTCATCAGTATCAAGAAGCGAAGACTCTGGAATCCAAATTGATCCAACAACCAGCGTGAACTCATCCTCCAAAAGCCATGCACGATTGAATTTAAAGGGGTAAATGTGCGATAAAGTGTTAGTATCCCACTCCATACAAACCGGATAGTGGTATGAGATCTCAGAGGGGTGTGACCATGCTCTATATATGTGAAGGTGAGGCAAGAAAGAGTTCGAGGATAAAAAACTGCCAAGCCTTTTACTGATGCCCTCGGCTCCCATGCGCCCATTCCTCCAGGTAGGGCTTGAACATGAAGGAGCCACATCCACCATTTTTGTGTCAGTCAAAAGTTGAGAGAAAAAAATGAGTCAGTGGATCCAAGCAGGATTTTCAACCCCAAATCTCCACATCAGCGAGGGTAAAATTTAAGTCTCCAGTTATACTCAAGTTTGGTAAGTCAAAAATACCCCCAACCACAACATTGTTCCAGAACACTTTCTTGTTCAAATAAGGACCATAGAAGTTAAGAATAGAGAACTCTGAGAGAGAGCCCCTAAACTTGACCTTAACCAGGATACCATCATAGGAAATAAAGGATTTACAATGAGGAGACAGAGGGTTCCACCCTGTCAAGAGGCCTCCTGAGAGGCCCTCCGAGTCGGTGGCACATAATTCCCAACCAGTCAAGAGTTTAGAAAAAGAAAGGAGAGATTGAAAATTATCACACATAGTTTCTTGTAGGAGGATCGTATCCATAGCAATGTCAATGAATAAAGACCGAAGGGATTTTTGTTTGGTAAACCCTCCAAAACCATGAAGGTTCAAAGAAAGAAGTTTCATAAGGAACCAATACCAGTGGGTGACACTGCTCTAAGCATTTGAGGAGAAGTTAGACAATGAGAGGAGGACGATGTGTCCCTAGATGCACTTTTGATCCTAACAGATAAGGGGGTATAATGTACAAAAGACTCCTCATTCCCCAAAGGTTTTGAATTATTTTTACTCCTGGATTTTTGAATAGTCACATTTTCAAATCTAATTGAATCCAAGGGTAGGGTAGAGGGAGACATAGGAGATTTGTCTGAGAAGATATAAAGGGATTTCATAAGGGATGGGTCAGTAAAAGCAAGAGAAATTCTTAGACTATCAGGGTGCAGGCCAATGAGGGAAAGTGAAGCAGGCGTTTTTGAAAGAGGAGGGAAGTCCTATGAGCTGAAGAAGGGGGTCTCATCCCTGGGTAGAGAAGGTGAAGAAGAAAGGGGTCCATTCGAGGGTAAGGAAGCAACAGGTTCCATATCATAAGAAAGTTTGGAGGAGTTTGCTAACGGGTAGAGCACTTCCACCAAGTCTAAGTTAACCAACCGCGGACCTTCATAAGAAACACAATGCGACAATCTAGCAACAAAAGTACAATTCTCAACATATTGAATAAAGAGAATTTCACCCTTAGTTAAGTATTCATAGTTTGTGGGAGAGAAGGACTTATACATACCTTTAAGAGACGGAGAATTGCACAACTCAGCCAAGGGAGGTATATCCATCGGAGAGAAAAGGGGCAGAGACAAACATCCTTTAGTATTAGGCCATGACATTCCTAGCAGGAGAGAGGGGCAAGTACGGTGGAGGTACCGAATATGATCATGACAGAAATTGCAGTGGAACGAGACTTTAAGATAGTCCAATCTTTGGATAATTATTGAGTCATTGCAGATGATCTCAATCTGTATAGGAATCCCATTTGATACATCCATCTCAACTAGTACCCTTTCCATTCACTTGTCAAAGATAAGTTGAAAATCATCCTCAATGGTAACAAAGCGTCCCAAGGAGTTAGCAATCTCCATTAGAAAGTCTCTGCTCTGGAGAGGAAAAGGAAGAGCAGGGAGAAGAACCCAAAGGTGTCATTTCACCACCCGCTCCCGAAGAGGATCAAAATTGGTGTTCCACCTACTTAGGACCAGTGATCCGTTTTGTATGGTCCAGAGAGAGTTTAGGATTAAAGTAGCATCTTTTCCCTCCAGAAAGACGAAAACCAACCATTGATTAGCTAGAAGACTTATAGTCAAGACGTAGTCGAGGAGAGGATTCCAGTGTATAATATCCCACTCAACCCACTCCTTTTTTAAATTGCAGTACTCCATCTGATCCGCAAGCGCTCTCTAACAAAGAGTCTCCACCTTGTCCATAAACACATCTCTACTCAAGTCGTAGTTGTGCTTTGCTGCAAGGGCCTTGACAGCTTTAGTGTTTCTACAAGAGCGGATGGAGGAAGAGCCATAAAAAAGAGGTACATGAGGAACGCTTCCTGAGGAAGAAGTCCCACTAGACGGAAGGGGTTCCATTACCCAAGGTCCTCGATAGAGATAAATATCGATAGACAAACCCAGCCAGAAAGCCGAGAGACCCTAACGTCACCAAAACCCTACCAAGGGTTAGATGGAGCCAAAGGAAAAAAACAATAACAAAAAAACCCTACCCAGGGTAAGAGGCACCCAATACAGAAAACCACTAGATAACCACTCCCCAACCACAGAAGATAAACCAAGAAAGAAGTCGCCGAGATATGAATATCAATACACAGAGAAAATAAAGACTAGCCCGACGAAAGTCAAAGGCACTGATGCTCATGAGGTGAACACTGTGCCAAGTACGAAGAAACAGTGAACCAAAGGACATAGAACCCTACCAAGGGTTAGGAGTAGCCAAAGGAAAAAAATAGTAACAAAAATCCTACCAAGGGTTAGAGGCACCTAAAACAGAAAACCGTTAGATAACCACTCCCCAACCATGGAATAAACCAAGGAAGAAGTCCCTGAGAAGTGAACGCCAAAAACAAAGATAAGAATAAACATGCCTGACAAAATTCGAAGGCACTGACACTCAAGAAGTGACCAGAAGTAATACGATCGAAAAAAGAGAACAAAAAAATAATAAAAATGATCGGCAAGAAAGGAGCAGATACTGAGACACTACACCAAATACGGAGAAACCTCCATAAGAGAAAACAAAACGTTAAAACTGACAAATAAACAGGATTAGCACAGATAAAAACAAGGTAATTACCACTTTTTTATAAAAACATGGTTGGTACTAAGCCCCCTGCTAGGAGGGCGAACTCCATGTATAAAAACAACACAACAAAAAAGAAGGAGCATAGCCTAAAAAAAACATGAAAAGCTACTGGCCCTAGAGACGGGGAGCAAGGAGAATGCCAAACAAAGTTAAGTATCCTAGAGGAGGCCACCATGGAATGCCACCATGACCAGTGCCTAGTTGCAGGAAACCCTTCTGCACCAACCCTCCATCCTCACGTTTCGGTTTTCATCCCAAAAATTCTAAATACATATTTTTTCTTTCTTACCCAAATTATAACCAAACATTATATCTTAATATTAGTTACATGCATGTGCAACATATAATCTTGCTTGTTACAAAGCAAGTGTTCCAACTTGCCACTAGATTACACAACCTTACATATTAAATACTTGTTTTCTCAATAATTATAACAATCTTACACATTAAATACTGGTTTCCTCAACAAAAATAGTTTAGATTCTAATGAAATTTCCTCCTCCTAGTGATCTCTACATGATAAATACTTTTAATGATATCTCATCCATTGTTGTAATTATCTTACCATTGTAATTAGTTGGAATGTACACTTAAGTAATTAAGTGAGACATTGCTAAAGAGATTTTACTAGTTTGAGGGCAATTTTTATGTGCATAGTCATATCTAACCAGAACTCATCCTCATCTTTGTATTTCTATCTATTCCTAATCATGAAGAGTGAAGAGTGTAATACATGTGTATACTTTTCACAATCTCATCTCTAATATTTATATACATGTTTATTTATTTGGTGCATGTGTGTATACTTTTCATAATATAATCTTTCATACTTGTATACTTGCTTATTTACTTATTTATTTGGTGTATGAGCATTCATATGATCATTATTTCATGCATTTTATGCTTGATTTGTTTCTAATTTAGGCTCATAATAATCTTCTTCATTTTCACCACTATATAGTTTTCCATTCTTCTTTCTCCTTTCAAATTCTTGCACTTCTATGCTCATTACAATTTCTCCATGTTTATGCACCATTTTTACAATCACAGTCCATCTAACCTAACAAATTTTGAGTTTCACGTCCTTATATTCTTACTTGCATAATCTTTCCTCAATCAAATAACAAATACTGCAAGGGAATGTGCAATGGTCCATTTTACTGTAGATTAGAAATGGGGCAAGCCTAGTGTTCTACAAACTTGATTAGTATATGTAGCATAAATGACAATGATTCTTTAAGACAATAATGTAGGAAATATTTTTTCACACAAGAAAGCACAATCATGAAAGAGTGAATAAGCCTAATCACTCTCATTATTTTCAATAGTATTTACAATATGGAAAACAATATACACTAGCACTTGTATCTGCCTTTACCTACCATATTTGTCTAGGATATATATAAATTTTCCCTTTTTCTACAACTTTGATATGATCTTGATCCTTCTTCTTCCTCCTATCTGTCCTCTCTAGGTCTTTGATCACTCTCTCTTTATTACAATCATAGGTTCTTGATCATGAATTTCCAATCTAATCTCCTTATTTGGAATACTATTTATAATCTTCATAGCTACCTACTTAAATTTACCTTTTAGAACAATTGATCACAATAATTCTTTTCTGAATTTCCACCTTTCTTACACACCATTTTGTTGTACAACTTTTTTGGATTTCCTTCACTTTCATACCTACTTCATACCCACTTTCATACCTTCCAGTTGCAATTGGTAAATATAATTGGGGTGTTTTAGCATCCTTTCTATCGATGCCGATAAAACCTAGGGCGTTGTAGCCTCCTTTCAATCGGTGTTAGAGAACACAAATGAAAGTTGGTGCTTCCACAATTAGAGAGCATGATTATCTACAGGTTAGAGCTTGGAGCCACAAGTCGTAGTTTTCACATTCAGACTGATATCTGTTTAGGTCGGTTCCTAAATATGGTGAGTTGATTCTCACATAGATTGAAGTTGTTGCAAGCTGGTTCTAGCATCCGTTAGATTGTACTTGGGGATCATGTCAACTCCTAAAATGAGTGGGGGCTCATGTTTGGAAATTTCAATCTCCCACTGTTGACATGAACTCAGTAAAAAAACCAGTCGATAGGGGTTCCCACTCTGTCGACACCCAAACCACTACGATCTCCCTAAGCACCGACCCAAATAGGTTTTACCTCATCCAGCAACACCTGCAGAGCGGATGAAGTCTCACCCGAGATGTTTGAGGGAGAGCTGCCGGAACCAAGTTTCCGTAGAATGAGAGAGGACAATGTGCATCTACTTATAAACTTAGCGCAATAGATCTAACCATTCTCTTAAGCATCAACATAACCATATCATTCTTCAATAGATTGCATCATTTCATCATAACAACAGTAAACATATTTATGCACAAATAGATCCAACATAATAACATCATTTAAAATAGGGAAACATCGCATCATTTAAAGATCCATGTTGCAAACACACATTGCATTCATAGTTGAGTCGCATAAACAGTAAAATAGAAAAACAGAAAAGAACACATTGATTTAGCTCAACTTCTATCTTGTCATATTACTTCCGCAAAAAATCACAGATTGTCCAAGCAATTCACAGATCAACAAGTGCTTTGTCTCACCAGATGATTAACATTTGCAACTCTACTTCTACTTATAGGCTTGCACCTTTACATTCAAGGTCCACTTGGACAACTTCCTAACTAACTCTTAATTGATTCTACAAAATAATGACCAATATCCACAAAATATGGTCCAAAACTACAAAAGATGACACAAAATTACATAAAATATTCTATTTCTGCCTTGCACGCCATCTTCCACTTGCACGGTGTCTTTGAGCTTACGCAACATCCATGATGCTGCACAACTAACTTATTCCAAATATTCTTTCCAACAAGCCCCCAACATAATCTTGTGGCTCGCCCTAGAGCCACGCTAGCTGGACATGGTGTACTCAGTAATATTCAACTTGAAATCGTCATACTGCTGAGTAATTTCCTTGACCTGTATTTTGACTCTCTCAACAATCTCCTAGCTCGTCATCAGATCATGTATGAATATATGCTTGACCATATTCTTAGCGATCTCCTTTTTACCTTCATGTGCGGCCTGTAGCATAGAAACATCTTTAACAGACAGTTGTGCTCCAATCTCTTAAAATTCATCTAGCTGTGTGTTGCGTCGTTGTTTCCCTTCTCTCTCCTTCGCTACCTGCTGCTGCAGCTCCTTTAACTCTGCTGACTTGGTGATCTGAAGCATCAGTGTCATCATTCTCAATGATGTCTTCAATTTTTCTAGCTTTCCTTCTGCTTCCTGCAACTGTGTGGTCAGTTGTGCTAACTGCTCATCCTACACTACGCTTCCCCAAAACTGCATAGTCATGTCCATCACTTTCTTTTCTTCTTGCTCCATTTCATCAAGCTGTGTTTCCAAATATTCTATAGTGCTCTTCCACCCTTTTATTATCTCTGGTGCCATGGCCGGGTGCAGCAAGGCCTCCAAAATGCTATTGTCCCATTGCAACTAGGCAATGACATCCCCAAGCCGATGTGCTCTAGCCGCCGCATCCAGCTCCACAGTACTCTCTAAGACATATTGACAGGAATCTGCAACTGCCTCTTCCAACTTTACTTGGCTATCCCAAAGATGTGCCTTCTCAATGACAAGGCAATCTTGTTCCTTTTTCAGCTACGTAATCTCCTCAGCACTCTTCGCCTTCAATTCCTCTTGTTCTTCCATTAGCACCTTGATTTCATGTGCTTTCTCTTCCATCAACTTCTCCTTTTCCTGCTGTAATTCCTCAACCTCTTTCTACACTTTCTCCTCTTTCTCCTACGATTGTAAGAATCGATCGTTGATTTCTTTCTATTTGTCTACCAACTCCTGGTTGGAAACTCATTTCATGTGTACCAGCGTCTAAGTGGAAAACATGTTGATATCCAGTGATATGTCCTGCAACTACTGTAGGGAGGTATTCAAGTCCTCTCTTCTAGTGTCAATCGCATTCAGGGGAATTTGAACATTCCTAACCCACGGCTCAGTGCTAATTGATGCAAAGTCCTGCACAGTCGCACCTTCTGGTGCTCTCTTCGAAAAAACATCATATAATGAATTGATTTTTGTTATTACCTTCACAAATCTCTCTTGTGCATATTTATTCATTTCTTTCACTGCCATATCAGTTGCATTTGCAACTTCCTTGATAAGTCGATTCAACTGCACTTCCATCCTCGATGCGGTGCTACTACTCTCACCCTGCTCCATGCGCCTCTTTGTTCTTAACTTGTTGAATATGTGCTTTGCTTCAGAGTCTGTAGGTGTCTTCGATGATTCATGGTCGGAATCCTGATCACTCTGTTATTCGTCCTTATGCATAGGATCAACAGGTGCATCCGCTGGGGGTCCCATCCAGGCTTCTTCCAAAGTAACTAGTTCTCACCATTATGCAGGCCAATCATTAACCATCGCCTCCAACTCTGCATTAGACAACTTGTAAGGCGTCGACAACCATTGCCTATCTGGGTCATGTCATGCTTGTACGTGAATGATGTGTGGTCCAATTGCGAACTGCACAATCCTTTGATACTTTGTCATGGATTCCTTAGATAACCTTGGAACTTTCACTGTTTCCTCTTGCAGCACTTTCCAATAGATCCAAATTTGAACCGTACAATTCGTCAATCTTTTGGGTTCTTTTACCCACCATATATTTTGATATTGTACACCCTTACATACTTTTATCGCTTCTACATCCATGCCTTGATAGTCATCTGGCTCCATCCAAGCCACCGGCGCAATCAAGATGAGTAACCAACTATATGTAAATGGTCTCTCTCCCTCCTGCACTGCCATTGCATCCTCTGCCAACTGGTTCATGAGAAAGAGTGACTAGTTCATTTGTATAGGCTTGCACACACTTCTCAACACATGCAATCACCCTCGAGTTACATTGGATGGGACGGTTCTTCCTGACCACTTTACTAGCCAAAATACTTGCACCAATGCGCATCACTCAGTCATTGATATTGTCGATGTGGTAAGACCTCCTACCGCACTCTAAAGCATAATGCTTATTTAATGTCACTGCAAGCTTCTTGTCATTATCCTTTCCTTGGAAATACTGCGAGGGGTCTGGCCCATCCTTGGGAAACCCCGTTATTTCTGAAATCATCCCCATCGTAACTTTGATCGGCTTATCTAGCCACAAAAATACTCCATGGAAGCATGCCAAAAGATGCTTCACACATGCGCTTACTTCGTTCAGCCACCCAAAGTGCGGCATGTTGATCAAAACTAACAATCTGACTTTGTCCAGCCCGCGCGCCTACTACTGCGGAATACGTGCTATCGGGATGCCTCCTACTGCTACCATTGACACATATGGGTTGTTTGCAACATCCTCCAATGCGAGCAAGTCATGGTCCTCATACTTCACTCTCATCAGTGCAGGGACAATGTCGAAAGTGCATACCATCCCTTGTGGTATCACCAGCATCCTTACTAGGTACTTCTGATTTTTACTAGGATACTTGGTCTTTGCACTAGGTCGAATGGGAGGTATATACCCAGGGATTTCCTTAACAGACACCCCTGTTCGAGATGCTGACTCCACAACTCCTGAGGTCGATGGCCCCATCTGTGAAGTTTCTTCTTCTCACGCCCTAGTAGACCTTCTGGTCTGCCTCTTCTTTGGCACTGGGGAGCTAGGATTTTGACCCTTTCTCTTCCTCTTAGGCACTGATGACGATCCAACCGACAATCTTGCAACTTATTCTTCAATTGTGAATGGGCCTACTGGTGATTCTTTGCCACTCGAAACCTCAACTATGATTGGTTCACTCTGCATGCCGCACCAGTGCCATACAATTCTCAACAGTCGCTCAACCTCACTTCACTTAGCAATGCACTCAACTTGCTAAGACTCTGCTCTGCAACTCGACTCACTCTTTGCACAATGGTTAATGCTAGATGCATTCAACCCTTTCTTATATCATCAAGCTGATTGCACCTTCATCATGAACAAATCAATTCCAATCTTCATGACCAAATCCTTCATTAATGACCCGAATCCATCGATGATTTTGTCAATCTAATAGTCAGGTCGGCCATAAATGCATGTCGCTTCAACAATCACCATCGATGAACTTCTTTTAATTGTCTTCATTTATTACTAATTTGACTTTGTGCACATCCCTGTGGTTGTTGCAGCATGACCTCCTAACAGCGCTACTGACTCCTACTCTTGCGCACCCACTTCCTCTTGGAGCGCCCTCCTTCGTTTTATCCATTTGTCCTACTTTTTTTTTCATTGTGTAGTGCCTCAAGCATTGCACGGTTCTGGTCCTATCCTATAGGGCTTCATCCTACTACCATTCACTAGCTTTGGCAGCACTGCTCCATCTAACTGTTGTAGTTGAACTGTACCTCCATAAGTAATGGAATTAACAAGATATGGACCTAGCCAGTGCATCTGTAACTTACCTGGATGCTTCATGAACTTGCTATCATACAACAACACCAAGTCTCCTTACTGGAACGATTTGTTCTTTATGTGTTGATCGTGCCAGGCCTTCTGTCAATCCTTCTCAACACGTTGGTGGAAACCCACAATAAATTGGTCTTCCTTGAGCTGCACTAATTGGTCCAATCATTCTTCCAGTGTTGCTTCATCATCCACGCCCATTGCTGTTTCTATGCAAAGACTTGGAACAATGTACTCCATAGGCATGGCTGCCTCTTTCCCATACACCAATTCGAATGGTGTCTGCCCTGTCTACCTTTTACAAGTGGTGCAATATGCCCACAAGACTGCTGGAATCTTTAAATCCTAGTCATTGCGGTTTGCGTTACATACCTTTGTAAGCGCATACTCCAATACTTTATTGAATGCTTCCATTGTCCCGTTCTCCTGAGGATGGTATGGGGTACTCTTTTTATGTTGTATCTGAAGTTCCTCTGTTAATGCACTGACTGTGTGATTGATGAAGTGACTCCCTTGGTCGTTCATCAATATCCTTGGAAATCCAAACCGAGTAATAATGTTACCAAATGGGAACCTTGCTGTTGTCGTAGTGTTGCAATCCACAACCGGTGTGGCCTTTGCCCATCTTGCCAAATAGTCTATCACTGTAATGATATACCACACACCAGTTCTCTTCCCAGGTGGGTTGATTGGTCCCACAAAGTCCATGACCCATTTATCAAATGGTTGTAATGCCACTTGAGGTACCAGTGACATCTCGTCCCTCCGTGATGGTTTTCCAGTTCATTGACAGACATTGCAACTCTGTGCATAATCTGTCACATCATTATGAAGAGTGGGCCACCAAAGCCGTGCGCAAAGCACCTTCCTAGTAGTAGCGTGACCTCCATAATGTCCACCAACAAATCCCACATGTGCCTCTGCCAAAATATGCCCTTGTTCATGCGGTATGACACATCACCGCAAAATATCATCTGGTCCTAGTTTATATAGTTTTCCAGTGATCAATAAGAAATATGGGGCCTTAACAACCAAATGCTCCTTCTGACTTGTTGTAAGGTCCTCTGGTGCAAATCCCGTGGCTAAAAACTGAATTATTTGATCATAATAATCATCGGCCATGTTGACTCTAAACATCTGCGCATCTGGCAGTCAGTCTTCAATGTTTGTTGGTTCTTCACCTATCTCAATTCGGGATAAATGATCAAGGCCCACATTCAAGCGAATCGACTTCACAATTATCTCAAAATAAAACTCTTGAAAGAGAAATAGCCAGTGACATATCTCCCCCCCAAACACAGGCTTATTGATTAGGTACTTAAAGAAGAATGGTCTATAAATATCTTGAAATGACTACCCAACAGGTAATGCCGAAACTTTTGTAGCGCATATACCATCGCCATACCTTCTCTCTATGTGGTTGTATTGTTAGAAAATAGGACCGTAGAGCAATAACAGATATACAGTTAAATCATAAACAAGGTGCAAAACACATTAAAACATTACAGAGAGACACAGATATAATGTGGTTCACCCAGACGAAGGGCTACATCCACAAAGAAATTTCCAGCCCTTTTATTACAGTCCAGAAAGATGAAGGGATACAACCTGCAGCAATACCGCTACACTTCCTTTTCACGCTCTCACAATCTCTCTTCTTTTATATTACAATACCATACACAATTGTTTTACAATGCTTTCTTTTATAGGGGAAATACAATGGGAAAATTCTAGGGTTAACCCAATACCATGGGTCCGCAAAACTGTCGGCCAACACAGATCCCGTTGGGGGACTAAGTCCCCCCATACCCCCCAGTTGGGATGAGTGTACAATAAACCTAGGGTACAAACACGAATGCTCAATAATATCTCTAAAGATCAGGCTCCATAACCAACATGTATAGTTTTTCTTTGCAAATGATAGCTTTCAACTAGAGAAAGCAATCGGGTGATCTATATCTTCTTCTCCTGGTTGCGCGAGAACCACTCCCAGTGCAATAGATGATGCATCTACGTGGACATGGAACTCCTTGTTCCAATCAAGGAAAACCAGTATTGGTGCAAAGGCCATCTTGGCCTTTAGCATGTCGAAACTCCCTTGACACTCTTGACTCCATACACATATTGCATCCTTCTTCAATAATTTCTCCATAGGGGCTGTGATCGCAACATAACCTTGTATGAACTTGCGATAATACCCTGTGTGCCCCAACGTCACTCTAATCATCTTCACATTTTTAGGAGGCGGCAAGCTCAAAATGATAGCAATATTCGCAGGGTCAACCAACAGTCCTTGCTTGCAAACAATGTGACCCAACAACATCCCAAAAGGTGTGCAAAAAATACACTTCATTGATTTCAGTGTGATCTGATGCCATTGACACAACTACAGCATCAGTCACAGGTTCACAAGATGGTCTCTAATCAATCCATACATTGTCCAGTCATCCATATAAACTTGCAGAAACTTCTGAATTAAATATTTGAATGCAATGACAACAACACGGGAAAATATCCCAGCCGCATTCTTCAACCCAAAAGGCGTCACAGTGTACTAAAAAAAGCCCCACTCAGTAACAAATGTTGTCTTATGTCGATATTCTCTTGTGATCCTTATCTGGTGATATCCAGAAACCCATATGTGAAGGAATACATTTCTTGACCTCCTACTCCTTCTAGCACCTCATCCGTGAATGGTCTCAGAAATGGATCATGCATAAATGTGTCATTCAATTTTATGAGGTTGAAACAAATGTGAACTTCACCCGTTTTCTTATCTTGGACGACCACCATAGTACTGATCCATTCTGATTCCTCAACTGGATCAATTGTTCTAGCATCCAACATCATATCAAGCTCAGCTTTGACCCTCTCCTTGTATCGCGGATTCAGGCGATACGGCCTCTTCCTTACTGGTTTCACGTCTGGATTGAATGGAATCTTCATCTGCCCTAAATCTCCAAGTATCCCCTTCATCTCGGAAAACTTTGTAAGGAACAAATCTTGGAATTCATGCAACAAGTCTGTGATTTTTTCCATCGTTTATTTATCCCAGTAATCCCCACATTTGCAAACTTCGGGTTCTCCTCTGTTCAGATGTTGACCTTCCTAATCTTCAGTGGTTGATTCATCGGATCTGTCGGTACATCCAGTCCTGTGACATCTTGAATCCCTTATGTTTCTAGAATATTGATATTCTACAGATCATCATCATCCTCAAATCCTCCAGTCACATTATAACATTCCATCCTTGACTGCATGTGGCAATGCGCATGCGGATCTACTGGATATGCAATCGGCACTACCTTCAAAACAACATCGCGGATGAGCTGCAACGCATTATGGACATCTGGATTGGCATACGTGAAACTGAAGGTGTGAGTGAAACAAATTGTAAATTCCTCCCAAGTGGTGATGTCCATGCGCAACTCAGTTGATAAGTACCAAGATTGCGGAATTTCATCTAACGTGTGGAAAAAGGCATGGACCCATTCATCCTTTGGTCGTGATTCCCATAAAGTCTGACACTCAATCAGATGATCCCTAGGGATATTCCACCCATCATACCTTCCAACATGGTACACTTCTGCATCTCCAAATCAAACTATCATCAATATTCGACACTGTGACCATCCAGTGATCGAATTATTATGGGTCTCCGACCAACATGCTGAAGTAGCCTTCAGTGCTTCCTCCAATGCCAGTAACTGCTATGGTTCTGACATCTTATCTTCGAATTTAACAAGAAATTTAGATAACTTAGGTAGGCCTTCATATATTGGTAACTCAATAGTCTCAGTCGAAACGTGACACCGCGATTGTGCGATCAACCCACACTTTCTTAGTGACACTTCATGCAAGCGGTTCTGCCAGTTTTCTAAAGAATCATCAGAATTAGAAGACGAAGAGCTAGTGCTGCGCCAACCGAGTTCCCCAGTAGTAGTCAGATGGACATAATATTTTAAAATGTTATAAGCATGATCCCATCCTCGAACAACTTCATATTTCATCAGCTCAATATACATTTTCCCTTCGTTTGGATCCATCGAAGCGATGAATCTGATGTCTTGATTCTCAAATTTCATCACGTGCTTCTTAAAATTGATCACTGCCATACTATCGTTGGTCCATCCAATCCCCAACAATGCAGGATAGGAGACTCCACCATCAACAAATTCAATCATATCAAAATCAACATAGGTCTTCAAGCCCTCAACATCCAATAACAGGTGCAACACGCGCCCGATCGGTTGTACCTTGGCCTGATTAGCCAGGAGACTAGCCTAATGTTGGTGTCCCCATATTATACCATGTTTGTTTTGTTAGAATATTAACATCTGATCCAAGATCCATAATGATTGAATCTACCTCATAGTCCCCAATCTGAGTGTTCATGCACATCTCTTTTCCTGTCTTTTTCTTATGCAAAGAATTCACCGTGCAATCCTTCCACCCCTTAGCTAATCGATGCAATAGGTTCTCAATCTTGAAAAGAGCATCGAGATATCTCACCATTGATAAGAAAATCTCAAAGAAGTTCTGCAAGGTACCATGCTGTCGTGATGGTCATTCCTCCAAAGTTGAATCAAAAGCAGTGGGAATTTCATAAAAAAGTGACTTACCAGGATTCCTTTCGATTACATCGCGTGCTTCAAAGAATGTGTCCTTCTCGGCATCAATATCAAACTGCACCTTCTTCTTCCCAACCAACCGAATTTGTGGATGTGGGATATCTTCTCCAGTCATCGCACCTTCGCGAGTGATGACAGTGACATCAACGTCCTGCATTCTGGGCTCCACCAAGATCGTCGCAACCATTGGCCATTGGTTTTCGTTCAACAGTGGATTGACATGTTGGTTCACATTCTGAGTTTCATTCTAGTTCTGGATTGGAATTTGGTTCTAAGCTTGATTCTGCAACTGGTTCTGGTTTTGCACTTGCTTTTGGTTTTGCAACTGGTCTTGATTATGCAATTGGGGAACATTTCCTTCCTGCCATCTTGCGATTAGTTGTGGATAGTTCTCGTTCATGTGATCAATATCAATACAATATGTACACGTACACTGCAACTATGGAAAATATCTCTGATAATCTCCCAGTACACCACAATTATAACATTGGACAGGTCCATGATCTCATCCGCATGCTTGACCAAATCCTCCTCCTCGTCCTCCTCCTCGTCCTCCTTATTGCTGGACTGCTACTGATTTAATTGTTGATGTGGGGGATTCGACTGCTGCTAAACATACTGCACTGACTGAACATACCGTGGATACCACGGAGCCATCTGTATCTGATTATACTGCGGCTGTGGAGGGAACTGTTGTTGCGAATGTTGTGGTATAAACTGCATCTGCTGTGGTGGTACATACTACGGTTGAGGTGGTAGTTGTACCACCTGTGGCGATGGCTGCGGTTGCTATACTGCTCGATGATCTTCACCCTTCACATAGTATGAGTCATACGTCCTTTCTTAGAGTAGGTCATATGCATGACAATCCTTATCTTCATGCCCAACAGATCAAAAAAATGTATAGTATAATTTCTTCGGAGTTTTCACCATCTTTTACATGTATCCGCACTGTTCATGTCGATGCATGTATACTTGGAAAATACAACACCATGGTACACTGCCACAACTCAATGAGTTCGATGCTCCTGACAACAAATAGTTTCACAAATATGGGCAAGTATCCTTGGTATGTCCATCTATGTGACATCGAGTGCACCAGAGGTATTCGTGATTCTCTTTACCCTTCTTGATATCTTGCAGCTAAAGCATCAGGTTCGCCAGCTGCACTTTCTCCAATGGGAGAAGCTTCCAACTTCATTGCAATCTCCAAGGCCTCGCTCTGTGTCGTAATATTCTACTGCATCAATGGTTGTCTGATATGGGATACTAACACTGTGATGAACCATTCCTTATGTTGAACATCGCTCATCTCAAAGCTGACCCTTGTCATCAATGTCTTAAATCTTTGGTCAAAATCCCAATTAGTTTCATTAGGGAATTTCTTAATCTCCTTCAACTCTATAATGTACTGTGCTTCAAACTTTGGTTTTCTGAATTCTTCAATTAGTCCTTTCCTGATTTCATCCAATGTATTTGTAGGAGTCCCCATAGGAACTTGTATAAATTTCATGTATAAATCCAATGCATGACCCTGAAGAGTGGTTGCCCATTGGACCTTCTTAACATCATAATCCGTAGTTTGTCTAGCAGTACACACTACCTCACAAAGAAACCAGTATTTCTCAGGATTGTCAGTCTCGTTACCATGAAACAAAGGTAACTTTGCGTCATCGCTCGCCATCTTGGGACTTCTCCCTACAAACATTGATCTACTACTAGAATGCTGCTCACATGTCAGAAAAGTTGATGTGGAACTTGTGTTTCTTTCTAAATGAAGCATAGTGCACAAAGGTGTGGGCACGTTGCTGCTGGGGGTTAATCTTACTGATATCCTGGGTGTATCCTGGTCATCCTCTTTGTCATTGTAGGGTCACCTCGTCTCGTGTGGTCTTCATTCGCGGTCTTGCGTTTTGATCTTGGTAGGACCTTCCCCTGTCCTCTCCCTCTTCTCCCGTCGAAACCTTGCTCCTCCCCTTGTAAGATCACTTTCTTCCTTGGCTTCCCTCATAGTCTCATCGAAACTTGCACCCATATACCCCTTATCCTTCCATTCGTCTCCCCCCTTTCTTTGTGATATCCACAACCTTCACACACTAGAGTTCTACTACTCGAGGTGCATCTTCAGTATTCCTTTTTCACAGAAAGTCATCTTAATTGAAAATTGTACATACAATAGGAACCTACCTCATAGTCCGTTGAAAAAATCCCTTTCTGCTTTGCTGTAGGACTTAGTAGTGTCAATCGCTAACTCGATGATATAGCCTTCCAAGATTCTGTCCATCCAGACTTCAACATCCCACGATGCCTTGTTGTCATTTCCTGCAACTCCTGGATCAACTCAGGGGTCCAGAACATTGGCTCACCTCCTTGAAATTTTTTCTTGCGATAGGTAAATCGTGCCAACCACTCATACAATATGATGGGAAATTCAGAGAAAAAGTACTTGTGTGGATCGTCGTGTATGTATCATGCCAGCCACTTATCTGTTGTCAATCTAGGGTTCTAATTTTCTATCTCAACAAATTCTCATAGCTTCTGGTCAAACAAATCTTGATTTTCTGGTCTTTTCGGATGCGACATATCGCCCCCTTAGTTATAACAATGTCCCAAAAACAGAACCATTTGTTACACCGAAATCTTGTACTCTTGATCCATGTGTTAACCCTTTGCATAATCCCCAAATTTCTCTCTGCTAAACTGGATTGATGCTGAGGTTTTTTCTGCCTTTTTTCCCTCTCTAGGAAGGCTGGCGCTCTTGTCCTTCATGTTAGGTGCACCGAAGGTGATTTTTCCCTTCATGCTAGGTGCGCCATTGCCGACGCTCTGTCTCCCACTTCTATGTGTACCAACGGTGCTTTTTCCCTTCATGGAAGGTGCGTCGGTGTTGTTTCGAGGGAAAAAAATGGAGCTTCAAGACCCTTATCGAAGGTGGATGAGGTGGATGTCTATCCCTTTCATTTAGGTGAGGTGGAATTCAGTTCCTAACCTATAGGGAAGATCCCTTAGACTCCTCCTCCTAATCCTCAACCTACTCTATCCCTTTAGCCTTATAAATTAAACCCTCTCTCCATTTATAATGGAAAAAGGACTATGGTACTATTATGCTGGAGGAATTCCTAGGTGGCTTACTATCTTGCTTTGGAGGCTTTGTCTTGGGTTGCTGGATGGAAGATTGCAACAATAAGGCTAGTTTGTGATGTTCTCTCCTATGTAATTCTATGTATCTCCTTGATTACATTAATACAAATCTCTTTCTATAAACATTGTTGTTGTTAATAATGTTTAGAGCTTCCTTCCTTAACTGTTAGCTTAGATCAATTATATGTTTGGATACGCATCTGCTATTCGCTTGTTTCCACTTGCTTTACAGGGTTTTGCAGCTAGAGATATGAAGATTCTAGAGCTTGGATCAACAAAGAGAGAAGAGGATTTGCATATTTCAGGTAGGTGATCTATCTGTTACTTTGCATTTTCGTTTGATCTAGGAAACTAGGTTGTATTCTGTATTTTATTTGTTCTAGATCCACTTGGACTAGGGAGATATGGCTTGATTCCGATTGAGTAGATTTATCCGATAAAAAATTTGGCGACCATACTAGGGAGCGTACATAGATCTGATTTCTTTTGTTTTTGATTTCATATCTGTTTATCAATCCTTTTACTAGCCTCTAGAGACCCTCCTTCCTTCGTATTTTTCCTTTGAAGAGTGTCTTGCATCCTCTTGATGCTCTTTGGATCATTATCAAACCTTTTTCCCTTCTCCCATAGGAGATCTAACTTTTATCGTGTTTTGTTTCTCTACTAGCGCACCTGGGTTGTGTAGATAGAGTGTCGTTGGTATCATTTTTTAATGTCGAAAGTGTTAGTTGTATAGGCGCTTTTTTTCCTTAGGAGAAAGTGTGTCGTTGGCGCTCTTACATAGTGTTGTAGGTGCGCCTTCCCCTCATAGGTGCTCTTCTGTAATGTTATAGGTGAACCGGTCCCCTCATAGGTGCTCTTCTATAATGTTATAGGTGTGCAAGTCCCCTCATAGGCGCTCTTTTGTAGTGGAGCAAGTGCACCTACCCCTCAGAGGTGCTCTAGTGTAGGACAATAAAGTGTGCCGCCATTTGAAACTCAGTTTTTAGCTTGATTCGTTTATTTTTGGGTTGTGGTTTGATGTATTTTGGTTTTTAGGCTGCATGTGATAGTCATAGACCCCCTAGACCCAGCATTATCTTTGTTTGGATTTGTTTTTTTTTAAATTTTGGGATGCTTTACTACTCAAGTGATTGACTTGGTTGTGGTAGGAAATTTCAATCCTCCACCTATTATCTCTTCCTTGCCATTCCTTATCACATTTCCGGACCTCTTTAGATCTATTTTGGCTCATATCTAATCTCCAAACCATTCCTCCCCTCAGTCATTGATTTCTGGTTGCCTTTTGGTTGTTTTGGAGCAATTCTTGATTGTTTTGGAGTTTTTTGGGTGCTTGTCACATTCCTTTTGATTTCTGAATGAATGGAGTGTTGTAGATACCCTCTCTTTTTTGGTTTGTAGACCTGAAAAGAGAATTATCCTTTTCTTTATTGTTCAGATTCATGTTTTTTTGAAGAGAAAACTCAATCAAAAGAGAAGCAAATTAAAAAAAAAAACAAGCCAAAAAAATTCCCCAAAAGAACCGTTAGGCCAGGGGGGGGGAACCCCCCCGGACCCCCCTTGCGCGTGTATGAATCCATAGGTATTTTCAAGAATTGTGATTGATGTTAATATTTGAAGCTTCATAGTTGGCTTTGACTAGAACTTGGTTTTCTTAGATCTCTGATTTATGTCTTCCTTAAAAGAAAACTCTTTCCCTAACTTAGGTAGTTTTCATCAAAAGAGAAATGTGCATTGTCATGTAGCTAGGATTTGCATTCTTTTTACATTTCCTATCTACATATCATGCATCCACTTAACCACTCAAGATAAAATTAACGCTAGCTTAGGTTTAAAATCATTTAGTAATTGTGTGTAAGTTAGTGACGTGTTTCGACATCGTTAAATGTGGCAGTTGTTGTTTATTGCCTACACTACATCCCGGGGACTGTGTGGTTTCTCCACGTACCATCGGTATATCAAATGGCCTTTCACATACCCTTGAGGTATATCTAAAGGTACTTCACGTACTCGATTGTTTATCAGAGGGCTCCTTTAGAAGGGTTGTGCATTAGCCAACACCACTACAGAGTTGAGCTCCCCCGTACCTAGTGTATATTGGGAGACCCTCTTAGGATTCCTGTGACCAACTGAGTTAACCTTTTGGCCATATTGGCATTGTAGAAATGTGAAGACTTGATAATCCCATGAGAATCTTGACTTTGATCCACTCCTATTCACATAGTTTGCTTGTGGCTTTTAGACTTGAGTAGTGTTTGGTCTTGTGTGGTATTTCAGATATTCTTAGAGAGTTAAGATATGGGAGAATTTCTCGGGACCTCCAGTCAAGAGAACCCTTTTCAAGGTATGTCTTTTGTTTCTCCCTCTGTGGAGCTATTGGTCCTCATTTCATGGCCATTTTGAACCTTCCTGGATTGACTATAGGATTACATGTATGGTTATTCTCCAATCCTATTATACCAAATGCATCCTTTGTGTCAGATCCTGGTCCTTTACCACATGAACATCAACCTCATGTTAACCCTTCTCCTTCTTCCTCAAATGTTGAATCGACTTACCTTTCTTCCTCTTCACCTGTTGAAAACTATAATGTTAGTAAATGGGCAGGTAATAAGAATACGAAAAGGAAGGCTATGAAGAAGAACACTAAGCAGAAGGTCATTGCTCCAACCTCCGACCTTCATGTTGGAAGCCCACCAGCCACTGGTCATCATGTTGGGGATATTGATGTACCTATTTTCGACACCTGTAAATCTAAGTTCCCTTATAGAATTTGCAAGGGTGATCACCTTCTGAAGGACTGTCCCAATCTTTCCCTTGTGTTAGAAGTGTGGCATAAACATTCGGTGTCATCAGTCTTTGACTATCATGCTAATGATGCCCTGTCAACCAATGACTCTTTGGTTAAGAGTAAAAAAGGAAAGGTTAGATATCCTTGGTTTCTATGTAAGGATATGCACTGCACTTACCTTTTTCCTTGCATGGATGAATATTCAAAGTTGTTGGAAGATATTATTGTTCCTCAACAACAACTTCCAACTGGTTATCATAAGTTGTCTCTTGACATCCCATTGGTTGATAAAGTGGTCGATCCAAGTCAATCCTTGGTCAATCCCACTCTTCCATTGAAGATTGAAGTCAAAGTGGTCGATCCAATTCTAACATTGGTCAATCCCACTCTTTCGTTGAAGAGTGAAGTGGAAGTGGTCGATCCAAGTCCATCCTTGGTTGATCCCACTCTTTCTTTGGAGAGTGAAGTTAAAGTGGTTGATTCGATGTCATCTCCACCCGATCCCACTCTTTCTTTGGAGAGTGAAGTTAAAGTGGTCGATTTGATGTCATCTCCACCCGATCCCACTCTTTCTTCAAATAGTGTTGAGACTAAAGTAGTCCCTTCGACACAGTCTTCGTCTTGTCCCTCTCTTTTAATCGAGAGTGAAAACCATCGAGCTGAAGTTTTTGTAGTTAGTTCTGATTGCTCTATGCAAGAAGAATTTTTGTCTCATTTGACAGAACCCTCTCTAAGTAGTGAGGTTATTTCCTTTGATTGGAGTAACCTAACATAATCTCATATTCATTCAAGTGTTCCTTTCCAGATATCTGTGAGAGTTACTTCTAAGAGCACACTCCACATTATTGTTGACGAAGGCGATTCTATTAGTATTCTATCCTCTACTGCTTGGAAAGCCATAGGTTATCCTCAGCTTGTGCCAGGCATCGATCAGATACTGGATTTTAATTGCATACCTACAGTTCCTTTAGGGATCCTTCCTTAGTTGCCTATCATATTGGAAGGTAAAACTGTCTATATTGATGTTATGGTAGTCCAATGTCATGTTAGTTTTTAAAACATTAAGATAGCATATCATTAGGATCTTTAACTGAGAGAACAAAAAGCACATCAATCAAACACAAGAGTCAATGAACATAGTGTTTTTCCTCGAGGAAACCATAAATGGAGAAAAACCCACAACTTCCTCAGAGATAGAATCAGCACCAAAGTGAAACCTAAAAATAGTAAGACAATCTCCCAACAGCAACAAGCTCTTTCCTCTAGCCCCAGTGTCTTTCTCTTCCTCAACTATGCACTACAATTGAGTGTGTATGAGTTGTGTGTTAAATAGAGAGTTCATCTCTCTATTTACACTAATCCTGACATGACTAAAACCCTACTAGGGACGACCTCTCTAGGAGAGTATAATAACCCTAGTGCCCCGGAACTACAGGGACTTTAACCCTTAGACAATAGGAGGGTTACCCATAATGACTTGACATGACTTGTTTACATTATTGATTCTCCTGATCAGAACATCGGCGCATGACATAAGAACATCCCGGAATAAAAATCGGGTTACAATATATAAGAAATACAAGTGAATACATTCTGAAGTTACAATTACATTAACACTCCCTCTTAACTAGGAAGGTATTCTCTCGACACAATTTTCATCACTGGTCTTCTTCTCTGGGTCTTCTTGTCATCTTCATCTTCAAGCCATCATCGTCTTCAAGTATTCTTTGTCTTCAAGTCATCTTCATCTCTGGATCTGGACCATCACTCGATCTAGATCATCATCATTGGATCATCTTTGTAGCATCATTCCTGGATCTGGATCATCACTCGATCTGGATCATCTCTGGAGCATCATCTCTGGATCTAGATCATCACTCAATTTGGATCATCTCTGTTGGATCATCAATAGTAAATCTTCACAGGTGCTATCTCATGATTCTTCTCATCACAGGAATTTCTACAGAGCCAACCCTTTTTCATGTTGGATGTATGCCTAGCCACCATGTAGGTCTTCGCCCAACACTTACATCTGATCACGTAGGAACTAACCTATAATCATATCAGAAAGGCACACCCAACACTCACATCTGACCATGTGGTAACAAATCCCACAACCTTGTCAGAAAGGCCTAGCACTTACATATGATCAACCAATGATCGAAGAAAGGCCCAACACTTAGACTTGTCCATGCGAGGAACCAATCCTCCATGCCAAAAGGATCCTGCACTTATATCTGATCAACCAATGATCGAACAAAGGAACACCACTTATATCTGATCAACACATGATCGAAGAAAGGCTCTGCACTTACATTCGACACATACAAGGAACCAATCCATCTACATGTTCAAAAAGGTGTGCACTCACATATGACCTGGTAGGAACCAAATCCTACACCCTCATCAGAATGGCCCCTAGTCCCAGACTGAGCTACTTGGTAACTGACCAGGTGCCTCCATTCTCCAGGTTAATGGCAGTTGCCTTTACATCTGTCCTACTCGACAAAATGGCCAGCACTCACATCTGACATGGGAGGAACCTAATCCTTTAATCATGACAGAATGGCTCAACCCTTATATCTGACCTACTCATTAGAATGGCTCTCTCAGTCCTAGACTGAGTGTTCTTGGTAACTGACCAGGTACCTCCATTCCCAGAATGGAATTCAACACTCATATCTGACATGGAAGGAACCAATCCTCTCACCATGACAGAATGGCTTAGCCCTTACATCTGACCTGCTCGTCAGAGTGGCTATGGGACTCATCACTTTCCCTTGGAGGAAACCTCGATCTAGAGAACACCAAGCTTCTCCCTGAGGTACTCGAACTTCACCCTTGCTAATGGCTTTGTCAACACATCAGCTATTTGTTCCTCCGTCACAACATACTGGAGCTTCACTACTCCCCTCTACACCATATCCCTGATATAGTGATACTTGATCTCGTTATGCTTCGACTTGTCATGGAACATTGGATTCTCTGACAACTTCATGCAACTTTGGTTGTCACAATGTATACAAGTAGCATCCATCTGGAGATCTAATAAATCAGACAATAGCTTCTGCAGCCATACTACCTCACAATTAGCTGAACAAGCTACGACATACTCTGCTTCAGCTGTACTTAGTGTCACACAAGATTGCTTCCTGCTAAACCAATAGATCACACCTTATACCATACTTAAGCAACACCCTGAAGTGCTCTTCCTATTGATGGCACTTCCTTCCCAATCTGAATCAACATAACTCGACAGGTTAATCTTCTGATTTGCCTCGTACTTGATCCCATAATCAATTGTACCCCTCAGGTACCTTAGAATATGCTTTGCAGCAATCAAGTGAACATTTCTTGGATTTGTCAAGAACTGGCTCAAGGTGTTCATAACAAAGCAAATGTCTGGTCTCGTGTTCATCAGGTACATCAAGGACCCAATCATCTGACGATACATCATAGCATCAATCGACTCAGATGAATTAGCACTCAATAGCTTTAGGTTCGATGCCATAGGTGTGGCCATAGCCTTGCAATCCATAATCCCAAACCTCTTCAGGATCTATACTGCATACTTCCCTTGTCCAAGGAATATTCCATCCGCACTCTGCCACACCTCCATACCTAGAAAATAGTGCATCATACCAAAGTCCTTCATTTCAAACTCGACATCAAGCTTTCTTTTCGTATCAGCAATCAACCCATCCATACCTGTCACAAATAGATCATCTACATACAGTAGAAGCATCACAGGGTTTCCACCTTAGGCCTTGTAGTAAAGGTTGGAAAATGCTTTACTCTTGGTAAAGTCCAAGCTGGATAGAAAGTTGTCAGTTTTGCCGTATCATGTCCTGGGTGCCTGTTTCAAACCGTACAGGGCTTTCTTCAATCTACACACATGAGACTCCCTATCATGTGTCTCAAACCCAAGTGGATGTTCTACATACACTTCTTCTTCTACTACACCATTCAAGAAAGTAGTCTTGACATCCATTTGGTTTATCTTCCATTTCATTACTGCAGCCAAAGCAAGTACTGATCTAATGGAAGTGTATCTGGCTACAGGAGCAAAGGTTTCTTCATAATCTATTCCTTCCTTCTGTGAGAAGCTACGAGCCACAAATCTTGCCTTATATTTCTCTATGCTACCATCTGCAGCATGCTTGATCTTGTAGATCCATTTGGAAGTTACAACTGACTTCCCTTCTGGTCTTGGGACAACATCCCAAACATTGTTCTTCATGATTGATTGATATTCTTTGATGATCACATCCTTCCATTCTTTTCGTTCCGTCGCTTCTTCATAACTAGAAGGTTATTCTTTGATAAAGTCACATAGTAGGGCTACAAATCCGGAGCAAGATCTAGTTCTCTTTCTTTCTCTGTGATTCTCTTCTAGAGCCCCATATCTTTCCGCACCTTGGATAATTTCACATACACAAGCAGGTTTCCTCTTATGAGGATTCTTTTCCTGAGGTGGATCTACAGGTCTTTGTGGTTCTTCAAATTCTCTATCTTCTTCTTGAATTTCTTCATTCATGGTTGTATCATGAATTCTGGGAGCTTTGGATTCTTCAGGTTCTTTAGCAGGTCTCTTTCTGGATTTGTTGTAAGCTGTGTCTTCATCAAATGTTACATCCCTGCTGATGTCGATCTTCTTGTATCCTGGGAAGTATATTCTATAAGCCTTTGAGCTTTCAGAGTATCCCACAAATATTCCCTTCTTTCCTGAAGGATCTAGTTTTGTTCTCTTCTCTTTTGGAATGTGTATGTATATTGGACAGCTGAATATTCTGAGATGGCTGACTTCTGGTTTCTTACGGGAGAAGACTTCTTCAGGAGTCTTGTTCTTGAGTACTCTGTGTGGAGTATGGTTTTGTACATACACCACTGTTTTGGCTGCTTCTTCCCATAGGTGCATAGGAAGATCCTGATCATGAAGCATTGCTCTTGCAGCTTCCATGATGGTTCTATTCTTCCTTTCTGCAACCCCATTCTATTGTGGATTGTAAGGAGTGGACAACTCCCTCTTAATCCCTGATTCTTTGCATAAGTCTTTGAATTCATTCGATGTGAATTCTCCACTGTTATCTGATCAAAAGGTCTTGCTCTTCTTTTCTGTGTGGTTTTTGATCAAGGCTTTGAATTCCTTGAATTTGCTGAAAACTTCATCTTTGTTCTTCATGAAGTAAATCGATGTCTTCCTAGAAAAGTCATCAATGAAATAAACATAATATACATACCCACTTAGTGAGCTTGATGACATTGGTTCGCATACATTGGAGTGGATGATTTCCAAGATTCCTTTTTCCTTGCTTTCACTACTTGGAAATGTCTTCTTTGTATTCTTCCCCTTTGCACATCCTTTGCAAACCCTTTTCATGTTTTGCTTGAATTTCTAGAATACCTTCAACAACTTTGCTTGCAAGTGGTAGTGCTCTGTAATGCACATGTGCAAGCCTTCTATGCCATAGTTCATTTGGCTCTACTGTGTCATGGACCATAGCTTGTTCTAGATGGCCCTTCAGCTTGTATAAAGCTCCTTCTTGTTCTCCAATCACTATTGCATTGTTAATAGTATTTCCATGGGGACTTCACTTAGTGAACCTCTCAGATAGCATGTGCAATCATGGGATATTAAATAATACCCTTAATTTCTAGAGATATTGACCTAAAATATTTTTGTTGAAACCCCCTCCCAATACTTAAACCCTCCTCCCCACCCATTTTTATACCTCAATCCTTATAAACCACCCTACCCACCCCCACCTTAAACCCCTCATCCCCCCAATACCTGCAATATATTGGTTCAATTTTTTATAATTTTAAAACCCACAATATGAACTAACGTGATAGGATATTGGTCAACAAGTGAAGCCCCCGTGAGTCTTTCCTCTTGGCCACATGATGACTTGACCATCTATGAATGTAACCCTTATGCCTTTTGCATCCAGTGCCGACATGGATAGAAGATTCTTCTTTATTCCTGGTACAAATAGAACATCCTTCATTTTCATAGACTTTCTAGAGTCTAGCTTGTAGGAGGATTCACCACTACCTTTTATAGGATATTGGTACTCATCCCCAAGTTTCACCTTATGAGGTGAATTATGTTCGGATAGTTTCTCAAAGGATTCTTTGAAACCTGTCATGTGTTTGGAAGCTCCACTATCAATAAGCCAATCTTTGCTTCCATGAGTGACAGTTCCCGTGAGAGAGGAGATTAGAACATATTCATCTTCACTTGAAGAGTCTTCACTTTCTTGTTTTACTCACTTCCTAGGAGGATCATCATCCTCAGCAGTGTGAGCATGATGTCTTCTTTTGGAGTTCTTCTTCTCTTGGATCCATTCTTATTCTTGGGACAATTTTTAGCAAAGTGTCCTATTTCATCGCATGTATAACATCTGAGTTTGGATGGATCCCTTCTCATAAAGTTATTTTTTTGATGAGAATGCTTACCTTGGTGATGATGATTTTCCCCTCTTCCTTTCTTGGAGTGTATTGTGAGAATTTGATCTTCACTTCCCATCTTCTCTTCTCGAGCAGCCATCCGAGCTTCTTCTCAAGAACATTCTTCCCACAGTCTGCTGAACTTGACCAACTTCTTTCTAGCATAGATTCTTTGGATGAAAGAATCCCATGACCTAGGGAGGCCATTCAATGTTGTCATCACAATTTTTGCATTCTCTACTTCTTCATCTACATCTTCTAATTTTTCTTTGATGTGGGAGACCCTTGTGAAGTATGACTGGATGGTCTCCTCATTCTGGATCTTGAAATTCTTCAACTGGTTCCTTAGAGTCATCTTCCGATTGATGTTCTTCCCTTCAAACAATTTGGTTAGGACATCAAACATGGATTTAGGTGTCTTGAGGGAGGACACCTATGGAATGAGGTGATCCTTGATAGAATCAACAATGATCCTCTTTTCCATAACCAACTTCTTCTTATGTAAGGCCTTAGCCTCATCTCCCTCTGGAACTAGAACCTCCTCCTAGATATAGGAGTCTAACTCATTTTCTTCCAGGACCAGGGAGATCCTATACTTCCAGGCTCAGAATTTATCAGCTCCCTCAACATTTTCATCAAGCTTGGTATGATGAGACATCTTAACTGAGAACCTCAAATGGAAATACAAAAGATTTAGATCTTCTCAGGTCAAGATGTTGAATCTAGATTTGAAGCTAAAATCCTGCAGTACTGGTTCAAGAGCATATTAGGGTTTTTCTTTTCCAGAGTTCTGTCCAACCAAATGCTTTGAAATCGATCCCTAACTTCAATTTTGGGGAGGAGATCAATCCAGGCCTAGGCTCACTGAAAAATTCCTCTTCTATGAAAAGCCCTAATTTTCAGCAGTAGTGTCGGGTCCAAAACTGAAAAACCTCATAATTGGATTATGCTTTGACAAAAAGATGCACCCTAGGGAGGAAAGTTATTCCACCTAACTTTTGCTGAAAATCTATGGAGAGAGATCCAAAAAATAGGAAGCCTTAGTTCCCGTAGCTGCACAGTGTCTTCTTCTCAGGTTAGCTCTGATACCATGTTAGTTTTTACAACATTAAGCTAGCAAATCATTAGGATCTTTAACTGAGAGAACAACAAGAACAACAATCAAACACAAGAGACAATGAACACAGTGTTTTTCCTTGGGGAAACCATAAATGGAGAAAACCCCGCAACTTCCTCAGAGATAGAATCAACACCAAAGTGAAACCCAAAAATAGTAAGACAATCTCCCAACAGCAGCAAGCTCTTTCCTCTAGCACCAGTGTCTTTCTCTTACTCAACTATGAGCTACACTTGAGTGTGTATGAGTTGTGTGTTAAATAGAGAGTCCAACTCTCTATTTATACTAATCCCGACATGACTAAAACCCTACTAGGGCTGAGCTCTCTAGGTGAGTCTAATAACCCTAGTGCCACGGAACTGTGGGGACTTTAACCCTTAGACAATAGGAGGGTTACCCATAGTGACTTGACATGACTTGTTTACATTATTGATTCTCCCAATCAGAACATCGGGGCATGACATGACATAAGAACATCCCAGAATAAATATCGGGTTACAATAGATAAGAAATACAAGTGAATACATACTGAAGTTACAATTACATTAACATGTCGCTTAGATTTCAATCTGCTCCTTGGACGTGATTATGTTTACGCTACGAAAGCTGTAGTGTCCACACTCTTTTGAGTGATGTGTTTTCCCCATGATGGGAATATTGTGACCGTTGATCATCTTTCCTTCGTTAAACCCGATCATCGTATGACTCTTAGTCATCAGAATTCCATGAATGTCCTGCATGTTCTTGTGGTTCCTTCCCCTTCTAGTTAGCTTCTTCCCATCATAGGTAAAATGGGGGGCATGGCTCCAGCCTCTGGACATCATACTAGATTTAAGTCGCTATCTCCTTTTGTAAGGAGGCAACCCAGCAACCTCTGGAAATCATGTTGGCTTAGAACGGATCGTGTGAGCATAGTTCTTTTTCTGTGTCAAGCTCGTTAAAAAATGAAACAGACGTAGTGAGCATAGTTCTTGTCATGTGTCAAGCTTGTTAAAAAATGAATCAGGTACCTGTTATCATAGTTCCCATTCTGTGTCAAGCTCATTAAAAAATGAATCAGATTCCTGTGAGCATTGTTCTTATTCTGTGTCAAGCTCGTTAAAAAATGAAATGGATGTCCTCAAGCATAGTTATCTTTCTGTTTCAAGACTATGTAAAAATGAAACAGGTCCCCTCAGGCATAGTTATTTTTTGTTTCAAGGTTGTGTAAAAATGAAACAGGTCACCTTGAGCACAATTCCTTTTTCTTGTCAAGCTCGTTAAAAAATGAAATGGATCCTTCCATTGTGTCAAGACTCAATATTTGAGCCTTCATTTCATCTGCTTGTAAAGTAGGAAAAACGAAGCTTGGGGGGCATATTACCCTGCCTCTTTATGTTGAATTAAGTTACTTGACAATTATATTGGGGGCAAGTACCAAGCATTGAAAATCATGTTGGGAAATCACCCGTCGATGGGAGTCATTTTGAGCATACTTTCTTTTAGTTTCGATCTCATTAAACCATGAAACAACCCTTTGTGCATAGTTCCTATTCTGTTCCAAGCTCGTTAAAAAATGAAGCAGATACCCTGAGCATTCTTTCAATTGATCTTCGAGCTCATTAAAAACAGTAAGATGGTGTTGAGCTTACTTTTCATTTTTCATGCTCTGGTTAAAACATGAAAACTAGTTTGATCTTACTTTATCGCTTTTTCATGCTATGGATTCAAACATGAAAAAGGTTCCGAGTGTTTTTTATACCTTTAGTGTGCTTGTTAAAAAATGAGTGAAGGGGTATCGAGTATAGTTTTACTATTTTTCAGACTCGTTGAAATTGGATTATGAAAAAATAACTTGTTACAGATTTATATTTAAGCTCTTTTCAGTCTCCTTAAAAACAAAAAAATATTGCCAAGCAAACTTGTTATGTTCACGCTTGTAAAAGAATCAGAATAGTCGACTAGTCGAGGGTAGGTTATCTCTTTTTCAAACCGACTAGCCTTATTTACGAAAAAGGACCTTTTGGCTTCTTCTTAGTCATTTTAGACTCTCTAAACATGAAACAACAAATGATTTTGCTTTCGTCAGACTCGTAAAACAAAACAGTGAAAGACCCTTTCAGAGAACGAACCCCTCCTTTCTCAGGTTCGTAAAACATATGGGAATGGACTCATCGCTTGATGAGCTACACCGAGTGTTTGTTACCCTCTTTGAACTCATTAAAATGAAAAGAGGCACTCATCCTTCGTGATGGGGAAATTAAGGAAAGAGTTTGTATTTTGTTATGGCAGTACATAGTTACTCTTGAATATGGCACTCATCTGCATATGAATTTTAGTACTTTGGTAATCCCTTTGTCATCAAGTCCTGCTAGTTCCTAGAGTCTTCTTAATCCTTTTATTTTTCCAAGAATAGTCTCACTGTCAGTTGCATTGGGATATTGGTATCATTCTCGTGTCAATACTTCCAAGTCATGCCATGCCCATGTTCAAGAGAAGTTTGTTCATCTGTTCACTGTCTGGATTTAGTTTACCTTCTATCATGTTGGTCATCTCTAAGTCAGTTTCATACATTAATCTATTGTCCTTTTTACTCCAAAACATCTTTGATCGTGTTTCGTGTCGATGATGGGGGGTTCATCATGGCCCTCCTTCGACGAGTCTATTCTTGTCGACTTCAACTCCTTATCTAGGAATTAGACATAGAAACTAAGAAAAATACCTTGGGCCTGCATGCCTTAATGGTAGGTTACCTCGCTTTCAACATGAGTTTACATCATTAACTCTTGATTGAAAGATCTCATCGAGTGTTCAAATCCAAGTCCTTTATTCACATTCGACGGTATGTACTGAGATACCTTGGGAATCATTGACATCAATGGTGATTTCCCTCACACTTTTTAACAGTTTACATCATTGACTGGTAATCAAGTGGTTTCTACCATGTTCAATGTCAAGACATTGTAATCACATGGTTATATTCGTATCGTTGCAGGTTTGGCTTGAAGACCCTAGGTTGTTAGATATCTTCGCCCAGGTTGCGATGGATTTTGTTTGAGTCATATTACATGGAACCACTTTTGTATTGGTCGTGGTTGTGTTATCATCTCATCATGGATCTACGCTTGTGTCTAGTAGCCATGATTGTGTTCACTCTATTTCTACTACCATGGATTTGCATTGTATTGGTCGGCAGCCATGTTATGAGTTATATGAGATTTGAGTCAGTGGTACTGTAGCAGATTCCAGCCAACATCCTTGCCTTCCATTTATTCATATTACAAAGCATTCACCTATCACATTCCTCTAACTTCATGCTTTGGGGGGCATTCTGTTACACCAAAATATTGTACTCTTGATCCATGTGTTAACCCTTTTCCTAATCCCCGAATTTCTCTTTGCTAAACTAGATTGATGCTGAGGTTTTTTTTCCTTTTTTCCCTCTCTAGGAAGGCCAGTGCTCTTGTCCTTCATGCTAGGTGCACTGAAGGCACTTTTTCCCTTCATGCTAGGTACACCATTGTCGACACTCTGTCTCCCATTGCTAGGTGCACCGACGGTGCTTTTTTCTTTTCATGGAAGGTGCGTCGGTGCTGTTTCGAAGGAAAAAAATGGAACTTCGAGACCCTTCTCGAAGGTGGATGTCTATCCCTATCATTTAGGTGAGGTGGAATTCGGTTCCTAACCTATAGGGAATATCCCTTAGACTCCTCCTCCTAATCCTCAACCTACTCTATCCCTTTAGCCTTATAAATGAAACCCTCTCTCCATTTAGAAGGGAAAAAGGACTATTGTACTATTATGCTGGTGGAATATCTAGGTGGCTTACTATCTTGCTTTGGAGGCTTTGGCTTGGATTGCTGGATGGAAGATTGTAGCGTTAAGTCTAGGTTGTGATGTTCTCTCCTATGTAATTCTATGTATCTCCTTGATTACATTAATACAAATATATTTCCATAAACACTGCTGTTGTTAATAATGTTTAGAGCTATCTTCCTTAACTGTCAACTTAGATAAATTATATGTTTGGATATGCATATGCTGTTTTCTTGTTTCCACTTTCTTTACAGGGTTTTACAGCTGGATATCTAAATATTTTGGAGCTTGGATCAACAAAGAGAGAAGAGGATTTGCATATTTCAGGTAGGCGATATATCCGTTACTTTGCATTTCCATTTGATCTAGGAAACTAGGTTGTATTCTGTATTTGATTTGTTCTAGAACCACTTGGACTAGGGAGATCTGGCTTGATTATGATTGAGTAGATTTATATGATAACACCATTTGTTGACATGAACTCAGTAAAAAAAACCAGTCGATAGGGGTTCCCTCTCCGTCGACACCCAAACCACCGCGATCTTCATGAGAACTAGCCCAGACATGTTTTACCCCATTTGACAACACCCATAGAGTGGATGAAGTCTCACTTGATATGTTCAAGGGAGAGCTGATGGAACCAATTTTCCACAGAATGAGAGAGGACAACGTGTATCTACTTATCAACTTAGCACAATAGATACGACCATTCTCTTAAGCATTAACAGAACCATATCATTCTTCAACCTATCGTCATTTCATCAGAACAATAGTAAACATATTAATGCACAAACAGATCCAACAGAACGACATCAATTAAAATAGGGAAACATCACACCATTTAAAGATCCATGTTGCAGACACGCATTGCATTCATAGTTGAGTCACAGAAATAGTAAAATAGAAAAATAGAAAAGAACACAATGATTTAGCTCAACTTCCATCTTGTCATATTACTTCTGCACAAAATCATAGATTCTCCAAGCAGTTCACACATCAACAAATGCTCTCTCTCACCAAATGATTAACATTTGCAACTCTACTTCTACTTATAGGATTGTTCCTTTACATTCAAGGTCCACTTGGACAACTTCCTAACTAACTCTTATCTGATTCTAGAAAACAATGACTAGTATCCACAAAATATGCTCCAAAGCTATAAAAGGTGACACAAAATTACACAAAATAATCTAGTTCCTCCTTGCGTGCCATCTTCCACTTGCGCGACATCCACGATGCTGCACAACTAAATTATCCCAAAACCCCTTTCCAACACCCATTGATGTAATTATACTTATATATTTATAGATATACAATTATTCTCAAGTGCGTGTGCGTTGTTCTCATTGTTCTTGTTGATGCTGGAAAAAAATTAATTGGTGAAAATATGCTTAAGTTAAAAAATAGATATCTACGTAGTTACTAATTCACCCCCTATAAGTAATAGATAAATCCAATGGCATATTTATATTTGTTGTGATGAGATGCCTCATGGAATATCCACAATAGTTAACATACCATATTGGTATCATAGTAGTTTTCCTTGGGTTTATGTGGAATAGTTGTTTGATCTAGAGATCGACATAATCAGAAGGAAAAGAAAGTAGCTTGAAGCCATAGACATGGTGATTGAGTACAAAAATATTCAAAGGAGATATTTTCTAGAGTAGAAAATAAAGAGTATGATATCCTTAGTAATATGGTAGTTGATGACATTTCTAGAAATCAAATGTGGACCCCTTGAGTAGTGCACTAGTTCTATTTTGGATGTTGTGTCTAATGGAAATCCCAAAGACAAGGAAGAAAAATAAGAGTCAAATCCCAAAAAATAAATGCCATATCCAATAGCATATATTATCACACTCTAAGGAAGAAACCTCTAGCAAAGGATTTTGAGGAGGCTTTTAGTGTTAAAAGATTTAGAAAAATTTTCAAAAGAAACTCTGCATTGGTAATAGAGTGTTTAGCGGAGGTTGTAACAAATGTTCATTGTAACTAAAAAAATTGGATGGCTAGGGGTTATAGCAGGGGTTTTATTACAATGCACATAAATAATGTGAATGTACATGTGCTTATTAAACATACACAAGTTGGTGCATAGAATTTAAATTGCATGCACTAGTGCATCATAAACTCCATGCACCAATCTAATTTAAACATGCATTTACCGATGAATACATTTTAAATTGTATGCATTGATGCTTTTTATTTAAATATAAATTCTTGGTGCATATTTGTGTTAAAAATTACGAGTGCTTATTATCCTGGTTAAACACCCCAGTGCATACGATTCACAAATATGCATTGATGCTTATATTATACTTTGCATCACTGTGTCTTACAAATGTAGTGGTGATGATAATTGCCATTGGATTGCCATTTTTTTTGGACTTTGATGCGCTTGATATACACAAAAATAACACAAGTGATAATGTTATATATAAAGAATCGGTGTTGATTCTTACTTGAGCACCATGGTATCATTGCGTTTTAATAACAAGAAGATGCACCAATGCAATTTATGAAATAAAAAATACCAATGCGTAATTTCTCACAACGTAAAAATAACTACAACATTAATGATTTATGTATACCCCACAACGTTCAATGAGTTCAAAAAATAGAATGTACGAATACTTTTATATTTTAATTATTTGCATTTCTTTAAATTTTCAATTAATCATAAAAAATAAGATAATTTTTATTTTAAAAGAGATATTTTAATTTTAATTATTGAGTTTGGATACTATGATCAGAACTCGCACCAGTGTCATTGCTTGAGCTACTTGCATGCCTCATGTTTTCATCACTTGGGGGTTATTTAACCCAATGTTTTGTTTATTCACTTGATTTTCTTCCTCCTTTTTGTTTTCCATCTACAAACATAGAAATAAAGTGTAATGAGTTAATCTACATTTATAATATAATATACATGAACATGTAAATCAAAAAGTGTGCCATAGCAACAAGTGATTCATAAAAAATACACATTCTTTCAAAGTCATTCCTCGTGTCATCTCTCAACAACTCTTATGTTGGCTCCACTCCGTACTTTGTTTCATGCAAGTTTTATATGCCATAACAGTACATTAATATAATTAATATAAATATTTATTGTTGTTCCATTAATTATAAAATGAGGGAAGTAAAATAACATAGCTACTTACAAATTGTTCAATTAGCTTTTGATAATGGAACATATACGTACAACCCATACTTCCCAATGTTAATCAATTATTTGGATGGCTAGTTTTTTTGTATGTTAGCACCATTAGAAAACATGCAATGATGAGTGTCAGTGCATTAAAATATGAAGCTCACAACAAGTATGGAATCTTAAGTAAGTAAAACACGCTATAATCACAAATTTTGCGAAATCAGTCATTTTCTTCCTTATCATCATTTCTTATGTGATGAATGGGTTATAATTTCTTTTCTTTAATGAGACAAAACAATGAAAAATGATATTTTATGCAACAATTAAATTAAATGTACAAACATCAATGGTTGCATACATTTGATTCACATTGTTGTTAATATGGCTCCTCCTCCAGTGCAATTGTGTTCATTTATTTGACCATCTCTTTATACATCCTTGCTGGCATGTTTTAGATATTGCCTCCGATTTTTCTTTGAATTTCCCATAATCTTCCTGAAAATGAAAATAATATATATATATATTTGTTTTTTTTCCAAGGAAAAAGATATTTTATTCATATAGAATAACATTGGCTGTCCAAAATGGACTTACATCATATCTCCTTGAGCTTTCATCACATTCTTGAGTTCTTCATTGTCTTGAGAAAATTGACTTTAAAACTTTTATCCTTCTAAGTTTATCACCTTATAAGTACTGTATTACCTTTTCCTCACAAAAAAAAACTGAACTATCAAAACTTCAAAACAACACTATATCAAGGTCTGGCTTTTCTTTCTCTCCTCCTCGATGATCGTTCCAGGTGCCAAAAGTAACACACTCTTAGAAAGAGAATCATCCTCCTCATTCAGCTCCCGATATACATGGTTGAAGGAAATGGAGACAAACTTTCTTTTGATAGCCTCCAGTAAATGTTGCAGATGTGGCGCTCTGATATGTATCTTGTTATTAGCCTAGTCAATGACCATTTTGGAGTCCCCAAAGATCTGTATATTGTGAATTTTACGAGCCAATGTTGAGTTGAGTACTACCAAAAGTGCTGATAATTAAGCCTTATTATTTGAGCAATGACATGGGACAAAATTTATGAGAATATGAACCTCATCTAATATATATATATATATAGTATTGCTCCAAATCCTCCTAGGGGTGGATCTCCTTGGCTAGCTCCATCGAAAATCCCACATAATTTTTTTTCTATGCTGGGGTATTTTAACACTCATATCCTTTTCTGATTTTTCTGATTTTTATGCTCCCTTGTCCACTGCACAATCATGGCAATAATTATTTCTTCAAGAATTCGATGCTCTTGAAATATGGCAAAATTTATTGCCCAACATATACCATAGATAAACAAAGACGAGAAAGAATCAAAGCATCGTACTGAAGTATTTTTCCACCAGTTGCTACAGCTTTGTTCAAGAGATTCTTCCTTCGTCATTTCTGAGTTGATGATTTATTTTGAGGTCGCTCTCCAAACTACCCCTGCATATGGGAAAGAAGAAAATAAGTGAGATGTGGTTTCACAGATTACTTTACATATCACACACATACTTGGTTCTGACCACCTACGTCTCACCAAATTTTCCCAAGTAAGCAATTTATTCCTTTAATGCTATCCAGAGAAAAATATTTTCCTTCATAGGGTCAGCAGTTTTCTAGACTGTAAGACACCACCATTATTTTTCTTCTGTAAAGGATTTGGTAGCTTGAGCCTCATACCACAACTTCACAGAAAATATTTCTATCGAGATATTCTTCGTCCAAACCAATTTATCTGGTTTATTGTCATTCAAGGAAATGAAACTTGACTTCAAAGTGTTTATTAATACTGACCACACTTCTGCAGCTTCATTCATGAGCCCAAGATCTTGTGTGGTTTTCCACTCTTCTTTGTTTAATCCTTTGGAGGGCCTATCTTTTGCATATGCTACTGTTTTTATATTTTGTCTTTGTAATTGTGTTATTATGTTTAAGGACATTGTGTAGACACCTATGGAACCAACCCAAGGGTTTTCCCCTATTATGACACTCTTGCCATCTCCTATGCTCCAAGTCGTTCATTTACCTATTTGGGGGAATGAGAGTACCAAATCTTTCCATCCGACCGAACATCCTTTGTGACTTTTATCTCGAGTTCAACACCAATATACAATTGAGTAATTAGGACAATGTTTTGAGGTCAATGGTTTTCCCCATAGTGTGTTAGTATTTTCCATCAATCTCTAGAGGGATTTTGTTGCTAGAGCTTGGAAAAATAAATTGGGGTCCTTTATCCCCCACTCCCGCCCCCCCAAATTCTTTTGGGATTGCCACTATTTTCCAATTCACCAAAGGGATTCCTTCCTTCTTTTTACTAGTTGTCCATAAGAAGGAAAAGCACATTTGACGAATATTTGTCAGAATTACTTTCAGAATGTATGTAGTGGACGCCCAATATACCAGTATACTCAGAAGTACCGATTTTAAAAGATTCGGACGACCTCCTCTAGAGAGAAATATGTTGTCCCAACATGAAATGTGAGACTCCACCTTCTTGTATAACCAAGTCCAGTCCTTGAAGGAATAAGCATTGGGATTGAGGAAGAAACCCAAATATTTGAAGCCTTCACTTAGCGGACTTTGGGAAAAATCAACTTTCGTCTTGAAACTTTGCTGTAATTCTTCGTTAACTTTGTTTAAAGATAGATTTGATTTGTCCATATTTATTTTCACACATGTTTCCTTGCTATAGAGACATAATATATGTGCTAACGAATTCATATTTCCCATAGGTCCTTCTCCCATCAATAGTACATCATCTACAAACTGGATATGCGTCAGCTCCACTATCTCAGAGACTAATACCTCCTTTAGAGATCATTCTCTTTCAGCTTGGTGTACCAATTTACTTAATGCTTCATCTACCAATAAAAATAATAAGGGACCAAGGGGACATCCCTGTCGTAGATCTCTTGATGGCCTGAAAAGGGAGGATGGTGAACCATTGATTAAAACCACAAAGGATGCTGAGGTTATACAACCCATGATCCAATTCACCATTTCTACTACAAAACCCATCTATATAAGTAAAAATCTTAAGAAATTCTAGTTGACTCTATCGTAGGATTTGGATAGATCAAGTTTTAAGGAAAAAGTGTTAAGCTCCTTCTTGATTATTGAATGAATAAATTTGTGGGCCAATGAGACTGTATCATGGACTTGTATATTAAACAAAAACCAAAATTGTTCTTCCTCGATGATCTAAATTAGGGTCGACTTTATCCTCTGGGAAATTAATTTAGAAATTATCTTATAGACTGTATTGCAACAAGAAATTGGCCTAAAATATCCAAATTATGTGGGTTTTTGTTTCTTTGGGATTAAGGCTATAAAAGTGGAATCTCCAAGAGCAAGATAAATTTGTTTAAATGGGAGTGATTCAAACCTCCAAGAATCAAGCACTCTTGATGTCAAAATCAAACAATGCGCAACCCAAAGGGAATAAAAAAGGGAGGGAGATCAAAGCCATTGATTTAAATCCAAAGGAGAATCATAGATCTTCCGATGGAGCCCCAGGTTCCAAGAAAAAAAAGAAATTCGAGAAGACTAGATGTCCATACTGTATGAGAGGATTTCATCTAGAGAGCTAGTGCATGAAGAAGACAATAGACCAGTTGTCAACACTCCTTGAACAGAACAATATTTGCCTCCCACAAGGAGCAAAGAAGTCTGATGTTCAAAAACCGACAAAATATCATGAGAGATACCATGCCTTGAAGGTATGCCTCACTCAGTTGAAAGCTTACTTGATTGATTATGGAGCATCCAACCACATGGTTTCCTCTAGGGAATCCTTCTCCCCTCTCACTCTATCATGGGGACCTAGCATTAACATGGGATATGACTTCCAAATCCCAGATGTTGGGAGAGGTTCTATTAAAATCCATCATGGTGAGTTCAAGAATGATTTATATGTTACCTATCTTGCAGCAAATCCATTGTTTGTTTATCAGATGGCTCATATTGTCTCTCCCAAGAGAGCTACATTCGACTCTGAATCAGTTGAAATCACATAAAAAGATACTAGAAATATCATATCGAAAGGGTTTGCTAACCGTGCCTCAATGGCATATGAGTTCTCCCATTATCTACATGCTTCACATCCAACAAATTTATTGACACATGCTAACAACACCAACAAGCTATGGTATGAGAGATTTGGGCATCTCAATTTCAGATATCTCCAACAACTCCACAATGAAAAAATGGTTGAAGGATTGCCTTTCATCCAAACATCAGATGGAGTATGTCCTGGTTGCTTGGTAGGTAAGCATCCATAGAAGAGGTATGAAGTTGGGAAGGAAACTAGAGCTGCCTCTACACTTGATATGGTACACAATGATGTTCCACAACAAATTCCTACAACATCAATTAATGGTTCCAGGTATTTCCTTACTTTTATTTATGATTGTTCAAGGTTCTGCTGGGTATATTTCATGAAACATAAATAAGAAGTATTCAAAAATTTCAAATTTTTTAAATCTTTGATTGAGAATAGTTTCAGGAAAAATATCAAGTCCATTAGATCAGATAATGGAGGTGAATACATTAATAGATATTTTCAGAATTATTGTGAATCAAAGGGGATTCGAATGGAACACTCAGTTCCATACACACCACAATAGAATGGTGTGGCCGAGAGGAAAAATAGATAATTGAAGGAGATGGAAACCTATCTTCTCTAAGCCAAGAATATTCCTTCTTCTCTTTGGGAGAAAGATGTAAACTATGATTAATACATACAGAATAGAGTGCCTCATAAATTAGTGGTTGGGGCCAGTCCTTTCGAAGCACTGCATGGGCATAATCCTAATTTCTCTCACTTGAGAGTTTTTGGTTCCGAAGCTTAGGCCAGAATACCCATGGATAAGAGAAAGGCCTTCCAAGGCCAGATTAGCGAATGCATATTGATGGGATATGATGAGGATCAAAAGGCATATAAATTGATGGAACGTGCAACTAGGCAGTGCCTCATAGAGCACAATGTTCACTTTGAATAAGATCAGTTGCTTGATCTACCATAATCCGAAGCACAAGGAGGTATAAACACTCTTCCATTTCCTTTTGATGACGATATTTTGTCACATGTTTTAGATTCATATGAAGAGGAACACAATCAACACGATCTTGATATTGAGGCTGTACCTCATGAGAATCTAGATCTAGATCCAGCTCCCATCCCAAATCAATGAACGAAGCCTAAATGGTCCCAAAATCTCATTGAAGCAGCTGGGGATGGTGCTGGGAATGCAAAAGATAGAAGGAGAACACGGTCCCAGTATTAAAGTGAGCATGTTGCACTCTCTCACACAACTTTGCTATCTACAGAGTGGTGCAAAAAACTTCCAAGAAAGTGCTACTTGATGATAGCGAATGATCAACCATTTGTCCCACATAAGGACAAAATTGATCATTCCATTCCTCCTCGAGAAAGAAGAAACACAAAGAACACTCATCAGATCAGAAAAAAATTGAGAGGTTCACATGCACAATCTCAGAATACTAATACACAAAAGAACGAAGCTACTACATTTCTATTGCATAGTGCTGCAAATTGCAACAAATTTTTTACAAGTTGATACCCAAGAGGAAAATTTCTTCTAAGTATAGCCTGTTTTCCTGTTTCCTGCTTATTTTGAGGGGGGGTTCTGTTACAGTGGATTTTACCACACATGGTGGATCACACCTTTATGGCCTTCCCTGTCCCTTTGCAGACTCTTTAGACCCCATGGACCATTTTTGTACCTTTGATGTTTCCAAGATCATCCCTAAAAACATGTAATAATTTCCATACGTGACTTTTAATCCCTTTCTCGCGTATATATGTAGATTTGACCCTTAAACCGGTGTACATCGGGATGTGTGCAAAGGGCAAAATGATTTTGAATTTTTCCTTGATGTGGATCTGAGTCACTTGTCTCTTGACCTTCCATATGCCTTGAGATTGTTCGGATTCGACCTTCCATTACCCCATTGAAGAGCTATATGAGGAACCCTTTGGATACATTGAAAGAGGAGGAATTGTTGCTCTTCAATTCCTCCTCTTTCAATGTATCCAAAGGGTTCCTTATATAGCTCTTCAATGGGGTAATGGAAGGTCGAATCCAAAAAATCTCAAGGCATATGGAAGGCCAAGAGGCAAGTGACTTGGATCCACATCAAGGAAAACTCCAAAATCATTTGGCCTTTTGCACACATCCCGATGTACACGGGTTTAAGGGTCAAATCCATGTATATACGCGAGAAAGGGATTAAAAGTCACGTATGGAAATTATTGCATGTTTTTAGGGATTATCTTGGAAACATCAAAGGTACAAAAATGGTCCATGGGGTCTAAAGAGTCTACAGAGGGACAGAGAAGGCCATAAAGGTGTGATCCACCATGTGTGGTAAAATCCACTGTAACAGATGCCCCCTAATGTGTGAGGTCAAAGGGTTCATACAATGGCTGAAATACATTATAAGTCCATCCCAGAAATGGAGTGATGAAGAACCCAATGGAAGAACCAGCCACCCAATCAGTACAATACAATGATCAAACTCTGCACATAACTGCAAGTAGATGTAGCAGTCTCAGATACATAAGAGTACAATGGCCATGAATAGGCATGATACAAAATATGACATGTTGGTCATCACCACGCACAATATATATAGATCAGAATCTCCATGATGGAGATATACAAAGGATCATGATCTCCATGAAGGCTGAAGATATATAATGGATCAAGATCTCCATAACGGCTAGAAATATCTGACATATACTGGAATCAAGTCATGAGAGCTGAAATCTCATGAACACTGGCACGATCAAGGAGGTAGCATATAAGAAATGCCACCAATATAGAAGGTCTTCTACACAAACCGCTACGAGTACATGTCCTACTATGTGAATAGAGGTGTTAAGGTCGAACATAGTAGTGCATCGTCTGATTACCGATCATTGATGTATACCGTTAACAGACACGAGATTACCCACCGATAATGAAAATGGGAATCAAGGTACTAGAGTGCAAACTAACAAGTGTGAATAAATGTGTTGAGGTCAAACACTTGAGAGAATCCATCGATCAGCGGACATTGATGTATTCCCAAAAACTGTCGATGGTGAGATAACTTGCCACTGATGACTGCAAGTCTCAAGGCACTAAAAAATGACTCTAGATTCCTATCCCAGAATAAATGATCTGAAGTCAATGGGATGAAATCCACTGGAAGGAGGGTATAAAGGCATCCCCCATCATCCAACATGAGGTACTCAGCAAAGCTGTATAATGTGGAAGGACTCGACCATCGTGTGCACGAACAAGTAACTGTACCAGGAATGGCCGACATGCAAAGTCAATATATCTGAGGAATGGTTGAATTAGTTTTCAACTTCCTTCAAAGCAGAGCATAAAGGCGAATGGTTACTAAATTTAGGCAACATAGACTCGATATACAAAACTGGGACATCTCTGCGACACAGGAGGCATCGATAGAGGCTCCATAGGGACTAGAATCTTAACCAGTCGGTGGAGATAAAATCAGAGAAATGAGTACAGCTCCTAAAGTCAAACTATTAACCCAACCAATGGATGTGATATACAGTGCTCTGTTTGAAGGCGACACGACTCGACTGTTGCCAAAGATAACATCTTTTCTTGTCCGGCTTTTTGGTTTTTTGAATTTTTTGGAATTTTTCAAATATTTTGAAAAGATTGAAAAAAAATAAAAAAGCTTTATAGTCACAGACTAGGAGGAGACGAGTGTCAAGGGACAAACAAACTAGTTCCAAGTAGCGGAACATACCTATGCTCAATGCAAGGACACATGTGTAGGATAGCGACACTCGGGGGAAAGTCCCCTCCTGGTAAAAATAGGGAATCAAGCTGCAAAGGATATACAAAATGGCTCTGTGTGGCTAGACATGAGACAAGCTCAGGCTATATGGCTGATAATCAAAGTCAGGGAAGCTGACATAAGGCTCAATGAGGTAGGAGAAGCTCATGATAATGCAATTACAACTTGACATAAGGGAGTCCTAGGGAAATAGGCCAGCAAAAAGATAAAGAGGAGTATGAATCTCTTGCGAAATGACATGGCGATACTATACAACAGACTCCCACACCCTAAAGGACAAACTGTCGGCATGGGCACCAAATGAAAACAAGGAGCTAACTAGGGCACCCATGTAAGGTCAAACTCTACCATTCACACCATGTCACTTCTAAAACAACAAGAAGGTTTTGTGACAGGATAGAATGGGTTCGTAGCTAAGGTTATAATGAAATGGTCATATGGTCATGCAAAATGAAAATGGAGGTAAAATATAACCTATATGCCAGTTTAAATATCATACCTGAAATCGACATGAATGAGTCAAAACAATGGCTGAAATGATGCTCAAAACGGTCTCCTACATCATCATATTAGTAAAAAACGATCCAAAAGGGTTAGAAACAGTTCAAAACTATAGAAAAGGGGGGAAACATTTTCAAAAATTTGAAGTTTTTTCTATAAATAGTAAAAAATTCAAAAATTATATATCATTTGAAATTTTTACCCAATTGAGCTTAGAACTTCAAACGCGAATTCCGAGAGTTTCGTCCGGTGAAATCTGACACCATTTTTTCCAGGTAACTTCCCATGCCATGCTCTTCCATTTGCATGTAAATTTTTTCAATTTCCATGGTCAAAATCAATTTCTAGGCTATTATAAGATAGTCACTTCGGCCCACATGGAAATCATGGCTTTTTTCATGGATAGGGCTGGCTATACGCAGAAAAATGGCCCAAACTCACGTACATATGCGGTTGTTTTGCAAACAGTTGCATATGCAACCGCATTCATGGTTTTTAAGACAAATATTGACCAAAACTTAATTTAAATGTGCAGGATGGTTCTAGAATGGAAGGAGAGAGAACACGAGGATGTAGAAGAAGCTGTATGGGGCAATCTAATGGCTCAACAAGCTCTGCGTGCATGTGGGCTATATAAGTTTTGGTGTCTTGGAAACTTGAGGGACAAACCAAGATTGCTGTAGATGCTAGTAGACTACTCGGATCTTGACTTAGAGTCCTTTCAGATCGACGGGATGTCCGTCATGATCGAGGTGGAGGACATATACTTTTTTACTGGATTGTCCCGACGGGGAGAGGTGGTGAACCTACATTCTCGTAGGCCTGGAGGTGGCCTCACCATTGATGAGTATATTGTTGTATACTACTTTTCGGACACGGAAAGGGTTGGAAGTCAAATCCTAACAAACTCCATCCAGGTACTAGGCCTGAAGGCGATACTACTAGCACTCAGCAGGATAGTAGGGCTAGCCTCACTCCACTAGGACTCGCGGCCATTGATGTTCTATGCAGTGGAGTGCATGAGACCCATAGTCTACGATTGGAGTACTGCATTGTTGAGTAACATGAAGCAGCAGCTCAGTGACTGCAAGATGGGCAGGGTACGAAACTTCCATTTCGGCAGTATACTGAGCACGTTCTTCTTCGAGCGTGTTCCAAGGCTGAGCCCTAGAGTTGACGTTCCTCCTCATGGGGTTCGATATTCGTCCCAACAACATTGGGCATATGTGATGCACAGACTAGGTGGAGGTAGGGTGTCAAACCCCTACCCAGCTGATTTCTTTCCATGGTGGCGGTGGCAGATAGTTGCCATCGATGATTACCCCTACATGGGGATGGATTTTCGGGGAGATCCCGACATGTCCCTACCACCAGGAGCAGCATACGGTGACATTGGTAATGAATCTCAACCCTCTTTTAAAGTTTTTTTTTTGAATTATTTAATTTTTTTTTGTGCTTTTTGATATATGGAACCAAAATACATGTTTTTGTGTGATGACACATAGTGACAATCTGTCATATGTATGCATATGTAGGACCACGACATCCTAATGGTTTCCCTCATCATAGACGGAGGGGAAAAGGAGATGACATCATGGGTGTGGATGTAGAGCGGACACTCCAAAGCATCCACACAAACTTTGTGCGGTTGACACATAGAGTACCCATGGCGAAAGTCGAGGACTTGCCTGAGGCCATGCAGCATCAGGTGGTGGGTGTACCATGAGCATGGGTGCGGTTATTTTGACGGCTAGCTAGAGCCGTGGTGACCTTCCATGATTAGAACCCCCCTCATCCTCCCCAGGCTTAGATACCTGGGAGTGACTCATTTTTGTACTACAATGTATTATATTTTGGTGTCTCGGAAGCCCCATTTTTTTATTATGACACTTATGTATTGTGATGTCACTTTTTGGATGTTTAATGATTTTTTTTTATGATGATCGATTTTATTTATTTACATGTGTAAAAATGTATGCTTGTGATGAGCTTATGGTCTATGAAACAAATGCCAATCTAACACATAGTTATCATATGAGTCAGCAACTTGATTATAAATTCTTGGAACATGTATGTATGTTATGTTGTCAAATTGTCGTTCTAACAATCTCACACGTAAGAATCTTTGTAATAATGTTGTATCCCTAACATGATACAAGACATTAAGTTGTGACACTACTAATTGTGAATCAAGACGTACCTCAAGAGAGAGAACACCATGTGAAGTGGCATCCCATAGAAGCTCGATAACGACACTATACTCAACAACATTGTTCGAAGAGGGCCGTAAACATACGCCTCCTGAAGACAATAACTGACCCGTAGGAGTATAAACCACCCAAGGAGCAGAGGCTAAGTGTTGAGTGTGATGACTAGCATCATCAGCGAATCCTATATAGGCGAAAGACTCCATTGACATCTGCCATAAGAAACAAAAGCTAATCAACAAACCCAATCACCATAATAAAAACCTAACTACGCAAAAACTGTACAATAATATACAATAATCAACCCTGGATAAAGATCATGCATAGTATTTTTTAAGATAGAGCCCATTTCTAGGCTCCGCCAAGGCTGTCCCTTCATAGTCTACTAGCTCATAGGTTCCCTTCTCTAACACATGTTTGACAATGTAAGGACCATGCCACATGGGATTAAACTTTCCTGCCCCTAAGCGTTCTTTAGCTTGATCCCACAAAAGGACCAAATCACCTTCACTAAACTTCCTCGGATGAATAGACTTATCATATTGGACCTTAATGCGATGCTTATTTACTTCTAGAGCCACTAAGGCATCTCAGCGCTGCTCATCAAGCTGCTCTAAGTGGATCAAATGTTCCTCCAATGCAGAAGTGTCTGGTAAAATCTCTATGGCTAGATTCAATGAAGGGATTTCGCATTCAACCAACAAGACAGACTCCACTCCATGTACAAGTTGATATGGAGAAAAACTGGTGGTAGTCTTAACCGCGGTCCTATAGGCCCACAAAGCAAGATATAATATGATATGCCAATTGGTCTTGCTTTGTGCGATGGTTCATTGGAGAATGGACTTAAGTGATTTGTTCACTGCTTCAACTTTCCCATTTGCTTGAGGGTAATAAGAAGATGAATGCTCCTGCTTATACCCTAACTTCGAGGCCAAATATTCCATCATTCGATTTTGAAAGTGCCTACCATGGTCAGTGACAAGCTCCCTCGGAATACCGAACCGAGAAATGATCTGGTTGAATACGAAATGTGCAGCTGTCTCACCGTCGGATTTAACCATGGGCATAGCCTTAGCCCATTTCGTGAAATAGTCAACAACCACTATAATATGATGATGCCCCCTAACTAAAGCTGGGTTGCAATCCATAAAATCAAGCCCCCATTTAGTGAAGGGACCAGTTGTGATAATCGGATGTAACAGGGTAGGATGTAAGCGCATATTGCGTGCAAACACCTGGCAAGGGTGGCACTTCTTAACCGCATTGACATAATCTTTAAATATTGAAGACCAGAAATAACTTGCTCTCAAGATTTTTTGGGCTGTAAAAAGCCCCGATAAATGGCCACCACATGCCCCTCCATGAAAATAATTCAGCACAAGCTCAGCCTCCTCATGAGTTAAACAACGAAGTAAAATGGAATCTACCCCACGGCTGTACAATGTGTTATCCACTATAAGGTAGTTCTTGTATACGTGACGTAACCATCGTCATTCATCCTGTGAAAGGTGAGTAGAGACCTTCAACGTTTGTAAATATATGATGATATCCCCATACCATGGATCCAAAGTTGAGATTAGGAAAATGTGCTCATCGACAAACGTATCTTCACAAACTTCCTCCTCCTCCTCGCTTGGGAAATCAGATATAAGCTCCGCAAAAATCAACGTTTATTTTTATTTTGTCGAAACAAACTCAAGATCGAATTCTTGAAAGGTAACAATCCACTTATTATACTTTCCCCCGATCATCCTTCTAGTGAGGACGAACTGAAATGGATTGACATGGGATACCACCAAGGTCTGATGAAGGAGAATGTAGTGTCTCAATCTTTGAACTTCATGGACGGTAGCTAAGGCAAGTTTCTCCACATGGAAATAATGGATATCTGCATCTACAGGGTTTCGGCTCAAATAATATATGACATGCTCATGGAGCTCCTCATCCTCCTCAACCAAAACCATACCAATCGTCTCCATGGAAGCAACCACATAAAGAAAAAAGTCACAGCTATAGTTAGGTGGATTAATCACGGGGGTCGATGCTAAGGATCACTTAAGTGCATCAAAGGACTCCTGGGCTTGCTCATCCTAGCAAAATGTAGTGTCCTTCTTCAAAAGATGCATAAAGCCTTTAGTCAAATTGGCAAAGTTAACCATGAATCTCCACAAGAAATTCGCCATGCCTTGCAAACATTGAAGATGTCTAATGTTTCTCGGGGGAGACAATTGAAGTATTGCCTCAAATTTTAAGGGATCGACTCTTATACCCTCCTTGGAGATGATGAACCCTAACAAGAAACCAGACTTCACGCAAAAGATGCACTTATGTGGATTTAACCTAACCAAGTAATGGCGGCATATTTCGAACACTAATCTCAAATGGTAGGAATGACACATCCTCTGACAAGAATGAGCAACAAGGTCATCCAAAAAGACTTCAATAATTGATTTGAGATCATGGAAGATCAAGGTCATAGCCCGCTAAAATGTGGCTCCGGCGTTTTTAAGGCCGAAAGGCATCTTCCGATATGCAAAGCTACCCCAAGGACAAATAAATGCATTTTTATGTTGGTCCTCAGGTTTGATCTGGATCTAATTGTATCCGAAAAATCCATCCATAAAGGAAAATACCTCACTTCCCGCAAACTCATCTAGAATTTGATCAATAAATGGTGTGGGAAAATTATCCTTAGGATAGGCACGATTCAAGTCATGGAAATTAGTGCATATACGGATCGCTCCCCGCTTCTTATCAACCGGAATGAGGTTTGAAACCCACTCTGTCAAGGGAACGAGATAGATAAAATTGACATTTAACAGCTTTTCTATCTTAGCCTTAATCACGGGTTCTTTTCTAGGATTCACCGCATCCAAGCGTTGTCGAACAGGCTTTGCACTCGGGTAGGTCTTGATTTCATGTTCGACAATACGAGGGTCGATACCTGGCATTTCCTCATATGACCAAGAAAATATATCATGAAACTCTTTGAACAGCTCGGTATACTCTTGAATCTCAACATGGGAACATTCTGCCCCAATATAGACATTCTCAATCTTGCCAGGATTGCGAGAGATATTGATAGGGATGGTAGGAGATATATTCGCCATGTTTCCAGCAGCCATCGGACCAGGAGAGCTCAATGGAACCATGGGACTACCAATTCTCTCACTAAGAATCTCCCTAAATTCCTCACACTCCAAATGGTCAAGCTCAGGAAGAAAATAAGATCTATGATGTAACTCTTCCCAAGGTGGCTCAACCCCAGACATGGCCTCAATAATAGCTTCATCTAATGGAAAAACACTATCAAGGCAATCATGTGCATGAGAAGACTCAACTGGCCATGCAGGCAACACATATGGGTCCTCCTCTTCCATCTACAAAGAGGAAGGACTAGGCTCTGCAACACATTCAAGATTCGCTTGATATGTTATCATTGTTGTAGGCAACGACGTGTCTATTTCGACAGGCTTACTCGAAGGACTCGTTGTAGGAAGGATCCAAGGATCTTCCATATGGGTAGTGCGAAAAGACACCGAACTCAATGAAGATGAAGCCCCACCAGAACTAGACCCGATCATAAGAACGAGTGCAGGACAACTAAAGGTTCCCATAAGGGATGGATACATGCCAACACCCACACTCCCAGTTGCTGGCTGAGAATGATCGATAATCAAGATGGAAGCTCCCGACGATGCAGTAACACTCAAATTTTTGAATGATGTCTGATCAATCGTAACAATCTTCCCATTAAATGGAAAGCATACAACTTGAAATAGAGAAGAAGCTACGGCTTGCATACTATACATCCAATTCCTACCTAGTAATAGATTGTAATCAAGGGGTGCACCAACCACCTCGACCTCGATCGCAACGGTATTCCCTCCCAAACGGACCTTAAGAGAAGGAAGAATCCCGTGCAGCCGAAATGATCTACCATCAAAGGAAGTCAACATGGTAGCGGATTTAGACAACTCGGGGGAACCCAAACCCTTCCAACATGACAAAGACATCACGGAAGCAGCAACGCCTTCGTTAATAATAGTGCATTTGGCGGTCATGTTAAGACATTCTACATGAATCAAGAGAGAAACATAGTAAGGCAAGCGAGGTTGTAGTCCCACGGTTTCAAATTTGATGATGGAGGAAGAGTTATCATCGTTAACACCAAGAGTAGAAAGCAAAGCCTTCCTTTGCAAAGGACAACTCTAAAGTACTTCAAGTGCAAACATCGCACAAGGAGTGTGGCCCAAATCCTCGACAATTGAATTGTTTTGTGCGGCTTAGGCATTAGGATTGTGCCCCAAATGCTTTAGGAATCCCTTAGGAATGCGAGGTGCAACTTCAGGTTTATCCACTAGGTTTTCAATACGCAAAGGACTCCCGGGTGGAGCAGGTTCCTTTCCAAGGTTTGGTTGTGACGAACCATAGTCCTTCGCACGAGTCACAACCTTAGTAGCACGCACCATGTTGATGCAACCATGACCACTATTGGCTTCCGATAGATCTTTATCTCCACTAGACTGATCATGGGTCCTCAAGTTCATGTTTTGATTATGGGGTAAAATATTGGTCAGCACAGCTGGGCCCTGTGCTATGAACCTTGAGGCGTCTTCCATACGAGGGCACAAGTGAGTGAGGTGGTCATCCTTACACAATTTGCAAGGAAAATTAACCTTACGTTTAGACTGCTTGTCCCCCCCTAGCATTGTGGGTGTTCTTGTCATTAAAATTGGCATTTTCATTCCTATTCCCACCCTTATGATTGTTTTTACCCTTTTTCTTATTCCTTCCGAGTTGCTGGTTACCCTTCTAGTTCGACGATTGCACCGAAAGCACACTTGCCTTTTGGGTGGTTTGAGATGAAGCCGTGGCTTGTCCTGAGGTAGATTGGTTGATAGACAATTGATTCACCTATTGCACAACCGAATCCACAAGTTTGGTACTCGTACAACCAACAATGCCATTGACATGTGGTCCAGGTTTGACCTTAGGGTCGAAACTAGAACGCGAAGCGTTAGGAATGATCTCATATAACAATCCAGATTGAGCATAAATCAAATCCAATTCCTGTGCCCTAAAAATGGCTTGTTCCTCGTTCTGAACTCCAGATGTAGAAACATCCTTCTCTATATAAGGCAGTAGCGATTTAGGGAACCACTCGAGGAGAAACTCCGGTGGTATGAAGGCTTTAATCAATGTCTTCCATCTACGCCATTCTTGGATATGGTCCGAGATATGTGTGGCTTTGTCTTGCTGAAATGTTGACAAGAGTTCTGTACCAACGTAGTAATGCACTGGTAGCTGGAAGTGATTGATAAAAGTCATATCTAGGTCATCAAACAAAACGAATGCCCCCCTAGGTAACTCTATGTACCGTTTCACTACAGGCTCGATGAGGGTGCATTAAAACAACCTTAAATGGATCAAATCATCATGTAAGGGATTAGAAGAGCACCAAAGGTGAAATGTAGTAACATGTTCACTAGGATATTCTCTTGGTTTGCCCTCGAATTTGGGAATGTCCGAGGGAAGCTTGTTAGGGATAGCCGACCAAGCCGGGTCATGAGATACTGGATCGTTTGTTAGTCTCAACAAGTCAGGTAAATTTAACGTTGTGAGGAAAGGGATCCTAGGTTGACCAGGTCGATGCCATGCTCCCTGATCATTTTGGTTCACATAAGGCTGATTACCGTAAACACCATGGCCATGGCCATAGTGTCCTCCTCCCGTTTGACCCGTGTAGGGTGGCATGGAAGCACCATAATGTGGTGTACCTTGACTATGTGGAGCTACAAAGCCATAATTCAGGGAGTAAGTGGGTTGTTGATACCTGTACCCGTAAGGTGAATAACTCTGTCCATACTGTGGTCCATAATATTTTCCATGAGAAGCTCCATAAGATGTCCCATAAGAAACTCCATAAGTAGGAATATGGGGAACTCCCTGCGATAGACCATAAGACATTCTAGAAGTAGGAATATGACCTCCCGAGACAACAGGAGGTACTTGACTCTGAGACACGACTACACAAGTAGCTGCAGTACGAACATGACTAGTAGCAACATTTCGGCCCGAAGGACCACGTGAATGAGGGGGAGGAATAGCATTCAAAGAACTAGGAATAGAGGATGAAGGGACATGTGAAGTGATGCAAGTGGTATTCCCTATAGTCACTCATCTTGGTTCTGGTATCTGAATAGGACTACTAACCCCAGGTCTAGGACAAACATGTGATGTAGCCTCCACCACCGGGATGGAGGGTGCAATGTGACTTATGTTCCCAAATCTTTCCACATGGAAAGGAGTAGGAGTGCCCCCAGGCGTAGTGTTAGGTTCAAATTTCGACTTTGCATGTTGTGCCAAATCATGTGCAGGGATATCGGACATGCCATAACTAACATAACTAGTGCTCGCAGGTTCATGATGAGTCTCGTCGTGCGGAAGCCAATATTGATGACCTGTGAATGGGGGATCATACCCAGAGTGTGTAGGTATATCAAGTGAAGGATCATATACAGGAAAATGATATTCTTTGCCAACCTCATGAGGTGGAGAAGACAACTCAGGAATTTCATTTTCATGATCTCCCATCGTGTGTGAATCAATGTGAGAAGTAGTCCTCCTGGACTGTCTGTTTCTCTCTCCCAAAGGAGGAGGAGATGTAGAAAGCGAAAGTCCTGCTAAATGATGAGAACGGCGAAGTGCCGCACCCAAATCCACAATGACTCAAAAAATGGAAAAGACTCTTCTAATTACGCAAACCCTAAGCAAGCTAGCGTGCACAGAGCATACACCTATATAATATAAATCCAATCACAAGCAAACAAGGGTAAGATATGTGATATTTCGAATGAAGTAGGTATGTCTCTCCTAGGAGAGGCTTGAGATTCCAATACACAACAAGCGGAGGTTTGTAACCAATTATTGTGGCCCTCAGCTTCAATGCATATAGCGACTGTGTTGTTCGACCCCAACTTGGCGAGGACACCTGCAGAATAACCCCTCCGAAGTACCCCCTTGATAACCTAGGTAAGGAAACTAAGGTCACCTCAATATAATCAATGCTCAGGTGGATAGTCGCAGGAGGGATTGACCGTATGGGTAGGGTATAAAAGCCCGAAACTCTCGAAAGAACCCCCAGATACGAATACAATCCTGGAAATATCTCCGGTGCTAGTCAGTTATGACCAGGGGTCATCCCAATCATTAAATGCTCACACTACCTCATGCTTAACTCCCTTGTAAGAGGAGGATCCTGAGAAACACTAATTATACCAAGGAATTTCACACTCTCACCTGGACAGACACATACATGTTTTGTTTAGTGGTCTTGGAGAATTTACTTACAATGAACTATTCCAAGACCTTAAAACCTAATCTTGTTGGTGTAACCTATAAAAGAAAATAGTGTAATCCATTTTAATTAAGCGTTGATTTTATTTGGCTTATTTCTCAAAAAGGTAGATGATTGTGCAACCAATGGTGTTATGACGCAACATGAAGTAAAATGCACACCTAACAATCAATGCAAATGCATTGTGTCGAATGAAAAATAGGGCATGCTAATATGTGAAATGCAAAATTTTCTTCAAATGAAAAATGCAATCATTCCTATATGAAAGCCTGACTGACACTTCTCTAAGAAAACCTAGTGCAAGTACCTTGCAAAATGCAAAGTGCAATGATGCATAATGATGCAAAGAAGAAAATATTTTTGTATTTTTTGAAAAAAATGAGATAATAAAGAAAAAAAATGACTCTACCACCCGCAGACTCTGTAAGCACTATCAAAAAGCACCCACACAAAGCGCTAAGGTAAAAGAGACCTAATTCACTAATCCCCCCAAAAAAAATCGAAAATGCAATGACAAGAACATTCTTAAAAAAAAAATTACCCTAAAAAGCGTCTCTGGTCAGAAATAGAGGTGTATACAGCCTCTAGAAGCATCTAAGGAGACTCAGCAATCATCAAAACTCACCCAGCAACATTCAATCTTCCTCTAAAAGGAAAAACGCAAGGCATATGTGACTATGTGCAGAAAACCCACGTATATACGTGGATATCGCAGTCAAAACCATGTGTACACGTGACTGTGAGGAAAAAACTCGCGTACATGGAAAAAAAGAGATAAAAATGAAGGTAAACAGATAAGCTGAGACAAAATTTAATCCTATCAGAAACTACTAGGTAAACATGCCCCCAGACTTGACTTAGAAACAGAGAAACCAGAGCAATTCAAAAACATTGAATGCCGATAAAAAACCCCCAAAGGAAAATGACTAGGATCTCCCTAGCGGAGTCGTCAACATTCAGGAAACAAGACAAGCAGGCTATATATAATTGTGTTATATCTACTCTAGCATGTATAATAAATAACATATAAGCATTTAAGAGCATCCATAGATCAAATACTCATTTAAATACACATTATTGGACAGGAAAAGATATTTCTATTGATATAAAACAGAGATTACAATAGTGACAACCTCTATTGGCACATCTACGAATTGGAGAAACCGAGTCCCCCACTTGGGCCTCCACCACTTCAGTCCTCCATCTCTCGATATAAATCTCACAGGAAAAAGGCAAGCTTGGGAAGAACACAAAGTTCTCCAAGGGACAAAGGGATGCAGACTCAAGTATAAGCTCCGACAACAATGGACTATAGCTTTCTTGCTCTTCAATTCCTCCTCTTTCAATGTATCCAAAGGGTTTCTTATATAGCTCTTCAATGGGGTAATGGAAGGTTGAATCCGAATGATCTCAAGGCATATGGAAGGCCAAGAGACAAGTGACTTGGATCCACATCAAGGAAAACTCCAAACTCATTTGACCTTTTGCACACATCTCGATGTATGTAGGTTTAAGGGTCAAATCCGTGTATATACGCGAGAAAGGGATTAAAAGTCGTATATGGAAATTATTGCATGTTTTTAGGGATGATCTTGGAAACATCAAAGGTACAAAAATGGTCCATGGGGTCTAAAGAGTCTGTAGAGGGACAGGGAAGAACATAAAGCTGTGATCCCCCATGTGTGGTAAAATCTGCTGTAATAGGTTCCCATGAGGTTTTCCCCATTTTCCTTATTTTATTAAGCAAATTTATGTTTCATTAGATTGTATGGGTGAATTTTTGCCTAGTTTTCAGGGCCCAAAGTTGTCCAAGTCAGGATTAAGGGGGGGTGTAAGGATTATATAATCCCCCCTTGTCCATATATAGTCTATTTGATCATCTTGTCTAGCTTAGGGAGACATTATTACTGTACTAAGTGTGGAGAACGCATATAGAGGTTAAATTCCACTAAGTACATGTTCATGCATGATTTTATGTGCTTCTAAGACCAATCCATACATTATAGGAGCCACTCTAAGTGCCACTAGCAACCTCCATCAGTTGGTTGTGGTAGGTAGGCAGTTATGCTGAGTAAAATTCCAGTTACATTCAATTATATCACTCTCAGTTAGTCAAGCGCTAGTTTTGCATGGCTGCATGGGGTAGTGGAACCTTTTTCCACCTACCTCATTAGTTTAACTGGTTTAACTAGTTTAATTGATTGTAAGACTGATTTAGACATTAGGAGTTAGACTAGTGGCTCCCATGCAGTGATTAGACATTCGCAGTTATCCAGTCATCCAGGTTCACTTGGTAGATTCAAATATTATCCACATGATTCTAATTCTCCTTATTGTAACATTGTTCTATATTGTTGGGTATAAAGAATATTAATGTTGTATTTTACTGATAAATTCTTATCATATTTGTCTCAAATTTGTCTTGTTCAGTGTACATTGTTCTTGATATTCCAATGCACAATTCCACCTCTCAATTGCTCTCCTGTGTCTATAGATCAATGGCTCAATAATTTAGCACTTTGTACAAATTACTTTGAGACAAAAGTACAAGTTTTCACTTTATGAGACTTCCTAGCATATAAAGATTAAAAAATAAAGTGACGGAGAAACAAAATTTGTAAATTCGAGTTACGAAATAGTTGCTTGTCATAATATTATTGTAACTATTTTTATTTGAAAAAATGGGTTGTTATACTTTATATAATTTTATTTCTATCTACAAATATATTCCAAGAAAAGCCACATGACAAACTTAAGGGATGCTTCCCAACTTTATTAAATGAAATCCCTAGTGAACATATCAGTGTAAACTAGTGCACTAGATTTAGGGGTATTTGAATTGGACACCTGATAACATGGACTTGTTACGAGGGAAAGTCAACTTCTAGACCAATGAAATCTTTTGGTATAGTGGTACAGGATATGGAATCATGTGATTTGTATGCATTCAGTGAGCAGGGGTGGAGCCCTCAAGGTGAAATTTTCTAAATCCTATTAGAGACAAAATAAGGGCAGTGATTCATGGAATTGTATCACAAGAGACAAAATAATTTTAAATTTTGTGTCAGGAAATAATAATTAAATATCAAAGTACACACACACACACACATTTATACACATGTGCGCCCACATTCACACACACACACACATACGAGAATCAATATTTTTTCTACATAAGAATTATAGTTGGATGTTACTGGGATATACAATGCATCCCTTATGGAAATCTATTTTTTTAGTTAACCAAATGAGGTTAATGACAATAAAAAAATATACACCAATGAAATAATTAGGAGAATAAAAAAAATTAGATGTAAAATCCTAAAGGCAGAAATTACAATCACTTGTGAGAAGGGGCAGTAAGACAAATGTAAGAGGTGAAAGGCGGTAGGATCTAACTAAATACTTCGCTGCCATACACAGATTATGAATTTGGTAATAGGTTTTAGATTCTCTGAAGGTGTGGTGGATGTGGTCCTATCTCGACCTCTTGAGAGATGTGTATCAAATTATTTATTCTTTGTTTATTCTTTGTTGTTATTCACATATTAAAAACACAGCTTAACCAATCAACCATTATGTTAATAGGATGACACTAGCATCATGGACATCCCCATTGTCATAATAATGGTAACATGATGGAACTTATATGTTATTAAGGATGGTATGATGGAACTTATATGTTATATGGTATGATGGAACTTATATGATAGTTAAATCAATTTTACTATTCAAATTTTAAATATCTAATTTAACTTTTTTCTCATTTTAACAATAACTAAATCAATTTTATGAATCAAATTTTAAATATCTAATTTAAATGTTTACTTATTTGAATATTTTTTTTAATAAGTTAGCAAGTTGTATATTGCTTTAAGCAAAAATTACAGAGTGTATTAGTTTAGGCCTTCCCCATGCAAAATCAGACCATAGGTAAAATAATTACCTATCTCTAAGAGTCTAAGAAGTACAAATACTCCTAAGATACTGACAAAAATAAGCAAATGTAAAGTTTTATAACTATGATAACTAAATGTAAAAAATCTATTTTGCAGAGAAACTAAACTAATCATTTGCTTCATCAAATAAATGGGAATTAAAGGGGCACCTCTTACCCGTGAGAGGATTCGGGTTTTAAAGTTGGAGTAGGCGTAGGAAGTATGAAAAGAAAATTCGAAACCCATAGTAGCCTTGATAATTATGTTAAGCTTAACTTATGTTTTCTTGTCTTCTTATCTGAGTTCATCCAACTACAATAGAATTTCATTTTTTCTTCCTGACAATCAAGAATAACCTTACTCGACAAAGACTTGAATTTCCAATTGAGAGTTATAGTCCTGTAGTGTTTCATTTCTTTGGTGTGTGAATGTTTTGTTTCTTTAACCGAAGGACTAATCTTTGCAAAAATATCCTTTGTCATAAGGAAATATTGCTCTATTTTTACCCTAGCCTTCGCTCTAGAAAATTTTCCTTGAATGGAGGCCAAAATTTGGTTACTGTACATGGATTTAGCTTCATGTGCTTCTACCTCCACTTTAATTTAGGCACTTATAATGTTTTATCTTTTTCATTGTCACTCTCTTCCTTGACCTACCATTGTGTGGGAGAATTCGAGTGTTGGGATAAAACTAAAGTGAGTCACAAAGAGAGAAGAAGCACAAGGGATCATCGTAGAAGGGAACGAGGGAATCCATAGGGAAGTGGGAAGGGGACAGTATAGATGTTTCTAAAAATGGAGTAAATATTCCCCCAAAATATAATCCAAATAGAACATCCACATCATAGAGAGAGGCATAAAGAGGCTAATCGAGAAAATAAGAGGCATGACCTTGCCATTGAGATCCTTCTTCCTTCCTAAAACAATTTTCACATGCCTCAACATCATTTGTTGAGTCCCATCGCCTTCATACCCATCAATCATAACCCATCGTGGTAGTTGAATGCTTAATAACTTGTAACATGACATTGGATCCATCATAGAGAGAAACATATATAGATAAATCACTCACAATTGTTCCACCATGCTTTCCCTAACTACCCTACTCTCTCGATCTGCCTTCGTACAAATCCTTTATCCATGTTATCTATGAGTAACCATCTATCATGCATCCCTTAATTCTATAGGAAGAGGCATCTCCAAGTGGAGGGTATGCCTACCACCATGTCACATCCCTATCACTCCATCCATGAACAAGAATAATTCTGATAATGTAATTTATATCGATCTTTAAAATATAACATGAAGGTATATCTCATTTACATTTTTTTACAAAACTTATTCATATCTCTTTCCATATCATAGACTTGAATGCCTTCCTTCTTTAACTATTAGGCTTTCATGCTTCTTCCACATACCTTTTCACAAGGGAGTCTGATTAAATAAAAAATAAGACTTCATGAAAAACACAAATGTTTCATGTTTTTAAATTTGATAAAAAAAGTGTCATTACTTTGTCTTCATTTTGAAAAGTTGGAAAAGTACCAATTTTTTTTATCACAGTACCTTTATTTTGAAAGGTTGGGAAAACAACCAATTTGTCATTTAAAGTATCGGAAATATTCTTCCCATCTTTTTATAAATGCTTAAATAACTCTTTCCTCATGTATTTTAAAATGAGTTTCATTGATATTTCTATAAATTCTTGTAATTATTACCCTGTTAAATTTTGTTCGATGAAAATGACTTTAGTTATCCGATGCCCAATTATTGTAAGAAGTTAAAATATTCTCCTTGTCACACTTTTTTATTCCATGGAATTGGCATTGAATGAGTGTGGAAAGTATCTTGAATCCCCCTCTATTTAGGTGTATGCATATTCTTCTAGCATGGGTTGGGATCTCATTGGCCTATCAACTCCTAGTGATCATGACTCTGGTGGTGCCATGGATTAAAGTTGGGAAAGGTAATGGGCGCATAGTTGGAGGGGAGGTAGTGGCCGTCAGAATTGGTTGGAGAAGAAGTATGAGGATAATATCCTGTGGCATATGTGTAATGCCATTAATGAGGGTGAAGTTGATTTTGTGTATGAGAAACAACAAAAGGAGGGTAGTGGTGAGAAAGGTGCTTCTCATAGGGGTTTGTATTCTTATTGGATCTTAAATATTCTCTTGGAGAGTTGCCTTTAGGAGAAATAGTATTTTAGGCCTTGAATCAACTGTTAACTGACCAATTGAGAGAAGATTTTCATGCGCTCCAGACGAAGCTCAATCTCTTGGTGAACTTGAACAATCACCTATTGCAGCTGCTGACCTAGGTGCCTCTCTGTAAGGCTGAAAATACGTAGGTTACTCCATCTTATATTTTGTTTAGTTTTTCAAGGTCCATGGGTTTGTTTTCTTCTACTTTGTATAATTGGTTTGGAGTAATGATTTTGGACTCTTTGTCAGGATCTCCTAATTTCCCTAATAAGGGAGGTATCCCTCACTCTCTTTTTTGTTAACTCTAGACATGTGTGGATGTGTTTTGATATAGAATGGGTCCTTGGTTGGTTGGATTGGTTTCCTTTGTTGGAAGGCCTGCCACCAAAACTACGACTTTGTAATTCTCTTCCTCTTTTTGATCTATAACATAAATTCTAACTTATGTATAATATATTTAAAAAATTTGACAGGTACAAGTGTTGAGATCCAATGCAATAAGTGCCCCTATTGAAATAGATTTCCAATGCCCCATATATAAATGCACAAAGCCATTAAATATTTAGTTTGTAATTCGATTTATATGTTTCAAACTGTATCAAATTTTACTATCAATTTGGAGTAGATAAACTTGCGAAGTGCAATCACTGTATGTGCAGAATGAATTCTCTCCTAATATTATCAACATATACAATTTCAAATGCACTAACGATGTCTCAAAATAATTATAAAACAACTTCAAAACAATTTTTGAATTGATCTTCTTTAAGGATGGTCACTCTTAAATCAATAATCAATGTGACTGGTAATTGTTAATGATCTGAAAATGGATCTCTGACCAATTTCTCTTGATACAAAAATCTTAAGATACCAAGTTACTTAAACATGCATTGATATCAAATCTGATTCAAAATTAAAGACCTTTTACTAACACCGCACTTCACATTTAAGTGATTATCTTACTTAACCAAACACTTGAATTGAATAATTTGGCTTTCTTAACTAACTTTGCATAGTGAAAATGTGAAAGTAAATATGAGATCATGAGCAACAATAATACAATAATATGAGAGAAGGATTTTTAATGGAGTTCACCTTTCTTGGCTACATCTTTGGGTCATGCTTCCAACAATTAGACCACTTTATTTATTCTCCTTTAATTTACAAAAAGGAACATGGATTCGTCAATTAAAAGCCTTCAATTTGTCAACTATCCCTTACTCAAAGGGCCCAACGAGTCCTTTAAACAAGCCTACAACTTGATCTCTCTTTTCAAATACAAAAAGAGTCAACTGAATAAAAAATTTGATACAACAGTAAAAACTTAGAACTCATATTTTGAAGAATCCCTTCTTTTCTGCTATACAAACTTAGGTGCATATGTCATAAATAGTTTCAACTTGGGAAACTAAAACTTTTGACTGTAAACATGCCATACTTATGAAAAGAGCATATCACTACCTCAGTTATGTGCACAATTTGAAAACCTCCTTCAATTATTCTTCTCTATAGTAGAATTACTTGTCACCAACAACTCCCCTCAAAAAACTGAGAGCAAGGAGTATAAACTCGACTATGTTCAGAATAGGTTCCTAAAGACTCCCTTTGGAACGCATGAGACAATACTCAACAAATTGCACTTAATTTTTTGATATACTATTCTAAACACAAACATTACCATCAGATCCCTCTCAAATTCTAACAAAAAAAGTACAAACCTATCCATATTTGGACATTGTGTGCAAGGAGCCCCCTTGGAATAAAAAATTGAGACAAAAGTATAAGATTGCACACTATTATACCTTCTAGGGGTCCATGGCCATACTGTATGGAAATGAGTGCTCACCTTAGACTTCACACTCTTCCTTCTTTGGAGTTCTCTCTTTGATGGGAAAATACATTATATATATATAGCATGATCGTGGCAACAACCCTGCTCGATTCGTTGAATAATTTGTTATAACCAAATAACCAAACCTTAAATATTTTGTTTCTTATTTACTATATTAAGTATATAGTTTGGTACATTGGTTATAACATTCAACTAACACCCATGAGACCCAGGTTCAATTTTGGTTGGTTGACATATAATAACTTGTTGAAGTCTAGCCCAACTTGGGAAAGTTGACAATGACATGTGGCACCACCTAGTTGGTCCATGTGTATTGTCTTACCACCGCATCACCTGCCAACTGAGCATATATATGCCATGTGTCATCCAACAATTGGTACATTTGTACTCGGTTAGTGTACATCCTTGGCACATCATCATGCCACATCATCTATCCATTCAACATATGATCTACCATGTGGCACCCTGCGAGTGGTGCCATGCCATCATAAAGACTGTATGGATAGGATATATTAATGTAATAATTATATTAAGGGGTGAAAGGAGGGGAAGGGATTATATTTGGTGCTGATGGCTCAATTGAATTCCAATATGCTTGGGGATTAGCTAGAGCTACTAATAACCAAGCAGAAGCATTGGCACTTCTTCTAGGATTCTGACAACTATGGAAAAAAAGGAACAATGTAGGAAAGGATTATAGGAGACTCGCAAAGTCTCATTGGTATCATGGTGAGAAACTCCATCCCTAAGGACATCCAGTTAAAAAAACTAATTCTTAGAATTCAAGACTTCGCTTCTAAATTCCAAAATCTTCATTATTTTCATGTTATCCATAGAAACAACAGGGAATATTATCATGCCATAAACAATGTGGTGTCCTTGGAACCAAATACCCTCCTACTAAATGATCATGTGTTCGAGTTGGACCCACTCCCCTAAGGGGAGTCACAACCTTCCCTTGCTGCATAGTGGTATTTCCTGCACATGGAGGCCCATCCCGAGAAGGTGGCAATACAAATTTATCTTTAATGTGGAAAGAGTTAGTAGAAGGAGCATGCGTTCAAAGTGTGTGGAGATGATGGATTTTCCTGGAGCTCTGATCATGCAATGACCCCTCCATCTAGATAGTACTTTGTTCTACAGGTTTTATGATGCCACGAGAGATTTGGATGAGAGAAGAAAGGATTTGGGAGATTTGAATCATGATCCAGTGATTACAAACCTCATCATGGAAGTGTGTGACTATATTTGGGAGACCGATAATCATCCTGGTGCATGAATCCTTCTGTTTATATTGAATTGAGGTAAGAAAGAGCTCGTTGTATCTATCATCCTGAATCATGCTATGTTAATTCTCCTGCAACAACGCCCTCTCCAACAAGTATGTGATTTAAAAGAGGGTATCCACTCGTCTTGTGGGTTAAAAGGTATGGAATCTAATGATGACATCTATGATTGTTTTTCGTAACATGAAATAGCAGCCATGGGTCGTCGTCTACATAGGGAAAAGGAAGGGGTGAAGGATCAGAAGCACAATTGCGTCAATTCAAAGATGATATGGAAGACCATCTAGAGCAAGTGGAGGAAGTCATCCATGAAACCAAAGTGGGTCAAATGCAACAATTAAAAGCTATGGAAAGCCACTGATAGGAGCACTCTCAATCCATTCAGGAGCTCTCGGACAGATTGATTCAAGTGGAAATTCAGTTAGGAATGATTGTCTTTGAATCTCAAGTTTGGAAACAAGTGGAATCCAACCAAAACATTGCTGATGGAACAGGCTGAGGGACCTCCCTAGTAAAATAATTAGGTTCTAGGAGATGTTTTTTTGTCTACTTTTGGGACAATTTGTCTATATATTTTGACTTATAGCTATTAGGGCCATAGTTATATTTATTTTTTTCCGTCTTACCGAAAATATGGAATAGACTAGATCTGTAGTGATGTTTGAGGTAATTTTTTTATTTCCCTTAAAGGCTTGGATGTACTCTACTGAATTCTTGTGCATTTGGGATTTTTGATAATATAAAAACTCTACTCATTTCTGTTTATATATATATATATATCTTCCAAATGGAAAATATCAGTCATTCAAGAAGAATGATCATGAATTTTCCTCATGGGACTTACGTTCAGAGTTAAATTCAACTGTCTTTAGAAAGAGATTACATATGATCATGCCTTCTTCAAAAAATTATTTTTTGATTTACACATGCATACCATCCAGAGATTCTTCAATCTCTATTTTCCCTGGCACCAAGAGTAGTGTGTTTTTTTTATAATAGATCAACTTATGTATTTAGTTCCCTATATAAATGAGTTATAGAGAAAATAGAGAATGGATCAATGAACAGTTTGATTGCATGAAGGAGTTATTGAAGGTGTGGCACTTTAATATAATTTTTGGTTTTGTCCTAGTCAACAACCATCTTCTAGTCTCCCAATAAATGAAGACAAATTACATTCCTGCTAATTGCCAATTTCAAAATTGAATGCAAAGAACCAATCTCCTCTTTACTGTTTGAACAATTCCCCAACGCATATTTTATTAGAAATTTTTTATTCTCAACAAGATATAATACTCCTACAGATCCTCCTAGAGGGGGAACTCCTTGGCTCGCACCATCAAAAAAATCCCATGGAGAAGCTTTGTCAATGGTAGGGGGAGCCAATATCCAAGGTTTTTTTTGTTTTTTCCTTAGCTTTGTGTTACTTTCTCCACTACACAATAAGTCTATTCATTGCCTCTTCAGGGATGAGACAGTTTTGGAAAATGGTTGTGTTGTGAGCCCACCAAATCTCATAAATAAAAGAGGAAGGGAAGGAATTATAGTGACGTACCGAGCTATCCATCCACCACGCATGAATTTTATATTCCAAAGATGAACCTTCATGTGAACCCTAAGATTTTGGTTTAGTGGAGGAACCCTTCCAGACCGACTTTGAATAGTGTCAGAAAACAAAAACGTGAGGGCATGTTTCCTCATCTGAATGGCATAAGACACAATGACTCGGGCCTTTCCAACCTCTTTTCAAAAGGTTTTCCCAAGTTAATAATTTATTGTCGAGGGAAAGGCACAAGGTGATATTATCTTTTAATTATTATGTTTCCTTCCATACAGCATTCCACCACCACTCATTTTCACCATTGAAGGATTCACGTGCCATTGTGGCATAACCAAGTTTTGTAGTAAAATCCCCCGTGGCTGTGTTTTTCAACCAAACCGGTATGTCCTCATCATCTTCCTCTAAGCGTATGTATCATGATTCCAATAGGGATGTGAATGATTCCCATTTTATTTTTGAATCACCTTCTATTATTAGTTCTCCAAAATTTTTCCATATTGGTTTCCCTTCTTCAAGAGAAGTCTAGGATTTGATGTCATTTAAGTTGCCTATTTGGTCGTTTTTGAGATGTTCTAATGTTGCAATGGAGATTTTAAATATGTTCCCTACTCCGATCCAAGGACCTTCCCTAATCTGGATTTTCTTCCCATTTCTAACTTCTCATGCCAACCAATCATCGATCAAAGGAAAGGAGAGGATGAAGGCTTTCCAACCAATGAAACTGTTTTTATAATATTTTTTTCTGATTCTTTATCCAATCTAAGATGGAGGAGTGTGGAAATTACTTTGACTCCATGAATTTTACCCATAAATAAGTAGGTATTTTTATCAACCTCTGCAGAGACTTGACTACGAGAGATTGGCAAAACAAAAGGGATTTTTTTATACCCCACACTCCCAGATCCTTTAAATTGGCCACTGTTTTCCAATTGACAAGAAGGATTCCTTCAACTTTCTTACTTGTGGTCCACATGAAAGAGAAGAAATTCTTCCAAATTTTTTGGAGGATCCCTTTGGGGATAAATGAAACATATGCCCAATAAACATGAATGCTCTGAATGACCGCCTTGAGAAGAACCAATATTACCCCTATGAACAGAAACCTATTTGTTCAAATACCTATTCGTCCCTCCACCTTCATATACAACCATTTCCAATATTTAAAATAGTAAGAGTTGGGATTTAGGTTGAAGCATAAATATTTAAACCCATTTGGTGGAGTTTTTAGGGTAAAGGAGACTTCAACTTTTAGCCTGCTCTTAGTTTTTTTCACATTTATGCGCATCCCTGTAGCCTTCGTATATAATTATATGATCTGCTCACTTTCTATTTAGTTTTGTAAAGAACCTTCACCCATCATCAACACATCATCTATGAAAAATATATGAGATAATTCTTCCATCACAGTTACCTTAATACCCTTGTAGGAACCAGATCATTTTTCTTGATGAATTAGCCTTCTTAGTGCATTTGCTACCAATAGGAAAAGAAAAGGGTATATATGGTGCCCTTGTCTTATTCCTCTGGAGGTCCTGAAGAAATAATAGGGGGATCCATTTATAAGCATTGCAAATGAGGATGGTTTAATACATCCCATTATCCAATTGAATATATCCATTGTGACACCAATCTATATTAAAAGCAATCTTAGAAAATTCTATCTTACCATGTCATACGATTTGGAGAGCTACAATGTGAGAACAAAGGATTTAATATTTTTCTTATTAATGGATTGGATTTCCTCCTGAGCCAAGGAGACCACATCATGGATCCGACGATTGAAAAGGAACTCGAACTATTCCTTGGAAACATTTTTTCTCAGAATTGGTTTCAACCATTGTGCTATAATTTTGGCAATGATTTTATATACTACATTACAACACAAGATTGAATTGAAGTCTTCAAATGAGGAGTATTTTTGTTTTTTTGGGATTAAAGCTATAAAGGTAGCATTCAGATCACCTAAAAAATTCTTAGATCTATGATATTCTCATACAACCATTAGTAGGTCATGCTTTATTAACTCATAAAATCCTTGATAAAATTCAATTGATAATCCATCAGGACCTGGGCTATTTCCTTTTTGAAATGAGTATACTATCTTTTCCAATTCTTCTTTTGAGACCTCCTCTGCTACTTCCTTATTCATTTCATCATTTACCAGATTAGGAAACAATCTTAGGAATCTTAAAATATCTTGGATAGGGATTCCTTCTGACTCAGAGAATAGGTTTTTAAAATAACTTTTTCATGCCTCGTCCTTTTCCTTGAACGAATTTACTAGATTCCTGTTTTCATCCTTCATTTATGAAATCGTGTTTATATTTCTTCTATGTGAGGCATACATGTGAAATAATTTGGTATTGTTGTCTCCTTCAGAAATCCAAATGGATCTTATTTTTATTCTCCACAACTGTTCTTCTCTTACCAGTATATTTTCTTGCTTTAATTCATACTCTTTTACACCCTTCAATTCTTCTTCTGTGAACATTCCATAATTGTTATGACTGTATATTTTCATTAAATTGGCCTCCACTTCTTTTATCTCCTCCTGTTGTCTTGCATTCTAATCCTTTTCCCAGGTCTTTGAAGACTTTCTTGTTTTTATTAAATTATCAGAGAGTTGTTTTATAAAGGTCTTCGAGGAGTTATCTAATAGAGGAGTCTAGGTATCCTCAACCAGTTTTCTATAACCATCCCTTTTGAGCCAAGAATGGTTGAACTTAAATGGAGGATCGAGTTTGGAATCTTATTTTTCCATCGACATAATGATCAGGCGGTGATATGAAAGTCCTCCAATATCTACCCAGGATTTCACTATGAGTGGGATTGAGACCAAGAATATATTAAGGAATTTGGATATAGAGTTCTCCCCACTTCTCTTGTTCCTCTAGGTTGGTTCTAACTTTAAAGGATGAACATACACAAGCCTGTTGGAGTCGAAAAGGAATCTCACAAAATTGCTTAAATTGTCCATTCTTACTGAGGATTCCCAAACTTCCCTCTTTGATAAGGAGAGGTTCATGTCTCCTCCCATAACCACACTTTGAGATTCTAAGAGACCTAAAGAGAAGAAGGATTCCCAAAAGGTTCTTCGGTTATGATATGGTCCATATATATTGTAGAAAAAGCTCAAATTTCTCCTAGAAACCATATCTTCCAAGGTTGTTTTTAGAATTGCCTCATACCTTTCGACCTTAATTTCTTTTATAGATGGAATCGATGCTATTAAAAAATCCCCTGAGTGACCTTCATATTTTATGTGTGAAAATGACCAATATTTCAGCCACGATTCAATAACTCCTTGGGATTTTGCTCCGTCAATCATAATTTCCTATAATAGGATGACCGAGGGTTTTACATTAATGACCATCCTTTTGAGAACTATTATATTGGGGATTATTACTACCCCCTTTTATTTGAATGATAAACAAATAATCAAGGGACCCTGGATTGGGCTATCCCTTCTCTAAGTGTGCCTTGCTTATCATTGTCTTCTTTCTAGCTTTGACCCCAATCTCAGATTGAGATTTGGATTTTGAAATTTGATATTTCCTACCTAGAATTACCTTCAGCAAATGGTTTTGAGCCAATATTTATTTTGATTCTACTTATTCTCCTCCCAATGTCATTTTTTTTAATTGTTCTTATACGTTTTATGCTTCACGCAAGAGGGGGGTCCCTTTTTTCCTCCTTTGGAAGTGCCACGTCACAAGGGGTTTTCTCAGGACTTACAAACTTTTTTTTCCATCTCTTCATATTTTGTGGTAGGTAACAAATGTAAAGCACCAACCAAATTCTCTATATTCGATGTACTTACAGAAACTTCCTCCTCTTGGGATATTGGAAAAGGACCAGCTAGAAACAAAGGAGACACGTCGAAAATAAAAGGCTTACCAAAATTGATGTTCAGTTGTGTTCCCATATTCTTTGCATCATATATAGATAGAACGTAGCCACCTTTTTTAAATTCTCCATCTTTTATTCCAGTCTTCCCTACGTTCTGTTGTGGCTTCTTAACCCAGATTTTTTTGTGGCAAATGAAACTCTTCATAGTGTTGGCAAAATATTTTATCGTATGTCTGACTTGTCAACATGAAAAACACTTGAAATGGATCTTACAGTAGTCCATTCACTATTTCCAAATATTGTCCTTCATTTCCAACATAATATCTTCATACAATTTGTCTCTTATATCCAGCTCGATAAGGATTTTCACACATCTCCTATCCACTTTTTTCTCCCAATTGTCTTCTAACAAAATTAATCTTCCAAGTTTACCACCAATTACCTCAAGGATATCTTTCTTCCTGAACATGATCGGGAGTCCAGGTAGTAAGGCCCATACTTGTTCACATTCTATGGTTCTCGATTAGCTTCAAAGTCAACTTGCCAACTTTTAAGAATTAGTCTTGGATGTCCCCATTTTCACGTCCTTTTCAACAAATTTTATTTATGTGTTTCCGACTTAACTCTGAAAAGTATACAACCTTTGGAGATGATTGTAACATACCCATACAACTTGACTAAAATGCATATATAAAAAAAAAAAAAAACATTTCTTTAATACAAGTTATGGGTCATGTATCCTCCTATATCATTCATTCTTAAGCTTGATTGCTACTGTAACAGTCATTCCACAACTAACCAGTCCTTTCCACAAGTAGAAAAGTCTCTTCCTCAATTAACGGGTCCTTTCCACAATGCGAATTTCAGAATTCGGAAACCCATGTTACTTTCTATTTTCCTTTCTCACTTTCTGCCTTCTGCATTCTGTAGGGAGGACTCCATGTGGCGGAAAACCCATATTACTTTATAATTTATTTTTCACCTTCCACATTCCGTAGGGCGGACTCTGGGGTGCGAAAAATTCATATTAACTTATTTTTTCCTTTTCACCTTCTGCCTTCCGCTTTCCACATTCTGTAGGGCAGACTTCAAAGTGTGGAAAACTCACATTACCTTATATTTTTCCTTTTCTCCTTTCGCCTTCCGCTTTATGTAGGGAGGACTTCGAGGTGCAGAAAACTCATATTACCTTATATTTTTCCTTTTTTCCTTCCGTATTTCTCCTTCTGCCTTCCGTAGGGCGAACTCTGGGATGTGGAAAAATCATAAACATAAGCAAAATGCATTGGAAGTAAAAGGCATATGCAGATGTATAATGAAGTAAAATATAGAGGAAGTAAATCTCTACTTGAACCTCTAAAAAGCATTCAATACATTCATAATAATTCTTAAAACAAATACATTGCAGAATTAATACAAGATAATACTTATCTTGAAAATGAGTTGCCCTGAGAAGCTAGCTATGTCGTTGTAACATTCCACCCAACCTTAGGCCAGTTTTGTTCATCAATCTCTCAACACAACTGCCACCCTTGAGATGGGCATGACTTCTACAAGGAAAAGGGAACAACATACCCATACATAGCCAAATACACACCAAGGTTCAGCCAAGCCAATCCCCAGTTGGGTTTATCAGGATGCTAAGGAAGTGACTCACACATAGCCAAATACACACAAAGGTTCAGCCAAGCCAATCCACAGTTGGGTTTATCAGGATGCTAAGGCAGTGAATCACACATACCCAAATACACACAAAGGTTTAGCCAAGCCAATCCATAGTTGGGTTTATCAAGATGCTAAGGAAGTGACTCACACATAGCTAAGTACACACAAAGGTTCAGCCAAGCCAATCCATAGTTGGGTTGCTAAGGTAGTGAATCACACATAGACAAATACACACAAAGGTTTAGCCAAGCCAATACGTAGTTGTGTTTATCGAGTTGCTAAGGTAGTGACTCACACATAGCCAAATACAGACAAAGGTCCATCCAAGCCAATCCACAGTTGGGTTTATCAGGATGCTAAGGTAGTGAATCACACATAGCCAAATGTGACACAAAGGTTCAGCCAATCCAATCCACAGTAGGGTTTATCAGGATGCTAAGGCAATGACACAAACATAGCAAAATACACACAAAGGTTCAGCCAATCCAATCCACAATTGGGTTTATCAGGATGCTAAGGAAATGACTCACACATGACCAAATACACACAAAGGTTTAGGAAATCCAATCCATAGTTGGGTTTATCAGGATGCTAAGGTGGTGGAAAGGAAGAATTGCTAAGATAGTGAGCTCGACCACATATCTATGGATACCTATACAATATCTATTTGTCTTGGTCTCCACAATACCTAAACACCTGACATAAGGAAGTATTCCCTTCACTGATACACAGTCCCTTAGGACATATCTTCCCTTCCAGCATTCTCCAGGGTGTGCATAGAAGAGTAGCCAAACCATTTTGATCTTGTGTGAGGTTCCTCTCTTGACTAGGTTTATCAAGCCAATTCTGGTCCTCTTTCACTCCTAATTATTACTTACATTTCAGACCAAAACAAGGATGCACATAACTGTAAAAACACAAGTGTTGGGTATGAAGAAAAACATCTGGGCTGTGGGATGCTCAAGACAAAGTTTCCATTAGTCTTATAAGTCGTGGGAAACCATGAACGGGTTTCCATCCATGGATAAATGAAGGAAATCACATAAAAGCATGAAAAGAACACCCCAGCTAGCCCCAACTGCTTGACAAAGTGAAAATCATCCATCGAGGAATGGATTGGCACACATTTCTGAGTGTTTTCTTTCCCCCTAAGAAAAAATACAATTTCCCATAATTCATGGCTTTCCATACATGAAAATGGCTACCATACCTCTCCATTCCCAATGCATTAACTACCTCAACCAATTCTTAGAAATGATTGGGCGCACAAGACAAAACGGGTAGCTGATATTTTATGGGTTCTCTCATTAACATTTGGCTTAACCCTATTGGCTAAAGGGTTTGAATAATTTCCCTCCCTATTCCTTGTGAAAATCATGCACCCATCTCTCATTGAATTGCATATATAGTTGTGGGTATTTTATTGAATTGCACATTCACATGATGTCTCAATTTATATTGTGCCTGGCTAGCACAGGAACCATAGGCATCAATTTTAATTGTCGATACATAAAACACTAAATCGATGGCGAGGACTTGGACTTGAGCTCCTCACCATTATTTAATAAATATATTTACATCATGTACAATTTTAATACCATAGGGTCAAAATCGGGATATTACATTCCCATCCCCCTTATATTAGCATTATCCTCAATGCTATTCAAAATTGAACAAAAATGGATCTACCACTCTCATGGCATCCTCTAGCTCCCATGTAGCCTCATCAAGACTGTAGTGATTCCATTGTACCTTTACCTGTCCAACGGCTCAGTTTCGGAGTACTGTTACCTTCTTGTCTAGGATGTGTAATGGCTCGGTTTGGAACTGTCCCTCGGGTTCCACCTGGATCACATCTCAATTAATCACATGGTTAAGATCATATACATATTTCTTAAGCAAAGAGACATGAAAAATATTATGATCTCTAGTGCTAGTAGGAAATGCAAGTCTATATGCAACTAGCCCTATTCTTTTAAGCACTTCAAATGGCCCACAATATCTAGGTGATATCTTGGCACAACTCCCAAGCTTCAAGGAACTTTTCCTTGCCCTCACTCTAAGATAAACATGATCCCCAACACTGAACTCTCTATGCACTCTATGCTTGTCTGCATAGCTCTTCTATCTATCTTGGGATGCTTTCATGTTCTGTCTGATCTTTACAACCTCTTGTTTCATTTCCTTAAGCAATTTTGGACCAAGCATAATTATATTCATTGGATTATCCCAAGTCACTGGTGTCCTACATATTCTTCCATATAAAGCCTCATATGGACTCGTTCCTAGTGATGTTTGCTTCCCGTTATTATACGCAAACTCTACCAAGTGTAAATAATCCTCCCACTTGGATGGTTTGTCCATTACATACATGCGAAGCATGTCTTCAAGCACCTTATTTAGTCTCTTTGTTTTTCCATTGGTTTGAGGATGGTGGTGATGCTAAAGTTCAGCTTTGTACCCAAATATACAAAAATACCCTTCCAAAAATTTGAAGCAAACTTGGTATCCCTATTATAAATTATTGCCTTAGGAAATCCATGTAATCTGAAAATTTCCTTCATGAAAATATTTGCAATGGCATTGGATTTGTATGTGGACTTGACCAGTATAAAATGTGATGCCTTTGTTAACTTATCCACCACAACCATGATGGAATCATGTTGTCGCATAATCATTGGAAACCCTATAATAAAATCCATGGAAATGACATCCCATTTCCATTCCGAGATTGGAAAAGATTGAAACAAGCTTGCTGGGTGTTGATGTTCCACCTTCACCTAATGACATTTCATGCACTTAGAAATACACTCAGCAGCGTCCTTTTTCATTCTCGTCCAAAAATACTGCTTTCTGGCTGTAGAAATTGTTTTATGATATCCTGGATGACCAGAATATGGAGCTTGATGGATTTCATCCATAAAAATCCTCCTCAAGTCTGCCACATTGGGAATATAAATTCTATTCTTATAAGTAAGAAGTTCGTCTCCTTCCAATTGATATCCTTCGTACTTCCTTTCAAGGTTTTGTTGCTATAACTTGTCCTTTATCTGCACATACACTTCATCCTTGACAATATGGTTAATAATCTACTGCCTCAAATCTGGTTGGAAAGTACTAAGAGATGCCACATGCATTTCATGTACGTTCCTGCTGAGTGCATCAACCACCTTGTTTTCTTTTCCTTTTATGTGTTTTATTTCAAAATCAAATTCACACAAAAATTCCAACCATATAGCTTTCCTAGCATTTAAAGTTAGCTGATCAAATAAGTATTTCAAACCACAATGGTCTGCCCCTAGCTCAAATTTCCTTCCTATTAAGTAATGCCTACACATCTTTAGAGCATGTATTATGGTTGCAAGTACTAAATCATGAGTAGCATAGTTCTTCTCATGCTCCTTAGACTTTCTTGACTCATAGAATTCCACGTGGTTGTCTTGCATAATAACTCCTCCAAGTCCTAGATTGTATGCATCGATACACACCACAAAGTCTTTTTTTAGGTCTGCAATTTTAAAAATTGGTGCACTCATAAGAAGATTCTTCAACTGTTGGAAGCTTTCCTCACATCTTGGTGTCCATTCAAACGTTATCCCCTTATTTTGCAAGGAAGTGATTGAATGTGTGACCTTGGAGAATCCTTCATTGAACCTCCTATAGTACTTGACAACTCCCATAAAGGATCTCACATATGTCACATTTCTTGGAGTTGTCCAATTCATAATTGACTCAATCTTCTCAGGGTCCACATATATTCCTTCTCCTGAGATAATGTGACCCAAATAATGATTTTTTTTTTAAAGTCACATTTTCTCAACTTTGCACACATCTTATGCTCCCTTAGCCATTGCAATTCCATTCTCAAATGTTCTTCATGCTCTTCTTCATTCTTAGAAAAAATATATTGTCATCTAGGAATACAAGAGCAAACTTGTCCAGATACTAGCTAAGAACACTATTCATGAGAAACATGAATGTAGTGGGTGCATTTGTGATACCAAATGGTACCACCACAAACTCATAGTGCCCATACCTTGTTCTAAAGGTTGTCTTATGAATATCTTCCTCTTTGATTCTTACCTGATGGTAACCAGAACTCAAGTCAATTTTTTAAAATACCTTTGCTCCTCTCATTTGATCAAAAAGGTCATCAATTTGAGGTAATGGGTATTTATTCTTCACCCTTCACATAGTATGAGTCATACATCCTTTCTTGGAGTAGGTCATATGCACGAAAGTCCTTATCTTCATTCCCAATAGATCGATAAAATGTACAGTATAAGTTATTTGGATTTTTCACCATATTTTACATGTATCTGCACTCTTCATGTCGATGCCCATATACTTGGAAAATACAACACCATAGTACACTGCCACAACTCAATGAGTTTGACGCTCCTGACAACAGATAGTTTCATAAATCTGGGCAAGTATCCTTGGTATGTCCATCTGCATGACATCGATTGCACCAGAGGTCTTTGCGATGTTCTTTACCCTTCTTGCTATCTTGCAGCTGAAGCATTAGGTTTTCCAGCTGCGCCTGGATCTGAGTCATACCAGCTGCACTTTCTCCAATGGGAAAAGCTTCCAACTTCATTGTGATCTCCATATCGCTCTGTGTCATAATATTCTATTGCATCAATGGTTGTATGATATGGGATACGAACATTGCGATGAACCATTCCTTATGTTGAACATCGTTCATCTCAAAGCTGATCCTTGCCATCAATGTCTTAAATATTTGGTCAAAATCCCAAATAGTTTCGTTAGGGAATTTCTTAATCTCCTTCAACTCTGTAATGTACTGCGCTTAAGACTTTGATTTTCTGAATTCTTCAATTAGTCCTTTCCCGACTTCAGCCAATGCATTTGCAAGAGTTCCCGTAGGAACTTGTATAAATTTCATGTGCCAATCCAATGCACGACCTTGAAGAGTTGTCTCCAATTGGCCTTTCTTAACATCATCATCTGTAGTTTGTCTGGTAGTCCACACTGCCTCACACAGAAACAAGTACTGTTCAGGATTGTCAGTCTTGTTTCCATGAAACAAAGGTAACTTTGCATCATCATCCGTCATCATGGGTCTTCTCCCTACATACGTTGATCTGCTACTAGACGCTGCTGACATGTCGAAAAAGTCGATGCGAAACTTGTGTTTCTTTCTAAATGCGGCGTAGTGCATGGAGGCGTGGGCATGTTGCTGCTGGGGGTTAATCTTACTGATATCCTGGGTGTATCCTGGTCATCCTCTTTGTCATTGTAGGGTCACTTCGTCCCATGTGGTATTCCTTCGTAGTCTTGCGTTTCGATCACAGCAGGACCTTCCCTTGTCCTCTACCTCTTCTCTTGTCGAAACCTTGCTCCTCCTGTTAGTTTTTTATCATTCAAGCTAGCATTATCTTAGGATCTTTAAATGAGTGAATAAAAAGCACAACAATCAAACATAAGAGACAATGAACACAAATTTTTTCCTCGGGGAAATCGTAAAGGAGAAAACCCCACAACTTCCTCTAAGATAGAATCGGCACAAAAAGCAAAACCCCAAAAAATAGTAAGATGATCTCCCGACAGTAGTAGTCTCTCTCTCTCTCGTCCCATAAAATTCGTCTCTTTGAATTATGCACTAGAACTGAGTGTGAGTGAATGTGTGATAAATAGATAGGCTCACTCTCTATTTATACTAATTATTGACTTGACAATAACTCACTAGGGTTGAATTCTCTAGGAGAGTCGAATAACCCTAGGGCCCCAAAAATGCGGGGACTTTAACCCTTGATCAATAGGAGGGTTACCCACAATGACTTTACATGACTTGTTTACATTATTGAATCTCCCGATAGGAACATCGGGGCATNATAGGGGTACAATACATAAGATATACAAGTGAATACATTCCGAAGTTACAAATACATCAACACTCCCTCTTAACTAGGAAGGTATTCTCTAGACACAATTTATCAGCACAAGTCTTCTTCCTTGTATCATCGGGATCATCATCGAGTTCTCGTCATCTTCATCTGAATCTGGATCATCATTATTGGAACATCATCACTGGATCTGGATCATCACTGGATCTAGACCATCACTGCTAGATCATCATCAATGGAACTGGATCATCACTGGGTCATCATCATTGGTGCCATCTCTTGATTCTTCTTTTCATAGGAATTTCTACCGAGCCAGCTCTTTTTCATGTTGGTTGTAGGCCTAACCTCCATGTAGGTGTTCTTCAGCACTTATATCTGACCCTAAGTCAGAATGGCCCGCCCAACACTTACATATGACCATGAGAGGAACACACCCAACATCTTATCAGAAAGGCACACCCAACACTCACATTTGACCATGGGAGGAAAACATCCAAGAACCATGTCAGAAAGGCCTAGCACTTACATTCAGTAGCATGATAGGACACACCTACTATCATCTGTGAAAAGGTACAACACTTACAATCACCAACATGGTAGGACACACCTACTACCATTTGTGAAAAGACAAAGCACTTACAATCACCAGCATGGTAGGACACACCTATTACCATCTGTGAAAAGGCACAACACTCACAACCACCAGCATTATAGGACACTCCTACTATCATATGTGGAAAGGATTAGCACTTACAACCACCAGCATGATAGGACACACCTACTATCATCTGTGGAAATGAACAACACTTATAATCACCAACATGGTAGGAAACACCTACTACCATATGTGAAAAGTATTAGCACTTACAATCACCAGCATGATAGGACACACCTACTATCATCTGTGACAAGGCTCTGCACTTACATCTGATCATGTGGGAGCCAATCCCATAGTCATATTAGAATGGATCTGCACTTACATCTGATCATGTGGGAGCCAATCCCATAGTCACACCAGAATGGATCTGCACTTACATCTGATCATGTGGGAGCCAATCCCATAGTCACACCAGAATGGATCTGCACTTACATCTGATCATGTGGGAGCCAATCCCACAGTCACATCAGAATGGATCTACACTTATATCTAATCATGTGGGAGCCAATCCACAATCATATCAGAATGGCTCTCATCCCTAGGCTGAGGATTCCTGGTAATTGACTAGGTGCCTCCATTCTCCCGGAGAATGGCATTTAGCGCTTATATCTGATCATGTGGGAACACATCCTTGAATCATATCAGAATGGATCAGCACTTACTTTTGACCATGGAAGGAACCAATCCTCTCACCATGTTAGAATGGTTCACGGACTCATCACTTGCCTTTGGAGGGAACCTCGATCTGGAGAACACCAAGCTTCTCCCTGAAGTACTCAAACTTCACTCTGGCCAATGCCTTAGTCAACACATCAACTATATGTTCGTCTATCACAACATACTGGAAATTCACTACTCCCATTTGCACCATATCCCTGATATAGTGATATTTGATCTCGATATGCTTCGACTTGTCATGGAACACCAGGTTCTGAGACAACTTCACACAACTCTAGTTGTCGCAATATATAAAAGTAGCATCAAACTGGAGATCAAATAAATCAGATAGTAGCTTCCTCAGCTATACTACCTCACAACTAGATGAACAAGCTATGACATACTCTGCTTCAGTTGTACTCAGTGCCACGCAAGACTGTTTCCTGCTAAACCAAGAGATCACATCTGAACCCATATTGAAGCAACACCTTGAAGTGCTCTTCCTATCGATAGCACTACCTGTCCAATCTGAATCAACATAACCTTCCAGGTTAATATTCTGATTCACCTCATACTTGAGCCCATAATCAACTGTACCCATTAGGTACCTTAGAATATGCTTTGTAGCAATCAAGTGAACATGTCTCAGATCTGTCAGGAACTGGCTCAAGGTGTTCACAACAAAGCAAATATATGCTCTCATATTCATTAGGTACATCAAGGACCCAATCATTTGACGATACATCGTAGCATCAACCACTTCTGATGAAGCATCACTTAATAACTTTAGGTTTGATTCCATAGGTGTGGTCATGGACTTACAGTCCATCATCCAAAATCTCTTCAGGATATCTACCGCATACTTCCCTTGTCCCAGGGAAATTCCATCTGCATTCTGCCACACCTCCATGCCTAGAAAATAGTGCATCATACCCAAGTCCTTCATCTCAAACTTAGAAGCAAGCTTCCTCTTTGTATCAGCAATCAACCCATCCATACCTATTACAAACAGATCATCTACATACAGTAGGAGTATCACTGGGTTACCATCTTCAACCTTGTAGTAAAGGTTGGAATCTGCTTTACTCTTGGTAAAGCCCAAACTGGATAGGAAACTATCAATTTTGTCGTACCATGTCCTGGGTGACTGTTTCAAATCGTACAAGGATTTCTTCAATTTACACACATGAGTTTCCCTGTCATGTGTCTCAAAACCGAGTGGCTGCTCCACATACACTTCCTCTTCCACTACACCATTTAAGAAACTAGTCTTGACATCCATTTGGTGTATCTTCCATTTCATCACTGCAGCCAGAGCAAGTACTAATCTGATGGAAGTGTATCTGGCTACAGGTGCAAAAGTTTCTTCACAATCTATTCCTTCTTTCTGGGAGAAGCCATGAGCCACAAATATTGCTTTATATTTTTCTATGTTGCCAACTACAACATGCTTGATCTTGTAGATCCATTTGGAAGTTACAACAAACTTCCCTTCTGGTCTTGGGACAATATCCTAGACATCATTCTTCATGATCGATTGACACTCTTTGATCATAGCATCCTTCCATTCTTTCCTTCCTGTCGCTTCTTCATAGTTGGAAGGTTCTTTATCGATGAAGTCACATAGTAAGGCTACGTAACTAGAGTAGGACCTGGTTCTTTTCCTTTCTCTATGATTTTCTTCTGGAGCCCCATATCTTTCTGCACCTTGGATAGCTTCTCGTACCCATGCAGCTTTCCTCTTATGAGGATTATTATCCTGAGGTGGATCTACAGGTTCTTGAGGTTCTTCTAATTCTCGATCTTCTTCGTTCATGGTTGTGTCATGAATTCTGGGTACTTCTGTTTCTTCAGGTTCTTCAGTAGGTCTCTTTTTGGATTTGTTGTAAGCTGAGTCTTCGTTAAATGTTACATCCCTGCTGATGTCGATATTCTTGAATCCTATGAAGTATATTCTGTAACCCTTCGAGCTTTCAGAGTATCCCACAAATATACCCTTCCTTCTTGAAGGACATAACTTTGTCCTCTTTTCTTTCGGAATATGTATGTACATTGGATAGCCAAATATTCTGAGATGGATGACGTCTGGTTTCTTTCCGAAAAATACTTCTTCAGGTGTTTTGTTCTTGAGTACTCTGTGTGGAGTACGGTTCTGTACATACATCGTAGTTCTGGTAGCTTCTGCCCATAGATGCATGGGAAGATCTTGATCATGAAGCATGGCCCTTGCAGCTTCCATGATTGTTCCATTCTTCCTTTTTGCAACCCCATTCTATTGTGGATTATATGGAGTGGTTATCTCCCTCTTAATCCTTGAATCTTTGCATAATTATTTGAATTCATTTGATGTGAATTCTCTGCCATTATCTGATCAAAAGGTATTGATCTTGTTTTTTGTGTGGTTCTCGATCAAGGCTTTGAATTCCTTGAACTTGCTGAATACTTCATCTTTGTTCTTTAAGAAGTATATCCATGTCTTCCTAGAAAAATCATCAATAAAAGAAACATAGTATACATACCCGCTTAATGAACTGGATGAAATCAGACCTCATACATCGGAGTGAATGATTTCCAAGATTCATTTTTCCTTGTTCTTGCTACTTGGAAATGTCTTCTTTGTGTTCTTTCCTTTCGCACATCCTTTGCAGACACCGTCATGTTTTGTCTAAATTTATGGAAGTCCTTCAATAGCTTTGCTTGCAAGTGGTAGTGCTCTGTAATGCACATGTGCAAGCCTTCTATGACAAAGCTCATTTGGCTCTACTAATCCATGGACCAAATCTTGTTTTGGTTGGCCCTTCAATTTGTATAGACCTCCTTCTTATTCCCCAATCACTACTACATCATCAATAGTCTTTCCCTTTGGCCACATGAGAACTTGGCCATCTATAAATGCAACCCTCATGCCTTTTGCATCTAATGTAGATATGGAGAGGAGGTTCTTCTTTAGTCCTGGTACAAACAATACATCCTTCATATTTATAGACTTTCCAGAATCTATCTTATAGGAGGATTCCCCACTACCTTTTATTGGATATTGGTAGTCATCTCCAAGTTTCACCTTGTGGGGTGATTCATGTTTTGATATTTTTAAAAAGGATTCTTTGAATCTTGTCATATTTTTGAAGCCCCACTTTCTATAAGCCAATCATTGCTTCCATGTGTGATGTTTCCCATGAGAGTGGAAATCAAAACATATTCTTCATCACTTGAAGAATCGTCACTTTCTTGTCTGATTCTCTTTTTGTGGAAGGTTCATCATCCTCTATAGCATGAGCATGATGTCTTCTCTTGTTTCCCTTCTTCTTGTGAGAAACATTTTTGTTTCTAGGACATTCTCTAGCATAGTGTCCTTTCTCGTCACATGTATAACATCTGATTCTAGACAAATCTCTCCTAGTGTTATCTTTCTATTGGAAGTGGTTACCTTTGGGGTGATGAGAATTTCTTCTGCTTTTCTTGGAGTGTATTGTGAAAGCTTAATCTTCACTTCCCATATTTTCTTCTTGAGCTACTATCTGATCTTATTCTTGTGAGCATTCTTCCCACAGTCTACTAAAACTGAATAGCTTCTTTCTGGCACGGATCCCTTGAATAAAGGAGTCCCATGATCTAGGGATACCATTCAAGGTAGTCATCACAATTTTTGCATTCTCTACTTCTTCATCTACTACTTCCAACTGTTCCTTGATCTGAGAGACCCTTGTAAAGTAAGGCTAGATGGTTTCTGCATTCTGGATCTTTACATTCTTCAATTGGTTTCTTAGAGTCATCTTCTGATTTATGTTCTTTCCTTCAAATAGTTTGGTCAGGGCATCAAACATAGCTTTAGGTGTCTTTAGGGAGGACACCTATGGTATGAGGTGATCCTTGATTGAATCAGCAATAATCCTCTTAGCCATGAAAAATTTATTTTTGTGTAAGGCCTTAGCCTCATCTCCCTCTGGAACTGGAACCTCTTCATTGATGTAAGAGTCCAACTCATTTAATTCTAGGACCATGGAGATCCTATACTTCCAGGCTCTAAAGTTATCAGCTCCCTCAAGCTTTTCATCAATCTTGGTATGATGAGACATCTTAACTGAGAACCTCAAATGGAAATACAAAATATTTAGATCTTACTAGGTTAAGATGTCGGAACTGGATCTAGAGCTGAATTTCTGCAAAGCTAGTTTAGGAGTAGATTAGGGTTTGAATTTCCTGGAGTTCTGTCCAACCAAAAACTTTGATATTGATCTATAAACTTAGATTTTGAGGAGGAGATCAATCCAGGCCTGGTTTCACTCAAAAATTCCACTTCTATGGAAAGCCCTAATTTTCGGCAGCAATGTCGGGTCAAAAACTGAAAAATACTTAGAATCAGATTCTGCTTCGACAGAAAGATGCGCCTTGGAGAGGAGAGTCAGTCCAACCCTGTTTTACTGAAAATATATGGAGAGAGATCCAAAAAATAGGAAGCCCTATTTTCCGCAGCTGCACAGTGTCTTCTTCTCATGTTAGCTCTGACACGATGTTAGATTTTTATCATTCAAGCTAGCATTATCTTAGGATCCTTAACTGAGAGAATAACAAGCACAACAATCAAACATAAGAGACAATGAACACAAAGTTTTTCCTTGGGAAAACCATAAAGGAGAAAACCCCGCAACTTCCTCTAAGATAGAATCAACACCAAAAGTAAAACCCCCAAAAAATAGTAAGATGATCTCTTAATAGCAGTAGTCTTTCTCTCTCTTGTCCCAACAACTTCTTCTCTCTCAGTTATGCGCCACAACTGAGTGTGAGTGAATGTGTGATAAATAGAGAGGCTCACTCTCTATTTATACTAATTACTTACTCAACAATAACTCACTAGGGTTGACCTCTCTAGGAGAGTCTAATAACCCTAGGGCCCCACAACTACAGGGACTTTAACCCTTGATCAATAGCAGGGTTACCCACAATGAGTTTACATGACTTGTTTACATTATTGAATCTCCCGATAGGAACATCGGGGCATGACACGACTCAAATACATTACAGACACTTCCCGAAATAAACATCGAGGTACAATACATAATATATACAAGTGAATACATTCCAAAGTTACAAATACATCAACACCTCCCCTCATAAGACCACTTTCTTCCTTGGCTTCCCTCAAAGTCTCATCAAAACTTGCACCCATATACCCCTTATCCTTCCATTCGTCTCCCCCCTTTCTTCGTGGTATCCACAACCTCCGCACACCATAGTTCTACTTCTCGAGGTGCAACTTCAGTATTCCTTTTTCACAGACAATTATCTTAATTGACAATTGTAAATACAATAGGAACCTACCTCACGGTCTGTTGAAAAAATCCCTTTCTGCTTCGCTATAGGACTTGGTAGTGTTAATCGTGAACTCAATGATATAGCCTTCCAAGATGTTGTCCATCCAGACTTCAACAGCCTGTGATGCCTTGTTGTCATTTCCTGCAACTCCTGGATCAACTCAGGGGTCCAGGACGTTGGCTCACCTCCTTGAAAATTTGTCTTGCGATAGGTAAATCATGCCAACCACTCGTACAATATGATGGGAAATTCAGAGAAAAATTACTTGCGTGGACCGTCGTGTATGTATCATGCCAGCCACTTATCTATTGTCAGTCTAGTGTTCTGATTTTCTATCTCAACAAATTCTCATAGCTTCTGGTCAAACAAATATTGAATTTCTGGTCTTTTTGGATGCCACATATCACCCCCTTAGTCGCAACAAGGTCTCAACAATAGAACCATTTGTTACACTGAAATCTTATACTCTTGATCCATGTGTTAACCCTTTGTCTAATCCCCAAATTTCTCTCTGCTAAACTGGATTGATGCTGAGGTTTTTTCTACCTTTTTTCCCTCTCTAGGAAGGCTTGTGCTCTTTTCCTTCATGCTAGGTGCGTCGAAGGCACCTTTTCCCTTCATGCTAGGTGTTCTGAAGGCTTTTTTTCCCTTCTTTTTAGGTGCGCCATTGCCTGTGCCTTGTCTCCCACTACTACGTGCACCGACGATGTTTTTTCCCTTCATGGAAGGTGCATCGGTGTTGTTTCGAGGGAAAAAAATGGAGCTTTGAGACCCTTCTCAAAGGTGGATGTCTATCCCTATCATTTAGGTGAGGTGGAATTTAGTTCCTAACCTATAGGGAATATCCCTTAGACTCCTCCTCCTAATCCTCAACCTACTCTATCCCTTTAGCCTTATAAATTAAACCCTCTCTCCATTTAGAAGGAAAAAAGGACTATGATACTATTATGCTAGTGGAATTTCTAGGTGGTTTACTATATTGCTTTGGAGGCTTTGGCTTGGATTGCTGGATGGAAGATTGCAGCGTTAAGGCTAGGTTGTGATGTTTTCTCCTAAGTAATTCTATGTTTCTCCTTGATGACATTAATACAAATATCTTTCCATAAACATTGTTGTTGTTAATAATGTTTAGAGCTTTGTTCTTTAAATGTTAGCTTAGATCAATTATATGTTTGGATATGCATATGCTGTTTTCTTGTTTCCACTTGCTTTACAGGGTTTTGCAGCTGGATATATGAAGATTCTGGAGCTTGGATCAACAAAGAGAGAAGAGGATTTGCATATTTCAGGTAGGTGATCTATCTGTTACTTTGCATTTCCATTTGATCTAGGAAACTAGGTTGTATTCTGTATTTTATTTGTTCTAGATCTACTTGGACTAGGGAGATCTAGCTTGATTCTAATTGAGTAGATTTATCCGATAACAAATTTGGCAACCATGCTGGGGAGCGTACATAGATCTGATTTATTTTGTTTTTGATTTCATATCTGTTTATCAATCCTTTTGCTAGCCTCTAGAGACCTTCCTTCCTTTGTATTTTTCCTTTGAAGAGTGTCTTGCATCCTCTTGATGCTCTTTGGATCACTATCAAACCTTCTACCCTTCTCCCATAGGAGATCCCATAGGAAATCTAACTTTTATTCTATTTTTTTTCTCCACCGGCGCACCTAGGTTCTGTAGACAGAGCATCATTGGTATCATTTTTCAATGTCGAAAGTGTTGGCTGTATAGGCGCTTTTTTTCCTTAGGATAAAGTGCGTTGTTGGCACTCTTACACAATGTTGTAGGTGCACCTTCCCCTCATAGGTGCTCTTTTGTAGTGTTACAGGTGTGCTGGTCCCCTCATAGGCGCTCTTTTGCAGTGGAGAAAGTGTGCCTACCCCTCATAGGCGCTCTGGTGCAGGACAGGAAAGTGTGTCGCTCTTTGAAACTTAGTTTTTAGCTTGATTTTCCTTCATTTTTAGGTTTTGGTTTGATGGATTTTGGTTTTTAGGCTGAATGTGATAGTCATAGATCCCCTAGACCCAGCATTATCTCTGTTTGGACTTGTTTTTGTTGATTTTCGGATGCTTTACTAGTCAAGTGAATGACTTGGTTGTGGTAGGAAATTTCAATCCTCCACCTATTAGCTCTTCCTTTCCATTCCTTATCACATTTCTAGACCTATTTAGATCTATTTTGGTTCTCATATCTGATATCCAAACCCTTCCTCCCCTCAGTCATTGAGTTTTGGTTGCATTTTGTTGTTTTGGAGCAATTCTTGATTGTTTTGGATTTTTTTGTGTGCTTGTCATATTCCTTTTGATTTCTGAATGAATGGAGTGTTGTAGATACTCTCTCTTTTTCTATTTGTAGACCTCAAAAGAGAATTATCCTTTTCTTTATTATTCAGATTCATGTTTGTTTGAAGAGAAAACTCAATCAAAAGAGAAGCAAATTTAAAAAAGAAAAAAAACAAGCCAAAAAATTCCCCCATAGAACCCTTAGGATGAGAGGGGGGGGAACCTCCCCCCCCGAACCCCCCTTGCACGTATATGAATCCATAGGTATTTTCAAGAATTGTGATTGATGTTAATATTTGAAGCTTCATAGTTGGCTTTGACTAGAACTTGGTTTTCTTAGATCTCTGATTTATGTCTTCCTTAACAGAAAACTCTTTCCCTACCCTAGGTAGTTTTCATCAAAAGAGAAATGTGCATTGTCATGTAGCTAGGATTTGCATTCTTTTTACATTTCCTGTCTACACATCATGCATCCACTTAACCGCTCAAGATAAAATTAACGCTAGCTTAGGTTTAAAATCATTTAGTAACTGTGTGTAAGTTAGTGACGTGTTCCGGTGTCGTTAAACATGGAAGTTGTCATTTATTGCCTACAATACATCTTAGGGATTGTGTGGTTCCTCCATGTCCCATCAGTATATCGAATGGCCTTTCACGTACCCTTGAGGTATATCTAAAGGTACTTCATGTACTCGATTGTATATCGGAGGGCCCCTTGCAAATGGTTGTGCATTAGACAACACCACTACTGAGTTGAACTCCCCCATACCTAGTGTATATTGGGAGACCCTCTTAGGATTCCTGTGACCAACTGAGTTAACCTTTTGGTCGTTTTGGCATCATAGAAATGTGAAGCCTTGATAATCCTATGAGAATCCTGACTTTGATCCACTCCTATTCACACAGTTTGCTTGTGGCTTTTAGAATTCAGTAGTGTTTGGTCTTGTGTTGTATTTTAGAGATTCTTAGAGAGTTCAGATATGGGAGACCTTCCTGGGACCTCCAGTAAAGAGAACCATTTTCAAGGTATGTCTTTTGTTTCTCCCCCTTGTGGAGCTGTTGGTCCTTCTTTCATGGCCACTTTGAACCTTCCTGGATTGAATATAGGATTACCTATATGGTTATTCTCCAATCCTATTATACCAAATGCATCCTTTGTGTCAGATCCTGGTCCTTTACCGCATGAACATCAACCTCATGTTAACGCTTCTCCTTCTTCCTCAAATGTTGAATGGACTTCCCTTTCTTCCTCTTCACCTCTTGAAAACTATAATGTTAGTAAACGGGCAGGTAAGAAGAAGATGAAAAGGAAGGCTAAGAAGAAGAACACTAAGTAGAAGGTCATCGCTCCAACCTATGACCTTCATGTTGGAAGCCCACCAACCACTGGTCATCATGTTGGGGGTATTGATGTACCTATTTTCGGCAACTGTAAAGCTAAGTTCCCTTGTAGACATTGCAAGGGCGATCACCTCTCAAGGATTGTCCCAGTCTTTCCCTTGTGTCAGAAGTGTGGTCTAAACATCCTGTGTCATTAGTCTCTAACTATCATGCTATTTATGGCCCATCAACCAGTGACTCTTTGGTTAAGAGTCGAAAAGGAAAGGTCAGATATCATTGCTTTCTATGTAAGGATATGAACCACACTTACCTTTGTCCTCACATGGATGAGGGTTCAAAGTTATTGGAATATATTATTGTTCCTCAGCAATAGCTTCCAATTGGTTATCATAAGTTGTCTCTTGACATCCCATTGGTTGATAAAGTGGTCAATCCAAGTCCATCCTTGGTCGATACCACTCTTCCGTTGAAGAGTGAAGTCGAAGTGGTCGATCCGAATTTTCCGTTGATGAGTAAATGGAAGTGGTTGATCCAAGTCCATCCTTAGTTGATCCCACTCTTTTGTTGGAGAGTGAAGTTAAAGTGGTTGATTCGATGTCATCTCCACCCGATCCCACTCTTTCGTCAGAGAGTGTTGAGACTGAAGTAGTCCCTTCAACACAGTCTTCATATTGTCCCTCTATTTTAATCGAGAGTGAAAACCATCCAGCTGAAGTTTTCATAGTTAGTTTTGATTGTTCTATGCAAGAATAAGTTCTGTCTCTTTTAACAGAACGCTCTCCAATTAGTGAGGTTATTTCCTTTGACTGGAGTAACCTAACATAATCTTGTCTTCATTCGAGTGTTCCTTTCCAGATATCTGTGAGAGTTACTTCTAAGAGCATACTCTGCACTATTGTTGACAAAGGGGAATCTGTTAGTATTCTATCCTCTACTACTTGGCAAGCCATAGGTTCTCCTCAGCTTGTGCTAGCCACCGATTAGATACTGGCTTTTAATCGAAGACCTACAACACCTTTAGGGATCCTTAGTTTCCTATCACTTTGGAAGGTAAAACTTTCTGTATTGATGTTATGGTAGTCCAAGGTCCCTTAGATTTCAATATGCTCCTTGGATATGATTATGTTTACGCTATTAAAGTTGTAGCGTTCACACTCTTTTGAGTGATGTATTTTCCCCATGATGGGAATATTGTGACCATTGATCATCTTTCCTTTGTTAAACCCGATCATCGTATACTCCTGGTCATTAGACTTCCCTGAATGTTCTGCATGTTCTTGTGGTTCCTTCCCCTTCTAATTAGCTTCTTCCCATCATAGGTAAAATGGGGGGCATGGCTCCAGCCTCTGGAAATCATACTAGAGTTACGTCTCTAGCTTCATATGTAAGGAGGAAACCCACCAACCTCTGGACATCATGTTGGCTTAGAACGGACTGTGTGAGCATAGTTCTTTTTCTATGTCAAGCTCATTAAAAAATGAAACAGACGTAGTGAGCATAGTTCTTATCCCGTGTCAAGCTCATTAAAAAATGGAACATGCACCCATGAGTATAGTTCCCATTCTCTGTCAACCGCATTAAAAAATGAATCAGATTCCTATGAGCATGGTTCTTATTCTCTGTCAAGCTCGTTAAAAAATGAAATGGATGTCCTCAAGCATAGTTATATTTTTGTTTCAAGCTTGTGTAAAAATGAAACAGGTCCCCTCAAGCATAGTTATTTTATATTTCAATCTTGTCTAAAAATGAAACAGGTCACCTTGAGCACAGTTCCTTTTTCCTGTCAAGCTTGTTAAAAACTGAAACGGATCCTTCCATTGTGTCAAGACTCAATATTTGAGCCTTCATTTAATCTGCTTGTAAAGTAGGCGAAATGAAGCTTGGGGGGCATATTACCCTACCTCTTTATGTTGAATTAAGTTACTTGATAATTATACTGGGGGCAAGTACCAACCAATGAAAATCACCCGTTGATGGGAGTCATTTTGAGCATACTTGCTTTTAGTTTCGAGCTCGTTAAACCATGAAACAACCCTTTGAGCATAGTTCTTATTCTGTTCCAAGCTTGTTAAAAAATGAAGCAGATACCATGAGCATTCTTTCAACTGATCTTCATGCTCGTTAAAAATAGTAATATGGTGTTGAGATTTTCATTTTGTGTGCTTTGGTTAAAACATGAAAACTAGTTTGAGATTACTTGATCGCTTTTTCGTGCTCTGGATTCAAACATGAAAAAGGTTTCAAGTGCTTTTTATACCTTCGGCGTGCTCATTAAAAAATCAGTGAAGAGGTATCGAGTATAGTTTTACTATTTTTCAGACTCGTTAAAATTAGATTATGAAAAAAGAACTCATTACAGAGTTATCTTTAATCTCTTTTCAGTCTCCTTAAAAACACAAAAATATTGCCAAGTGAACTTGTTATGTTCACGCTTGTAAAAGAATCAGAACGGTCAACAAGTCGGGGGTAGGTTATCTCTTTTTCGGACCGACTAGCCTTATTTATGAAAAAGGACCTTTTGGAGTCTTCTCAGTCATTTTAGACTCTCTAAACATGAAATGACAAATGAGTTTTCTTTCATTGGACTCGTAAAACAAAACGGTGAAATACCCTTTCTAAGAACGAACCCCTCCTTTCTCAAGTTTGTAAAACATATGGGAATGGACTCATCACTTGATGAGCTACAACGAGTTTTTGTTATCCTCTTTGAACTCGTTAAAACAAAATGAGGCACTCATCCTTCATGATGGGGAAATTAAGGAAAGAGTTTGTATTTTGTTATGGTAGTACATAGTTACTCTTGAATATGGCACTCATCTACATATGAATTTCAGTACTTGGGTATTCCCTTTGTCATCAAGTCCTGCTAATACCTAGAGTATTCTTACTCCTTTAAGTTTTCCAGGAATACTCTCATCGTCAGTTGCATTGGGGGATTGGTATCATTCTCTTGTCAATACTTCCAAGTCATGCCATGCCCATGTTCAAGAGAATTTTGTTCATCTGTTCATTGCCTGCAAGCAGTTTACCTTCTATGATGTTGGTCATCTCCGAGTGAGTTTCATACATTACTCCACTGTCTGTTTTAATCCAAAACATATTTGATCATGTTTCATGTCGATGATGGGGGATTCATCATGGCCCTCCTTTGACGAGTCTATTCCTATCGAATTCAACTCCTTATCTAGGAATTAGACATAGAAACCAAGACTACATCCCTTAATGTTAGGTTACCTCACTTTCAACATGATTTTACATCATTGACTCTTGATTGAAAGATCTCATCGAGTGTTCGACACCAAGTCCTTTATTCACATTCGATGGTATGTTATACTGAGATACCTTGGGAATCATTGACATCAATGGTGATTTCCCTTGCACTTGTTAATAGTTTACATCATTGACTGGTAATCAAGTGGTTTCTACCATGTTCGACATCAAGACATTGTAATCACATGGTTAGATTTGTATCATTGCGGGTTCAACTTGAAGACCCTGGGTTGTTAGATATATTGGCCCAGGTTGTGATGGAGTTTTTTTGAGTCATATTACATGGATCCACTTTTGTATTGGTCGTGGTTGTGTTATCATCTCATCATGGATCTACGCTTGTGTCTAGTAGCCATGATTATGTTCAGTCGGTCTCTACTACCATGGATCTGCATTGTATTGGTCAGTAGCCATGTTATGAGTTATATGAGATTTGAGTCAGTGGTACTACAGCATCTTCCAAACAACATCCTTTCCTTCGATTTCTTCATATTACAAAGAATTCACCTATCGTATTCCTCTAACTTCATGCTTTGGGGGGCATTTTGTTACACCAAAATCTTGTACTCTTGATCCATGTGTTAACCCTTTCCCAATCCCCAAATTTCTCTCTGCTAAACTAGATTGATGTTGAGATTTTTTTTGCCTTTTTTCCCTCTCTAGGAAGGTCGGTGCTCTTGTCCTTCATGCTAGGTGCGCCGAAGGTGCTTTTTCCCTTCATTCTAGGTGCACCGCTACTGACGCTCTGTCTCCCACTGCTAGGTGCGCTGACGATGATTTTTCCTTTCATGGAAGGTGTGCTGGTGTTGTTTCGAGGGCAAAAAATGGAGCTTTGAGACCCTTCTCGAAGGTGGATGTCTATCCCTATCATTTAGGTGAGGGATTCCTTAGACTCCTCCTCCTAATCCTCAAACTACTCTATCCCTTTAGCCATATAAATTAAACCCTCTCTCCATTTAGAAGGGAAAAAGGACTATGGTACTATTATGCTAGTGGAATTTCTAGGTGGCTTACTATATTGCTTTGGAGGCTTTGGCTTGGATTGCTGGATGGAAGATTGCAGTGTTAAGGATAGGTTGTGATGTTCCCTCCTATGTAATTAATACAAATATATTTCCATAAACATTGTTGTTGTTAATAATGTTTAGAGCTTTTTCCTTAACTGTTAGCGTAGATCAGCTATATGTTTGGATACGCATATGCTGTTTGCTTGTTTCCACTTGCTTTACATGGTTTTATAGCTGGAGATATGAAGATTCTGGAGCTTCGATCAACAAAGAGAGAAGAGGATTTGCATATTTCAGGTAGGTGATATATCTGTTGCTTTGCATTTCCATTTGATCTAGGAAACTAGGTTGTATTTTGTATTTGATTTGTTCTAGATCCACTTGGACTAGGTAGATCTGGATTGATTCCGATTGAGTATATTTATCTGATAACACCATTTGTTGACACGAAATTAGTTAACAAAACCAGTTGACAGGGGTTCCCACTCCATCAACACCCAAACCATCATGATCTCCCTGAGCACTAGCCTAGACATGTTTTACCCCATCCGACAACACCCATAGAGTAGATGAAGTCTCACCCAAGATGTTCGAGGGAGAGCTGATGGAACCAAGTTTTCGCAGAATGAGAGAGGACAATGTGCATATACTTATCAACTTAGTGCAATAGATGTGACCATTCTCTTAAGCATCAATAGAACCATATCATTCTTCAATAGATCGCGTCATTTCATCAGAACAACAGTAAACATATTAATGCACAAACAGATCCAACAGAATAACATAATTTAAAATAGGGAAACATCGCATAATTTAAAGATCCATGTTGCAGACACACATTGCATTCATAGTTGAGTCATAGAAACAGTAAAACAGAAAAGAACACAATGATTTAGCTCAACTTTCATCTTGTCATATTACTTCTGCACAAAATCACAGATTCTCCAAGCAATTCATGGATCAACAAGTGCTCTCTCTCACTAGATGATTAACATTTGCAACTCTACTTCTCCTTATAGGATTGTTCCTTTACATTCAAGGCCCACTTGGACAACTTCCTAACTAACTCTTAACTGATTCTACAAAATAATGACCAGTATTCACAAAATATGCTCCAAAACTACAAAAGGTGACACAAAATTACATAAAATATTCTATTTCCACCTTGCGTGCCATCTTCCACATGCGCGGTGTCTTTGAGCTTGCACGACATCCACGATGCTGCACAAATAACTTATCCCAAAATCCCTTGCCAGCACCCACTATTGTAATTATACTTATATATTTATAGATATACAATTATTCTAAAGTGTGTCTGCGTTGTTCTCATTGTTCTTGTTGATGCTGGAATTTTTTTTTTGGTGAAAATATGCTTAAGTTAAAAAATACATATCTGCGCAGTTATTGATTCACCCCCCTCTAAGTAATAAGATAAATCCAATAGCATATTTATATTTGTTGTGATGAGATTCCTCATGGAATATCCACAATAGTTAACATATCATATTGGTATCATAGTAGTTTTCTTTGGGTTTATGTGGAATAGTTGTTTGATCTAGAGATCGACATAATGAAGGAACGGAAAGTAGATTGAAGCCATAGACATGGTGATTGAGTACAAAAATATTCAAAGGACATATTTTCTAGAGTAGAAAATAAATATTATGATATCCCTAGTAATATGGTAGTTGATGACCTTTCTAGAAATCAAATGTGGAACCCTTGAGTAGTGCACTAGTTCTATTTTGGATGTTGTCTCTAATGGAAATCCTAATGAGAAGGAAGCAAAATAAGATTCAAATCCAAAAAATAAATGTCATATCCAATAGCATATATTATCACACTATAAGGAAGAAACCTCTAGCAAAGGATTTTGAGGAGGCTTTTAGTGTTAAAAGATTTAGAAAAAATTTCAAAAGAAACTCTACATTGGTAATAAAGGGTTTGGTGGAGGTTGTAACAAATGTTCATTGTAACTAAAAAAATTGGATGGCTAGGGGTTATAGCGGGGGTTTTATTACAATGCACATAAACAATGTGAATGTACATGTGCTTATTAAACATACACAAGTTGGTGCATAGAATTTAAATTGCATGCACTAGTGCATCATAAGCTCCATGCACCAATCTGATTTAAACATGCATGTACCGATGAATACAATTTAAATTGTATGCATTGATGCTTTTTATATAAATATAAATTCTTGGTGCATATTTGTGTGATCAATTACTAGTGCTTATTATCCTGGTTAAACACACCAATGCATAAGATTCACAAATATGCATTGATGCTTATATTATACTTTGCATTATTGTGTCTTGCAAATGTAGTGGTGATGATAATTGCCATTGGATTGCCATTTTTTTGGACTTTGATGCGCTTGATATACACAAAAATAACACAAGTGATAATGTTATATATAAAGAATCGGTGTTGATTCTTACTTGAGCACCATGGTATCAGTGTGTTTTAATAACAAGAAGATGCATCGACGCAATTTATGAAGTAAAAAATACCAATGCGTAATTTCTCACAACGTAAAAATAACTACAACATTAACGATTTACTTATACCCCACAACTTTCAATGAGTTCAAAAAATACAATGTACCAATATTTTTATATTTTAATTATTTGCATTTTTTAAATTTTCAATTAATCATAAAAAATAAGATAATTTTTATTTTAAAAGAGATATTTAATTTTAATTATTGAATTTGGATACTATGATCAGATTACGCATCTATGATAGTAATCTTTAATAATACATCTATTTAATCAACAATTTAACATTTTACAACATTGGACAATGCAATAGAATAAGAAACTTAATTTATTATATATGAATAAGAGACCTTTAGTCATACAAAATGGGACAACATAAATGTCTACAATAATCAAAATGTTAATATGTAATTTTTACATGTATTATTAACCCATGGTCATCCAATTTTGGAAATATGTCCAATACATTAAACAAAATGTCTAATTTTCATAGACAAACATTTCAAAACTTACAACTTGCTAGAACATTCAATTATCATCATTCTTCACTCGGACTAGTGTCATTGCTTGAGCTACTTGCATGCCTCATTTTTTCATCACTTGGGTCATTTAACCCAATGTTTTGTTTATTCACTTGATTTTATTCCTCCTTTTTTTACATCTACAAACATAGAAATAAAGTGTAATGATTTTATCTACATTTATAATATAATATACATGAACATGTAAATCAAAAAGTGTGCCATAGCAACAAGTGATTCATAAAAAATACACATTCTTTCAAAGTCATTCCTCATGTCATCTCTCAACAACTCTTATGTTGGCTCCACTCCGTACTTTGTTTCATGCAAGTTTTATATGCCATGACAGTACATTAATATAATTAATATAAATATTTATTGTTGTTCCATTAATTATAAAATGAGGGAAGTAAAATAACATAGCTACTTACAAATTGTTCAATTAGGTTTTGATAATGCAACATATACTTACAACCCATGCTTCCCAATGTTAATCAATTATTTGGATGGCACTTTTTTTTTGTATGTTAGCACCTTTAGAAGACATGCAATGATGAGTGTCAACGCATAAAAATATGAAGCTCACAACAAGTATGGAATCTTAAGTAAGTAAAACACAAGCTATAATCACAAATTTTGTGAAATCAAACATTTTCTTCTTTATCATCATTTCTTATGTGATGAATGGGTTGTAATTTCTTTTCTTTAATGAGACAAAACAATGAAAAATGATATTTTACGCAATAATTAAATTAAATGTACAAACATCAATGGTTGCATACATTTTATGCACATTGTTGTTAATATGGATCCTCCTCCAGTGCAACTGTGTTCATTTATTTGGCCATCTCTTTAAAAATCCTTGCTGGCATGTTTTAGATATCACCTCCAGTTTTTTTTAAAATTTCCCATAATCTTCTTGAAAAATGAAAATAATATATATATTCCAAGGAAAAAAATATTTTATTCATATATAATAACATTGGCTGTCCAAAATGGACTTACATCATATCTCCTTGAGCTTTCATTACATTCTTGAGTTCTTCATTGTCTTGAGAAAATTGACTTTAAACTTTTATCCTTCTAAGTTTATCACCTTATAAGTACTGTATTAGCTTTTCCTCACAAAAATACTGAACTATCAAAAATTCAAAACAACACTATATCAAGGTCTGGATTTTGTTTCTCTCGTCCTTGATGATCGTTCTAGGTGCCAAAAGTAACACACTCTTAGAAAGAGAATCATCCTCCTCATTCAGCTCCTGATATACATGGTTGAAGGAAATGGAGCCAAACATTTGGATTTTTCTTTTGATAGCCTCCAATAAATGTTGCAGATGTGGCACTTTGATATGTATCTTGTTATTAGCCCAGTTAATGACCATTTTGGAGTCCCCAAATATCTGTAGATTGTGAATATTACGAGCCAATGTTGAGTTGAGTACTACCCAAAGTGTTGATAATCATGCCTTATTATTTGAGTAGTGACATGGGACAAACTTTATGAGAATATAAACCTCCTCTGATATATATATATATACAGTATTGCTCCAAATCCTCCTAAGGGTGGATCTCCTTGGCTAGCTCCATCGAAAATCCCACGGAATTTTTTTTCTATGTTGGGGTATTTTAACACTCATCACCTTTTGTACTTTTTCTGATTTTTATGCTCCCTTGTCCATTGCACAATCATGGAAATAATTATCTCTTCAGGAATTCAACGCTCTTGAAATATGGCAGAATTTCTTGCCCAACATATACCATAGGTAAACAGAGACGAGAAAGAATCAAAGCATCGTACCGAAGCATTTTTCCACCAGTTGCTACAGCTTTGTTCAAGAGAGTCTTCCTTCGTCATTTCTGAGTTGATAATTTATTTTGAGGTCTCTCTCCAAATTTCCCCTGCATATGGGAAAGAAGAAAATAAGTGAGATGTGGTTTCACAACTTGCTTTACATATCACACACATACTTGGTTCTGAGCACCTACGTCTCACTAAATTTTCCCAAGTAAGCAATTTTATTATTTAATACTAACCAGAGCAAAATATTTTCCTTCACAGGGCCAACAGTTTTCCAGACTATAAGACACCACCATTATTTTTCTTCTATAAAGGATTCAGTAGCTTGAGCCTCATACCCCAATTTCACAGAAAAGACTCCTGTAGAGATATTATTCGTCCAAACCAATTTATCTGGTTTATTGTCATTCAAGGAGATGAAACTTGACTTCAAAGTGTTTATTAATACTAACCATTCTTCTGCAGCTTCATTCACGAGCGCAAGATATTGTGTGGTTTTTTACTCTTCTCTGTTTAATCCTTGGGAGGGCCTAACTTTTTCATTTGCTACTGTTTTTATATTTTGTCTTCGTAATTGTGTTATTGTGTTTAAGGACAATGCATAGACACCTATGGAACCGAACCAAGGGTCTTCCCCTATTTTGACACTTTTTCCATCTCCTATGCCCCAATCCATTCATTTACCTATCTGGGGGAATGAGAGTACCAAATCTTTCCATCCAACCGAACATCCTTTGTGATTTTTATCCCAAGTTCAACACCAATATACAGTTGAGCAATTAGGATAATATTTTGAGGTCAATGCTTTTCCCCGTAGTGTGTTGGTATTTTCCATCAGTCTCTAAAGGGATTTTGTTGCTAGATCTTGGAAAAATAAATTGGGGTTCTTTATCCCCCAGCGCCCCCCCCCCCCCCCCCAATTCCTTTGGGATTGCCACGATTTTCCAATTCACCAAAGGGATTCATTCCTTCTTTTTACTAGTTGTCCACAAGAAGGAAAAGCACATTTTACGAATCTTCGTCAGAATTCCTTTTAAAATGTATGTGGTGGACGCCCAGTATATCGGTATACTCTGAAGTACCGATTTTAAAAGAGTCAAATGACCTCCTCTAGAGAGAAATATGTTGTCCCAACATGAAATGTGAGATTCCACCTTCTTGTATAACCAAGTCCAATTCTTGAAGGAATAAGCATTGGGCTTGAGGAAGAAATTCAAATATTTGAAGCCTTCATTTAGCGGACTTTGGGAAAAATCAACTTTCATCTTGAAACTCTGTTGTAATTCTTCGTTAACTTTGTTTAAATCTAGATTTGATTTGTCCATATTTATTTTCACACATGTTTCCTTGCTGTAGAGACATAATATTTGTGCTAATGAATGCATATTTCCCATAGATACTTCTCCCATCAATAGTACATCATCTACAAACTGGATATGCGTCAGCTCCACTATCTCAGAGACTAATACCCCCTTTAGAGATCCTTCTCTTTTAGCTTGGTGTACCAATTTAATTAATGCTTCATCTACCAATAAAAATAAGAAGGGAGCAAGGGGACATCCCTATCGTAGACCTCTTGATGGCCTGAAAAGGGAGGATGGTGAACCATTGATTAAAACCACAAAGGATGTCGAGGTTATACAACCCATGATCCAATTCACCATTTATACTACAAAACCCATATGTATAAGTAAAAGTCTTAAGAAATTCTAGTTGACTCTATCGTAGGATTTGGATAGATCAAGTTTTAAGGAAAAAGTGTTAAGCTTCTTCTTGATTATCGAATGAATAAATTTTTGGGCCAATGAGACCGCATCATGGATTTGTCTATTAAACAAAAACCAAAATTGTTCTTCCTTGACGATCTGAATTAGGATCAACTTTATCCTTTGGGAAATTAATTTAGAAATTATCTTATAGACTATATTGCAACAAGAAACCGGCCTAAAATATCCAAATTATGTGGGTTTTTGTTTCTTTGGGATTAAGGCGATACAAGTGGAATCTCGCCTTAATCCCAACAGTCTCAAATCTATTAAGCAATTCTTTACAAAATACAAGTCACTAGTACTGCAATGCAAACAATGTGGATTAGAGAGGAAAGATGATCAGCTTGTGTTGTCTGTACTGAGCAAGCTTTGAGTACTCCGTATTTGTCTCTACATTCCATTTCGGAAGAGTTTTCGTCCCTAATTAGAAGATTCCTTCTCTAGATGCTTTTGTTGAGTCATTAATACAAGAGAAAGATAAATTGGTTCAAATGGGAGTGATTCAAACCTCCAAGAATCAAGCACTCTTGATGTCATACTCAAACAATGTGCAATACAAAGGGAATAAAAAAGGGAGGGAGATCAAAGCCACTTATTTAAATCCAAAGGAGAATCAGAGATCTTCCAATGGAGCCCCAGGTTCCAAGAAAAAAAAGAAATTCGAGAAGACTAGATGTCCATACTGTATGAGAGGCTTTCATCCAGAGAGCTAGTGCATGAAGAAGACAATAGAACAGTTTTCAATACTCCTTGAATAGAACAATATTTCCTTCCCACAAGGAGCAAAGAAGTTTGATGTTCAAAAACCAACAAAAGATCATGAGAGATACCATGCCTTGAAGGTATGCCTCACTTAGTCGAAAGCTTACTTGATTGATTCTGGAGCATCCAACCACATGGTTTCCTCCAGGGAATCCTTCTCCACTCTCACTCTATCATGGGGACCTAGCATTCACATGGGATATGACTCCCAAATCCCATATGTTGGGAGAGGTTCTATTAAAATCCATCATGGTGAGTTCAAGAATGTTCTCTATGTGACCTATCTTGCAGCAAATCTGTTGTCTATTTATCAAATGGATCATACAGTCTCTCCCAAGAGAGCTACATTCGACTCTGAATCAATTGAAATCACATAAAAAGCTACTAGAAATATCATAGCGAAAGGGTTTGCTAACCATGCCTCAAAGGCATATGAGTTCTCACATTATCTGCATGCTTCACATCCAACAACTTTATTGACACATACTAACAACACCAACAAGATGTGGCATGACATATTTGGGCATCTCAATTTCAAATATCTCCAACAACTCCACAATGACAAAATGGTTGAAGGATTTCCTCTCATCCAAACATCAGATGGAGTATGTCCTGGTTGCTTGGTAGGTAAGCAACCAGAGAAGAGGTATGAAGTTGGGAAGGAAACTAGAGTTTCCTCTACACTTGATATGATACACAGTGATGTTCCAGGACCAATTCCTACAACATCAATTAATGGTTCCAGGTATTTCCTTACTTTTATTGATGATTGTTCAAGGTTCTGCTGGGTATATTTCATGAAACATAAATAAGAAGTATTCAAAAATTTCAAATTTTTAAAATCTTTGATTGAGAATAGTTTCAAGAAAAATATCAAGTCCATTAGATCAGATAATGGAGGTGAATACATTAATATAGATTTTCAGAATTATTGTGAATCAAAGGGGATTTGAATGGAACACTCAGTTCCATACACACCACAACAGAATGGTGTGGCCGAGAGGAAAAATAGATAATTGAAGGAGATGGAAACCTATCTTCTCCAAGCCAAGAATATTCCTGCTTCTCTTTGGGAGAAAGCTATAAACTATGCTTAATACATACATAATAGAGTGACTCATAAATCAGTGGTTGGGGCCACTCCTTTCGAAGCACTGCATGGGCATAATCCTAATGTCTCTCACTTGAGAGTTTTTGGTTCCAAAGCTTAGGACATAATACCCATGGATAAGAGAAAGGATTTCCAAGCCCAGAGTAGCGAATGCATACTGATGGGATATGATGAGGATGCAAAGGCATATAAATTGATGGAACTTGCAACTAGGAAGTGCCTCATAGAGCGCAATGTTCAGCTTGAATAAGATCAGTTGCTTAATCTACCATAATCTGAAGCACAAGGAGGTATAAACACTCTTCCATTTCCTTTTGATGACGATATTTTGTCACATGTTTCAGATTCATATGAAGAGGAACACGATCAACACGATCTTGATATTGAGTTTGTACCTCATGAGAATCTAGATCCAGATCTAACTCCCATCCCAAATCAATGATTGAAGCCTAAATGGTCCTAAAATATCATTGAAGCAGCTGGGGATGGTGCTTGGAATCCAAAAGACAGAAGGAGAACACCCAATATCAAAATGAGCATGTTGCACTCTCTCACACAACTTCGCTATCTACAGAGTGGTGCAACAAACTTCCAAGAAAGTGCTACTTGATGATAGCGAATGATCAACCATTTGGCCCACATAAGAACAAAATTGATCATTCCATTCCTCCTCCAGAAAGAAGAAACACAAAGAACACTCATCAGATTGGAAAAAAATTGAGAGGTTCACATGCATAGTCTCAGAATATTGTTGCACAGAAGAACCAAGCTACTGCATTGCTATTGCACAGTGCTGCAAATTGCAACAAATTTTGTACAAGTTATTACCCAAGAGGAAAATTTTCTTCTAAGTATAGCATGTTTTCCTATTTCCTGCTTATTTTGAGTGGGGGGGGGGGTTCCCATGAGGTTTTCTCCATTTTCCTTATTTTATTAAGCAGTTTAATGTTTCATTAGATTGTATAGGTGACTTTTGGCCTAGTTGTCAGGGCCCAAAGTTGTCCAAGTCAATATTAAAGGAGGTGTTAGGATTATATAATCCTCCCTTGTCCATATATAGTTTATTTGATCATCTTGTCTAGATTAGGGAGACATTATTACTGTGCTAAGTGTGGAAAATGCATATAGAGGTTAACTTCCACTAATTTTATGTTCATGCATGATTTTATGTGCTTCTGAGACAAATCCATACATTATAGGAGCCACTCTGAGTGCCACCAGCAACCTCCATCATTTGGTTGTGGTAGGTAGGCAGTTATGCTGATTTAAACTTTAGTTACATTCAGTTAGATCACTCTCAGTTATTCTAGTGCCAGTTTTTCATGGATGCATGGGGTAGTAGCGCATTTTCCCACCTACCTCATCATTTTAACTGGTTTAACTAGTTTAACTAATTGTAAGACTGATTTAGACATTAGGATTTAGACTAGTGGCTCTAATGCAGTGATTAGACACTCGCAGTTATCCAGTTAGTCAAGTTCACTTGGTAGATTCGATTCCTATCCACAAGATTCTAATTCTCCTTATTGTAACATTGTTCTATACTGTTGGGTATAAAGAAGATTAATGTTGTAATTTACAGATAAATTCTTATCATATTTGTCTCTAATTTGTCTTGTTCAATGTACATTGTTCTTGATATTCCAATGCACAATTACACCTCTCAGTTGCTCTCCTCTGTCTGTAGATCAATGGTTCGATAATTTAACACTTTGTACAAATTACTTTGAGACAAAAGTATCACTTTGCACTTTATGAGACCTCCTAGCATATAAAGATTAAAAATTAAAGTGGCGGAGAAACAAAATTTGTAAATTCGAGTTACGAAATAGTTGCTTGTCATAATCTTATTGTAACTAATTTTATTTGAAAAAATGGGTTGTTATACTTTATATAATTTTATTTCTATCTACAAATATATTCCAAGAAAAACCACATGACAAACTTAAGGGATGCTTCCCAACTTTCTTAAATGAAATCCCTAGTGAACATATTAGTGTAAACTAGTGCACTAGACTCATGGGTATTTGAATTGGACACCCCATAGCATGGACATGTTACAAGGGAAAGTCAAATTCTAGACCAATGACGTCTTTTGGTATAGTGGTACAGGATATGGAATCATGTGATTTGTATGCATTCAGTGAGCGGGGGTGGAGCTCTCGAGGTGAAATTTTCTAAATCCTATTAGTGTATTTTTGTTCCTTCCGAAACTCCCATATGTATTGTATAAAAGGGTAGTGATTCATGGCATTGTATCATAAGAGACAAAACTAATTGTAAATTTTGTGTCAAGAAATAATAATTAAATATCAAAGTACACACACCCACACATTTATACACACACGTGCGCCCACGTGCACACACACACACATGACAATCAATATTTTTTCTACATAAGAATTATAGTCGAATGTTAGTGGGATATAGAATGCATCCCTTATGGAAATCTATTTTTTTAGTTAACCAAATGAGGTTAATGACACTAAAAAAACATACACCATTGAAATAATTAGGAGTCTAAAAAAATTAGATTCAAAATCCTAAAGGAAGAAAATACAATCTCTTGTGAGCAGGGGCAGTAAGACAAATGTAAGAGGTGAAAGGCGGTAGGATCTAACTAAATACTTCGCTACCATACACGGATTATGAATTTGGTAATAGGTTTTAGATTCTCTCAAGGTGTGGTGGATGTGGTCCTATCTCAACCTCTTGAGAGATGTGTGTCAAATTATTTATTCTTGGTTTATTATTTGTTGTTATTCACATAATAAAAACACAACTTAACCAATAAACCATTATGTTAATAGGATGACACTAGCATCATGGACATCCCCATTGTCATAATAATGATGACATGACGAAACTTATATGTTATTAAGGATGGTATGATGGAACTTATATGATAGTTAAATCAATTTTACTATTCAAATTTTAAATATCTAACTTAACTTTTTTCTCATTTTAACAATAACTAAATCAATTTTATTAATCAAATTTTAAATATCTAATTTAAATGTTTACTTATTTGAATATTTTTTTAATAAGTTAGCAAGTTGTATATTACTTTAAGCAAAAATTACAGAGTATATTAGTTTAGGCCTTCCCCATGCAAAATCAGACCATAGGTAAAATAATTAACTATCTCTAAGAGTCTAAGAAGTACAACTACTCCTAAGATACTCACAAAAATAAACAAATGTAAAGTTTTATAACTATGTTAACTAAATGTAAAAAATATATTTTGCAGAGAAACTAAACTAATCATTTGCTTCATCAAATAAATGGGAATTAAAGGGGCACCTATTACATGTGAGAGGATTCGGGTTTTGAAGTTGGAGTAGGCGTAGGAATTAAGAAAAGAAAAGTCGAAACACATAGTAGCCTTGATAATTATGTTAAGCTTAATTTATGTTTTCTTGTCTTCTTATCTGAGTTCATCCAACTACAATAGAATTTCATTTTTTCTTCCTGACAATCAAGAATAACCTTACCCGACAAGGACTTGACTTTCCAATTGAGAGTTATAGTCTTGTATTATTTCATTTCTTTGGTGTGTGAATGCTTTGTTTCTTTAACCGAAGGACTAATATTTGCAAAAATATCCTTTGTCATCCCAAAATATTGCTCTATTTTTACCCTAGCCTTCGCTCTGGAAAATTTTCCTCGAATGGAGGCCAAAATTTGGTTATTGTACATGGATTTAGCTTCATGTGCTTCTACCTCCACTTTAATTTGGGCACTTATAATGTTTCGTCTTTTGCATTGTCACTCCCTTCCTTGACCTACCAATGTGTGGGAGAATTCGAGTCTTGGGATAAAACTAAAGTGAGTCACAAAGAGAGAAGAAGCACAAGGGATCATCGCAGAAGGGAACGAGGGAATCCATAGGGAAGTGGGAAGGGGATAGTATAGATGTTTCTAAAAATGGAGTAAATATTCCCCCAAAATATATTCCAAATAGAACATCCACATCATAGAGAGAGGCATAAAGAGTCTAACAGAGAAAATAAGAGGCATGACCTTTCCATTGAGATCCTTCCTCCCTCCCAAAACAATTTTCACATACCTCAACATCATTCGTTGAGTCCCATCGCCTTCATACCCATCAATTGTAACCCATCGTGGTAATTAAATGCTTAATAAATAGTAACATGATGTTGGATCCATCATAGAGAGAAACCATATATAGAGAAATCACTCACAATTGTTCCACCATGCTTTCCCTAACTACCCTACTCTCTCGATCTACCTTCGTACAAGTCCTTTATGCATGTTATCTATGAGTAACCATCGATAATGCATCCCTTAAATCTATAGGTAGAGTCATCTCCAAGTGGAGGGTATGCCTATCACCATGTCACATCCCTATCACTCCATCCATGAACAAGATTAATTCTGATAATGTAATTTATATCGATCTTTAAAATATAACATGAAGTTATATCTCATTTACAATTTTTTAAAAAACTTATTCATATCTCTTTCCATATCATACACTTGAATTCCTTCCTTCTTTAACTATGAGGCTTTCATGCTTCTTCCACATACCTTTTCACGAGGGAGTCTCATTAAATAAACAAGAGCCACGAGGTGGCAATGTCCCCGACTTTGCCACCTGGGATTAGCTGAAGTATCTTGTTAAGTAGCTAGCCAATGCTTTAAGACGAGTAGAAATGGGATATTGACTTGGAAAACATGGAAATGGGTTTTCAACACGATAACTTCGCAAAAGTTGAAAATAACATCACCTCAAGAGTTTAATGTTCAAACATTTCAAGATATTTTGCAAAGACCTTGGATCGAATTGGACATCATTTGTCTCTTTTTATGATTTGTAGTCTTTGCAAAGTTGGTCAATACTAGTATTAACTATTTATTCTATAATAGGAGTTCTTTTTTAACTTCAATCCATAAGGGTGAACTTGATTTCAACTTAATGGAAAGGATTAAGCTTGAAACATGATGTATAGATTGTTATTCATACTTGAAATGGCATTTGTGACAATTGCAAAAATTATTCTAATTAGTTTGACTTTGATTTCTTAGTAATTTGTTTATGTATATGTGAAGGTTGTACTCTAATAATGTAGAATGCATGTCATAGTGTGCTAGTCACTTTACAATTTGGGATTTTTTGTTTTGCATATATTAAACTCAAAATTGAGATAAAATTAGAAATCAACGATCAAATCAAATATTATGACCAAGATCTTAAATACCATGTCATAAAAGTGTTCCATTTGAATACATATATCACAAAACGACAATTTATCAACCCTAAGACTATGCAAAGACAAGTTGGTAAATTAATATTTAGAATATCCTTCTAATACCATGTCAAGGAAAGAATAGAAACAACCAAGGTATTTATAGTCCATATGGACCTTATTAATCCATTTTGATTCCCTAAAGAAAAGTGTGAAATGGAATTAGAGTAGGAAGGAAATTACCATTCAAATGTTAGTCATATATGGAGTTGGCTAAACTCTAGACCATTTGCACCTTTGATGGTAAGTTTGGCTGGAATTGGACAACACGATTTGCGGTTGAAAATGAGATTTTCAGTGTTGAAATTGCAATTTTTATTGCAAAAATGGATTCAGGACCCTCTATTACCCCTGGAGCACCCGAATTATACAATTCCAATCATTGAAAAGTACCATTTAAACAATTTCGGATGAATTTTAGCTAAAAAACTCACAGGATTTAGGGTGCAAATGGTCTAGAGTTTAGCTTACACCCAAATCTTTACTTAAGGTTTTTAATTTTTTTAATGTTTTAATTTTTTTGGTTTTGTTTAGAAAATAAATAACTTAGATAAATGAAGCCAACCTATTAAATTAAATAGAAAAAATAGTAATAATTATTAAATTAAATAAAAAGTTAATAATAATGGTTTAAAATTACGATTGTAATAATACCAAATTTATGTTTTATGTTTATTATGTTAATCATGATTTTATGAATTATAAAATAATTAATTATTTAAATCAATAATTATTATTATTTTTAAATTATTTTTATAATTAAAAAAGTACTTTTTAATATACAAACATTTTTTATTAATATAAAAAATATAATCAATCACAAAGATTTCCAAAGAGGATTGTTTTTGAATATTCAACAATAAACGTATGGAATTTGCACTATCCACTTGAAGTAGTAAAAGTTGTTTACAATACTGTGAGAATAATGTTCATAATGATCGGATGAATGGATTTAAGAAGACTTTTTCAACAGTGACTTAATGGGAGACATCCTCAAATCTTTTGTTCAGAATTTTTGGGGGAATGGAGTCTGATAATTTATTTGCTTAACAAGTGTGAAACATCACTAAACATTTTGAAACACTATATATAATATTCGCTTTAAAATTCTAACCAAGCATAAAGAAGTTTCCCTAGGTTTTACATGTTTCCTTTTGGACCCACTATAAAATATCAAATAATCACAATAATTAAGTGAAGTAAATCATTGTTTTATGACCTTCTCCCCTCTAAAATTGTTTAGTTTGTTAATCTCTCGTAAGTGCCCTAACATTCCTGTATTAAAAAAAATTCCTCAAACAAGATGGATAAAGTTTAGATTGAACCAAGACATTTAAGTAAAAAATTCTAGTTTAATTTAAGAATTATTTTAATTACAATGAAACTATGTTTGTGATTATTGTTTATTTTTAATAATTTTTTGTTTTGTTTGAAGTAGAGACTTTAAGTTAGGTTTTACAACTGTCATACCAAATTATAGTTCTTATGGATATATGGATTAAAATTAGATATTGCATAAAACTGTTAATTAGTGACCAAATTAATAATACAAAAATTAAGTTAAAAATCAATAGAAAAAGTTGTTGAATGACCATAATCACACTGTATGAAATAATGAGTTAAATAATTGTAGTGCTCTGCCTAACGGGTAGAGTACTGTGTCCAATTCTCTGTAATGTTCTCTATCAAAACATTTTAGATTGTATTACAGATTTATATCCAGGTCTGTTCTATAAATTTTATAGACATATGTAAGTACAAGTATGAACTGTAAACATATTCAAGTAAAAATTTCGAGCTGTACATGTTGATAACTTCATGAATTTTTCATAAATTAGACCATAATAGCATGCATGAGTTTAGTATCTACATACCTGAAATTTAAATACCTGGAAACAGTGATTGTGGTAGATCCAAGCTCCTTCTTCTTCCAGCTTTCCGTCCGAGCCTTAATCAACAAAATGATGTGCCACCCTGCCGACCAGCTCTCATCATGTGCTGGCCCTAGGAAACCCATGGGTTTCCTAGCCCCCGAGCCCACAGACCAATAATACTGAGAGCAGCTTCCTCTCCATTCTTTATCTTCTCATTTATTTACAGATATTCTCATCCTTGATCTTCTCAATTATTTATAGAAATTCTCATCCTTGAGTTGTCCCCCTCCTCAAGTTTTTTTTTCTCTCCATTCCCCTCATGCAGAGTCTAATTTCCCCCAAAAATCCAACCTTCTCCACCGCCCCCCACAAAATACTTCCTTCCTCCTCCTTATACCTCTTTCCCCACCGCCTTCCTTCTTAAATTAGTTTATTTTATTATATCTTGGGTAGTGCAGTTTAGATGTATTTGACATGTGTTATGAATTTATCTTGACTTGTATATGTCACAAAATCTAACCAAATGTCATACATTACCAATTTTAATGTTTTATGCAAATGGTAAAAGACAGTAAAATAATTAGTATAATTTTAATTTAATTAAAGTACTTACTAATAAACATTAATTAACATTAATATGGGGATTAGTATAATTTTAATTTAATAAAAGTACTTACTAATAAACATTAATTAACATTAATATGGGGATTAATATAAGTTTAATTTAATAGAAGTACTTACTAATAAACATTAATTAACATTAATATGGGGCATTACAATAATTAATTTAGTCTAATATTTAATAATGTATACAATTTATACATAAACTTATTAACTTAACCAAACATTTTCAATAAAGATTTGAACCTGCGGACAGAATGAAAGAGGCCACCTTATATTAAATTTTAGCATATTGAAGAAATGTTCGTAGATTGTTAAAATTTGTTAAAATTTGAAAGTAGAGGAAAATATAGCTTTGGGGTAAGCTTTTCCACACGGTTTGATTTATACATGGAATTGTCTGCTACATCGCTTCCATTTCTGAAAAGACTTAACTGCATTCTACATGTCATATAAAATTTGGTTTCTCTCCTTCGTTGTAATGGCGATTGTAGTCAAAGTAGCAATTAGTAGAGAAATTAAGTTTGTACCCAATAAGAAATTTTGATGGTGGTTCAGGCTGGTGAGAAGTTTTCGGGAAATTTCTTAAATAACAAGGGAAGTGGAGTTGCTTAGCACCAAGTCCTTGTTGATGTCAAAATGATTGAGCTAGTTGTTAGTACTATGTTTTAGGCAATGATATAGAAGCTTAAGTGTTTGCATTTTTATTGATCTATTTAGACAATGACATAGAAGCTACTTTGTTTACATAATAGATGGCATTTTTCTTTGTTGAATGAGACTAATTAAAAGAATATGAGGATTTTTTTTTTTTACAAATTATTTTCCATTTCTTAACTATCTCATAATTGTTTGATCTCTATCCACTTGATCTAGCCACAAACTATGTGGGTATGCTAGTTATTTGAGATTTGAAGTAGAGTACTACCTATACTTTTTCATTTATAAATGGTGTTTTGATTTACTCGATATAGATAAAATTTGAATGTTTATTATATCAATTAAATTGAAAAAAAAAATAA